>CANSZD010002982.1:2435000-2885000 GCA_947648045.1 Beta corolliflora
AAACGAAAGTCTTCATAGTCACGAAACAACACAATCTACACAAGCAATAACAAAATAATGGTCACCCAAATGGCCAAAAGCTAATACATTCAACATTTGAACAATTTATACAACTAGTAAGTTTCTGAGAAGACCGTCTCACGTTAAGACTAACGTGAGACGTGATGATTCACACACGTTTGATTATGGTCTAGCAGTGCAATTTAACTAAACTATAAAAAATGTTAAATAATTGCAAAAAATGTGCAACTATTTTTACAGAACAACTATTAACCAATAAACCATAATTATCAACCCAAAACCATAACATAAACCGAACCACCATAATCATAGCCCGAAACAATAAATTTTTATCTATGCCTATAATAACAATCCAAAACAATAACTTTTAACTCGAAAACCATAACAAATAACAAGCAAACTATAAATATTTAGTATCCACCAAGACCATAATTTATCTTGAAAATTATACCTAATAACATGAAAATTATAACTAATAACATGTAAGCAAATGGCTCGCTGGAAGTGCCCAGAAGAAGGGTGGATAAAGCTGAATGTGGACGCGGGGGTGAAGGGAGGATGGGGTACGGGACTGGGCATGGTGATGATTTTTGGGTCGAAGGTAATAGGTCATGAGATGGATGTTATGATGGCTGAAGCTCTGGCCATTAGATGGGGCCTGTTGGTGGCGAGATCAAGGGGTTTTAACAAGCTTGTGGTGGAGAATGATAATGTTAATGTCATCAAAAATTTTACAGAAGCAAGAGAAGGGAGCGAGCACTTTGTTTTTAATTTTAGAAGGCATTTTTTCTATTGTTAATTCTTTTGATAGTGTTTTATGGTCTTTTGTTAAGCGTAGTTGTAATAATGTTGCCCATGCTTCATCTCACCCTACCACTATGTAGGAGGGGAAAAGTATTTGGGATAGTGATTTTCCTAGTACTGTTACTGTTGGTGCTCGTTCTGAATTAATGGAGTAAGCTCCCCTTTGGTGGGTTCTATTAAAAAAAAAAACATAACTATTAACCTTAGAAATATAACCATTTACCCAGAACTGTTACTAAAACTAATAACATGAAAACTATAACTAACAACGTGTAGACAAGTACCAATAACTAAAAACCATAACTATTAACCTTATAATATAACTATTTACCCAGAGCCATAACTACTTACCTCGAAACGATAACTAATTAACAGAAAACCATAACTACTTATCCAAAACATATATTACGATGAAAACTGTAACTATCTATATAAAAATCATAACTCATAATAAGAGATACACTAGAGTCTAGACCCATTGATAGAGGAAAACAATGAGCTTTGAGAATTAAGAATATTTTGTTTAGGGAGATTACGAATATACTTACTTGACTTTGATGCAACAATGTCGTTGTTTAAGAGGGGGGAATCTAAACTAAGCATATCAAATTCTCATCATCAAGATTGAAGAAGACGTGAAAAAAGACGTTAGTTGGGTTAGAATATATGTAAATATATTGTGTAAATAATCTTAGCTATTTGGTGTGATTTTGTTATCATGTAATATACTTAGAATATCTTGTATTCCTTATTTGTTGCCATGTATTATGTTCAGCTTAGTTACATTCGATTTGTATATAATCATTGGATGAGAAAGGAAATGATCAAGGGATTAAAATCTATCATGGTATCAGAGCCCAGGTTGTTGGGCCGTTTATATTGGGCATTTGTTAAGCCACTGGATAAGGGGCCTTTATTGGACGTTCATTCCCAATGAGGATTATCATTGTGTACCTCTCTAGCGTGCTCTAATTTTTAGGACACTCACATGTGAGGGGGAGTGTTGAACCCCATGTTTGTTGTGCATAGGTGAGTTGTCCCACATTGGAGAAAGAGGATAGAAAGTACCACATTATAAGTTAGAGGAGCTACTCCTACTATTGCAAAAATAAAAATCTTTATAGTCTAGGAATGTCGACCACTCATCTTAAAAGTCGAATCATAGATTCATATATAATGAAGAAGAGAGGAAGTTATAATAATGAGAAGAGTTCAACGATATGTTATTACAAATTTACAAGGCAAACACTGATAGATCATAAGTTTAACTTTAAACTTTTAATTGAGTTGGTTCTTTGGCATGATTGGAGCGAGCGTGACATGGAAATTACATGTTCAAATTCCTCTTTATTCAAGTGAAATTATTTAGCATCGGGTATTGAGTTGATATTTTGACAACCATTAGAAAAAAATAGAATCTACTATAGTACTAGAGCGACTTATTCATCTCTTAGAAAACTTTAAAAATGCCTTTTTATTAGGATAATTTGTTAGAAACAACCTTTTATAAGACACTTTTTGTCAGAAACAACCTTTTAATTTTTTTTTTGTCAAGACAAACCTTAAACCAAAATATGTTTGTCACATTAAACCAGATGATGTCACTCCGGTGTTGACTCAGTTAATGAGACCCAAACCCCTATTTTTTAACAGTTTCCCACCCAACTTTCTCAACACTCAAATATTTTCTTGATTTTCCCTCCAACATAACTTCCTTCTTGTCTCCTCTTCTCTCAGCCCTAATTCATTATCCCTGCAAAAAGGTGAAGGTCAATTAACACCATGTCAACTCAAATTGCAGAGCATTAACTTCAACCAACTGCGGTAAGTTAAAAATTTGGTTTGAATTTTTAGGGCTTAATTTTTCAGTTGTTTGAGCTAATTTTTTTTTATCTTTGTTTAACAATGACTAAAGGGAAAGCTAGGGCGAAGTCTAATGCGAAGAAGAAAAGGGGTTTGAATTACGAAATTGTTCGAAAGTCAATTACGTTTATATGGTTTATGAAGCAATTATTATGGGTTTGACAAAATTGGAATTGTTGAATTTTGAAAATGTTGAATTGTTGAAATTTGAAGGTACGGTGTTAAATTGCATGTTCAATCCCATAATTTGTTAATTTTTAGCTTATAATTGCAATTATTGGTTAAAAAAGACTAAATTTTGGATGAAAGATGATATTTTACTTGATTTGCATTGTTGCTTAAAAAAAGACTAAAATTTGCTGGTTCAATTGCTGCTGCTGTAAAATGAAAATGGTTTATGTGTTGCTCTGCCTCAGGTTCAGTGGTAGAGGTCCAGTTTTTGATTGGATTTGTTTCATGGAGACTATAAATATAAGGTTGTATTATGGGGGTCATTTTGTAACAAAGAAGAACAAAACAACATATGAGAGTGGGGGTAGTAAGAACTTTGGGATGTCATTATATACCAATGTTGAGGAAGTTTGTTTCTTTGAGTTTGTGTATTGGGTAAAACATGATTTGGGCTATAGTGATGTTAGTGAGATATGGTATAGGAAGAGGGGGTGCACACTGTACAATGGTAGGGCACAAATTAAGGGTGATGGAGATATTCCAACATTCTTGGAGGCACCTAAAACTGATGGAAGGTACAACCTTTATGTTGTTCATAATGAACAGTAGGTGGAGGTGAATAAGTTAGCCTATGGAGCAGGGGTAAAATTTTACACTGATGTGATAATACAAGTGGGGGGGCACTTTATGTGGGGAATCTTTGAACACTAGTGAGGGGGGACCATAAGGAAGTATAGTCAACAATTTGACTATAGAAGGAAACCCTAGATCTGAATCTAGTTCCCAAGATATAAATACTCCACCTGTGCACAACCAGAATACTACACCAGACTTCCTATCTCCTCAAACAACATCAGTTATTCAACCTCCTCATTCTAGGCCACCAAAGCTTCCCACATATTCAGCACATAAAAAAAGGCAGAACCACCACATTTGAGAGAAGAGGGTGAGTTTGTGACTGCACCACATCTTTCAGATCCAGAGGATCTTGCTACAACTCAGCCAGACCCCACAACTCAGCCTGAGTTAAGTGAGTCCAGCTTGAGTGAAGGCGGGGCAGAATCAGAAGAGGAGGATGGTGAGATTTGCTTGAGTGATGATGACTTTGAGGACTTGAGTGATGATGATTTGTTCAATGCTAATGTTGATTTTGACATCACTGATAAGGTAACAAACAACTTAGAAGGTTTAAGTGTGGGTGGTGAAGATGAAACAGATGTTAATGAAGCTAGGGTTAAGGTGGGAGATGAAGAGGAGCTTAATGACAGTGATGGAGAGACTATGAGTGTGGTTGGTTCAGATGATGAAGGTCCAACTTATCCACAGTTCAACCCCCAAAGTGATTTCCCAGGGAGGATTACTCTGACAAAGGACTTGAAATTCCCCTCAAATAAAGTTTTCAGGAAGGTCCTCCAACACTATGCCATTCAAGAGGGCTTTGACTACTACTACCTCCACATCAACAACACAAGGGTCTCTGCATATTGTGCAAAAAGTTATGGTTTCCCATGGAAGAGAGCTAGAATTCTAAAGTGCACTTGTAAATAGAAGAATAAGTGCAGATTTAAGGTGCACTGTAAGAAGTTGAAGCTTCAGGATACTTGGCAGATGAAGAGCATAAGGCCAGGGCATGTATGTGGTCATCAACACATTAACAACAAAGTCACAACTCAGTGTCTTGCAAAGAGATATTTAGAGGACTGGAGAGATGACCCAACTTGGAAGTTAAAGCACTTCATTAAAAGAGCTCAGAGGGAGCTGAAGGTTGAGGTGAAATATTACAAGGCTTATTTTGCAAGAGCTAGAGCAATGAAGATAATATTTGGTCATACTAGTCTAGAGTATGAAAAGGTGTGGGATTTTGCTGCAACAATAATAAAATACAACCCTGGAAGCACTGAATTGTGAAGGTAGAAGGTATTGATAGACCTCCTCCTTTGTTCTAGAGGCTTTACATATGCCTCCAAGCTTCCAAGGAGGGTTTCATGGCAGGTTGCAGGCCAATATTAGGGGTTGATGGTGCTCATCTGAGGGGAGCATACCCTGGGATTCTACTCACAACTGTTGGCAAAGATGGGAACAACAACATATTCCCTGTTGCTTGGGTTGTGGTGGAAGCAGAGAGCTCAAAGACATGGACATGGTTCCTGGAGCTAGTGAGGAAGGACATTGCATCTGTTGCTGATTATGTTACATGGTTACATGAAAAGGAAGACATCACATACATGAGGGACAGACAAAAGGTATACCTAGCCCTTTAGCTTCATTTATTATTCCACCATAACAACAACAACTGACTTCATTTCAAATACAGATACTAGATATTGTTGTAGGCATATTTGGAGCAATTTCAAAAATAAGTTCCCAGGGGTTGTATATAGGGAGCATTTCTGGAAAACTGCCAGAGCATCAACAAAGGCATGTGTCCATCTTGATTTAATTACCCTTGCTGTGTACTAATCTATGAATCCTTACTTATGTGCCATGTGTTTTTTTTGCAGCATCATTTCAAGCAGCATATGGAGAAGATAAAAGCCATCAATGTTGATGCTTTCAAGTACTTGGAGAATATACCTACCTGCCATTGGAGTAGACATGCATTCAGCACTTCCTCCAAGCAGTATGTTGTTAAATAACTATTGTAAGTCTTTTAACAATGTACTTAGAGATGCTAGGTCTAAGCCAATCATTCAATTAATGGAATGGATAAGAAGATATGTTATGGCTAGGTGTTGTGCAAAGAGAGAGAGATTGAAGAATTTTGAGGGTTTGATTATGCCATCTGTCATTAATATGGTCCATAGGGGTCTAGAGGAAGCCACCAAAATGAGGATAACCCCAGTTGACTAGTTGCTATAGGTGGTCCTTATCTGGAATCCCTTGCTGGCATGCTTTGGATTGCATCCAGTTGAGGAGGCTTAATTATGAGGACTATGTACACACAGCATACCATGTGAGTGTATATAGCAAGGCTTATGCACCCACCATTAGAGCTATACCAGGACCAAAGCAGTGGGAGGTTACACCACACCCTAGGCCATTACCACCACCACACAGAAAGTTACCTAGTAGGCCTAGTAAAAAACAGAGGATAAAGGAGGTTGGGGAAGGTAAAGAGAAGCAGAAAGTCCAAAGAGCTAAGAAGTAAAACAGATGTAGTAGGTGTGGAGGACTTGGTCATTACAAGACCAAGTGTGTTAACCCTATTCCTGAGCCCAGTACAAAGTCCAAGGGGGGAAGACCAAATATTGTAGTAGTTGCACCAACTGTTGCTGCTGTTGTAGGGAATATAAGAGCAAGAACAACAACAACAAATCCTCCTCTGTCTAACCCTGCCATTTCTATAGCTCCTCAACCAACAACTGGTGCTGGGAAGAAGAAATCAACAACTCCTCCTCCAAGTAATGCTGCTGGGAAGAAGAAGGCAACAAGCGGCCCTTCAAGTGCGTCTTTGGGAAGAAGAAGGCAACTGGTCAACCAAAAAGGGCAGCAGGACCCTTAGACAAGAATGGCACTTTAAAGAAGAGAAAGGGTTCCTCATCTCAACAGAGCCAATCTTCACAATTATGTACACCATATGCTCCCCAAGCACTGTCACAGTCTCAAAGGGCCGGGTCTGTAATGAGTAGGGTTTGGATCACTACAATGTTTGCTATTGAAAGAATGTAAATGGATGTCTTCCTCTTTGTAATGGCAACACAATTTTTGTTTAGTTTAAGGACATGGTGTATGTTTTTTGGTAAGCTTTTTGGATTGGATGAACAAGGGTTTGTAATTAGTTTGGTCACAATGCATCATAATTAAGGGTTACTTTTGTTCACTATGCATCATATTTTGGTGTTATTGGGATTGATTTATTTTTTTGTTAATTCTCATGAAATTCAAATTTATAGCATCACATTGATAGCATCACAGTTACACAAGCTAGAAGAAATAAAACTCAACTTCATACTTCATATTCATTAGGTGGAAATTGTTCAAACTACAATAACCAACCATACCAACAATACATCACATCCTACCACATTCTTTCACAATTAAACTATGCCAAAGAGCCTAACATATTTCTAACCACAAACAGCTTCCTAACCAAAGAGTTTCCCAACAATAATACTCACAAAGACAGAAACAATTACAGACACCAACACAACAATAGTCCATCCTTGCTGATCATCAGTAGGAACCCCAGAATTGTGAGGGAGCCTAACATATTTCTTCTTCTTCAATTTTTGCAACTCCTCAGCTGTCCTGCACTTCTCATGTTCAACACAACTAAGCCTAGCTTTGAGGATGTGATTTTTAGTAGCAAGCCTATGTTTTTCAGCAATAAGGACGTTAGCTACATCTCTTTGCCAATCCAGTATATCCTCGTCCACCTATTCAAAAGTTTTGCAACCCCTATGTCCTGTCTCATGGTTAAAGAATTTGCAGGCAATGAATTTCCTTCTTGGATTTTCATGCGTCCATGAAGTCCTTCTTGCAACAGGAAATCCACATTCGCAATTCACCATTGTTGCTGCCAAAGCATGAAGTACAAGTCATGAGAAGAAATTACACAATTAAAGAGCAAAAACAAATTTACCTTGATTTAGTTACTGATTAGAAGTTCATGAAATGTCAGGGAGGAAAACAAAATTTTACCTTTTGTTGGAACAAATCTCCTGTTGATGGAGGAATTCAGATTGTGGTTGCAAGAAATAAAATTTAGGGTTTCAATTATAATAGAGAAAGGAAGAAAGGTGAATTTTTATAAGGACGAAAAAAAAGGAGGGAAATTCGTGGTTAATGGGTGAAGAATTGGAGGGAAATTCTCATTAACTGCGTCAACGCCGGAAAGGGTTGGTCAACACCGGAGTGACATCATCTAGTTTAATGTGACAAACATATTTTGGTTTAAAGTTTGTCTTGACAAAAAAAATTTTTGAAAGGTTGTTTCTGACAAAAAGTGTCTTATAAAAGGTTGTTTCTGATAAATTTTCCTTTTTATTATTACCCATCACGAAAGGCTAGAAAACTTGAATCCTTATTAATCGTTCCGAAATCATAGGGTAAGAAAGTTGAATTCATAAAACTAAAATTAATAAAAAAGGCATCTTGACATAATATTGTGATTCTTTTCCCTCTAAAATTAGGTACTTCTCCGTACTTAATACAAAATATTTAGTGGAATTAATTAGTGGAAGAACGTAGCAAAGGTATGCAAGTGTAATGGATTCCATGCGTTCATTATTTGAATGGTAGGAATGTCTTTCTTTTACACAACTCAATTACAGATCCATTGTGGATTGTCGTTTATCTTGTTTGTGGGTAAAGTTGATCAAACATCGAAATCAAGGCAAGTAATTGTAAGTATTAATAGTAAATAGTAATGATAAAGTAGGATGTTCAAGATTCATAGAAGCATCAATACAAGCCAAGTTGGCCAAACAGCAACAACATTTACAACCAAGCCTTGTATCTAACCACAAAAGTAAAACAAAGCTATACACAACACGATAGGAAGTTTTTAGCTAATTAGAAACATTACTATTTAATGGGCAGAAGTAGAACAACTCGCACTCGCATTCACACTAGCGAAAGTTTGACTTAATATTGCTGTTGCTTGTCATTGGATCTCAAACTTAGCTTGTTTGGAATCTGATATCTACACCATGTAAATTGCACAATTTGTAAACAGTTTTGAAACCTTTCATCCATCTGCCTTCTGATGATCTACACACCCCTGCAGTTTCTGTTTCACCAGTTTCCATAAAAAATGAAGCATCCAAGAAGCACATCTGATAGTGGGCTGTTGAGGTTTATAGGAGTATTGTGGTTCAGTATAAAACCATTCAGATGCAGACCATATGATGTTTTTAATAAGTTGTTCCGCATCTTAAACATCCATAAATTCCTTCTCTTCCACAAATATTCCATGGGATCGACAGATGAATGAGTTCGATTTACAACATGCTTCTCTTCTTAGCAAACCAAAACAAAAGTCGAACAGAAGCAAAAATCTCCTGATCACACACATGATAGTTCTAAGAACATTTGAAGCCAAAAAAGTCAATACTTTGGCTTTCAAGTCAGATTCTTTAAATGTCATCCTGAAGTTTAAGTTCTATGGAAACTTTTCTTATGATCCTCCCGACCTCTTAATGCTAAAGTTAAACCAGCGAGATATTTTGTGAAATGACATTGTGTCATTTCATCAACTATTTTACCAACCAAAGTATGCATCATCAACGTAAAAAGTGTAGATATAGCACCAATACCAAATTCCCAAGTTTCATTCAAGAAATTCTGATCTCATACATGCATGATTATACATGAAACTTCCAATCAAACATAGTGAACATAATCTGATCTCATACAAGCATGATAATACAAAAAAATTTCAAGCACACACATAATGTTTAAACTTCAAGCAGCTAAAATGATCATGGGCCATGGCCTTACCACTACGAAATCGTAATCCTTAAACTGAATCATTGATCGTTGTAATTACTCAAGACTAGTATACAAATAAAATAACAAGTATTGAAAAATATACCCAATATGTCCTAAATTCATACTCAAACACATTCTAGAGATTCAAAACATGTAATTACATGATTAACTCAAATAAGTAAGAAGTGCTCAGCTACAGCTTCCACAAGATAGCATGTTCAAGCTTTGTTATAAGGATCTTTATTAACTCATAACTTCAATACCTAGCTATGGTCTCCCAAAACACTACTAGCAACTATACACTTGTGCAACTGCAATAATTATTGACAATAATTTCCACTCTCAATATGTAGTGACTACTGATCTTGGACTAGAACATCTTTGTCTAACTATTTGAAACTTCAAGCATATTTCCTTGCAACACCTCTTTGAAAAAGAAAAATATATGCTTTCTTGGTCATCCAAATACACTCCTCTTATTGTCATTCCATGTGGAACACAGCAAGAATTGATTAGATTATACTTCTCAAACAGCACATGCAACAGTTTCTTTAAGGGTGATCATGAGAATGTACAGAAAAATTCTCATTTCAAGCATCTAATCTTAACAAGTAGACTTTTTACATGTTCAAAAATTTTCCATCACCTAAGCACAAAAGTGATAACATAAAACACCACATTTTCATCTACTTCCTTTTAAACATTAAAAAAAGGGTAAACTAAAAACATCAAAGCAAAATAAACAATCAACAAAACTAAAAAGTTATTGAAATCACCTGATAATATTCTAGGAGGTAATTCAAGGAGCTTTAGTTGCAACACAAAGCAAACTACCCCAAGTAATGTAGATTAACATACAACACTAAAATAGAATCAACGTTACTTGGACTCTTCCATTCACCTCAGAGGTCGTGTGTCGATTAGTATCGTGTCAGACACGACAACGACACTTGGATACTTAATCTTTAGCTAAAAACTTGGCTTTTGTTTACTGATTTCAACCAAACTTAATATTACTATATGCATAAACAACCCATCCATCATTACCGAGAAAAACCCTCAAACTCAACCGGAGATAGTCAAATTTTGATTGAAAAACACACACCAGATAAGCATTCAAAACAACAATAGAAATCAGAACATGTGGATTGATATAAAAGTAATTAAGATAATTGAGAATTCTGATGCAAATAAAAATTGAAGCTGAGGATTTACATGCAAATACAATTTGAACACTGTAGCAACTGCTATGTTTTGAGCCAAAACAAATATAAAATTTGAAGGAAATTGTTGAAAAAAGGAAACTGAGAAGGGAGAAAAAAGTTGGAAGGATGAGGGATGGAAAGACATATGGAACTTGAGCTTTCTTTCGAATAACTTAGTATAGAAGTATAGATAAATCTAGATAGATATATCATACATATGTATGAATAACCTTGATTACCAAAGAAGAAAAATCAGGACAACTAAATATATAACAATGTTGCAGATTAATGTTGTGATTATAACATAAGTGTCGATTTGACTATTTGAAAGTCAAAGGAATTGTTTTAATATTTTATTCAAGTTAAATGTTTATTAAAGTCATGCTTTGTAAGTACTTGAAATTGATTGAAACACTTAGTGGATTTGAAAAAAGAGTTTAAATGGGCTTGAGGAACCCAAATACTAATTATAGTGATGTTAGGAGTTCAATCATCATTCCTATTCATCATTAAACTATATTTGAAGCCCGATTGTCTTTTCCTAAGCCCACAAAGGGGAAACTATAAATACTCCATAAACCCCAAATTTTCCCCACAATTTTATTTTCTCTCTCCTCCTTCCTCCCACATATTTCGGTCTCTCCTTTCGTTTTCTTGCTCGGTTTTTGCACGTCTTCGGTTCCTCCTTGTTCCGGTCAGCCACCGTCCGAGCACCACCATCACCGACTGCCTGAAGCGGTCGTTGCCGACCGTCGCTGTTAGTCGGCGTTCCTTCTTCCCTCCTCTTCTTGCTTTGGTTTGTTTCTTTTCTTCCTCCTCAAGTTTTATATAAAGATTGTATTTTTAGGTTTTGTTTTAATTAATTTATGTTTAAAAGTTATAAGTTGTTGATTTATTATTGAATCTAAGTTATATAATTTATGTGTTGATGAAATAAAAATCAGATTTGCATATTTGAGTTTAAAGTAGGTTTTTAATTATCAAAGCATGAATTTTTAGGGTTTTGAAAGTTAGAAAATCATAGTAGCATGTTATAAACTATGAAATTGATTTAAATTATGAATTTAAGCATGTTTAAGTGTGTTTAAAGAGGGTTTTAATAAATTATATGCTGCTGGAATTTTTAGAAAGGTTGTTATTAAGGGAGTTTGGTGGATTTTAATGACTAGTATAGTAATACTATGCTAGGAAGTATTAGTATTTGAAGTTTTAATGTTAAAAACAACTTTTAAAATATTTTTAAAGAGAATTTAAGTATTTTAAAGTTGCTGGAATTTAATTGGAGTATTGACTTTAAATTATATTGGTTGTTTTAGGCGAAGATTTTTCAGTAGGCGACTTTTAAAGTAATTAACGGTGGCCTATCAGTTTGTTTATTCAAGGTACGTACATACCTATGTGTTATGTGATGTAGTATCATGATTTAGGAAGGAAAAGTTGTAGTATCATGTCTAGGAACTTTGTAAGTTTATATATGATTTCTATTATGATTGGATTTTACATGTTTTATGCTTGTGTGCGAACATGTAAGGATGAGATTTGATTATGAGTTGAATATCATGTTTGTATGGAATATTGATGCAAGCATGTTGGATTGGGAACTTTATTTATTAATTCACATGGGGGAATTAATATATTTAGTGAGTTGGATCATGTTTAAATCATGTGTTCCCTTATATTATTATTTTCACTACTCTATGAGAACTGTGGGCCTTATTTGGTAAGTTGATCATTTATGCCTTTGAAAGGTAAGTTGATTGTTGGCTAGGTTCAACAAATAAGAAGGATTGGAATAAAAGGGATTAATCTTGGGTTGTAAGTTGTATGATCACTTATTTTAATCCTAAGATAAAAAAGAAGTTCAGTTGTGAATGTTTGATTTGAGATTTTTGTATTACTTGTGTGTCATAATAAGTAATAAATTGTAAATCACGTAAAGTGTAACTTGGATTGTAATAAACTTTAGACTGGTGCACGTCTGAAGTTGGACAATCAGGAGTTGGGGTACATGGTGAGCGTGCCATGGCTTTTTCTGGAAATTGGATTGATCACCGTTCCTATTTTTTTTAGGAAAAATTGTTTTAAATAAGTCAACCTTTGCGCGGTCTTCCCATTTTAAGTCTACCTTTTGATTATCCCTGATTGAGTTAGGCTTGTATGTCTGTTTTCTTCTATTGAGTTTTAACCTGTTTGTGACTTGTTTAGTAGGTTACTTATGATACGTGTTACAATGTCCCACCCCACCCTCGCCTGTTTTAGAAGAAGGGACATTGTAACACGTATCATAAGTAACCTATTAAACAAGTCACAAACAGGTTAAAACTCAATACAAGAAAACAGACATACAAGCCTAACTCAATCAGGGATAATCAAAAGGTAGACTTAAAATGGGAAGACCGCGCAAAGGTTGACTTATTTAAAACAATTTTTCCTATTTTTTATTCAAAGGTTCCTCGATATCGCAGGTCATTATGGAATACGGAGTCGCGCTCGTATTTCGTCTCCCTAGGGAAGACTGGTTTTTAGTTAGACAACTCGGTCCAATAACTATTCCATTAAAGTAATAAAAAGATGATTAAAGTTTAGTTCAGTAGAAGTTATCTGCAGAATATTATATTATTATATTATTATTTATCCCTGTTTATTATTTCTTAGTAACATGTTAGGAATGTTTATGTATTGTTATGTAGTACTCAGCTTTGCTGATTACGTGCTTTGTTTGTATGTGTTGATCATGGCTTTGCCTTATTGATCCTGTGATGACCCATTTTGGTGAGCAGATTCTTTAGAGTATTGACATCTACAGGTGTGCAGATTTGCATCATTGGGAATCTGGGAATGGAGAGCTTGTTTAACAAATTATTTATCTATTGCTTTAGTAGGAACATATCATATTAAGTTTGGTTTTGAAGTAGACAGTTATAGTATGTTGGTTTTAAGTACTTTGTTGTTTATTATATTTGAAGTATGAAGTTTAGTTATATATATTTTCCGCTGTAAAATTCTGAATAAGCCGATACGTTTTCACACGGGCGATAATACTTTGATAATTCTCTATGTTTTATAATAAAAAGGTATTTTAGAAAAGAGAGAATTGTCGGGGTGTTACAAAGTGGTATCAGAGCTTTAGGTTATTTTCAAAACTTTTAGGCGCCTAACTAACTTACTAGTTATTTGAATAAACTCTTAGAATTGCTCCAACTTATTCGTTTTGAAAAAAAAAAAGTTATTACCTTAAATTGGGAATAAGAATAAAATGTTTGAAGTTTTTTTAGGAGGGTCCGAATTTTTTTTTTTATTATATTGTCCGAATTTTTTTTGTTGATAAGTCAAAATTCGTTTTTTTTCGAATCATATGTTGGTTCGAAATTTTTTTTAGTATGTCCGATTTTTTTTTCTTTTCCGGAACTTATTGGCGAATTTTTTTTTTAAAGTTTGATACTTTTATTATTTTTGTTACCTGAAAATTATAATTAGTGTCTGCATTATTTTATTACCTTTAAAGTCTTATTTGTTGTTTTGTGAGAATGGGTAGTATAGGAAGGGCATATAGGATAGAAATATTATATGCCTGCATTGAATAGTTAGTTCAGCATGTTATTATTTTTCTTCCCTGCTAACTATTTATATCTTTCTTCCCTGCTAATTGTTACATCCTTGTGCCTATGAGGTTAATGGCAACTTTTTATTGTTATTGTTGGGAATTGCGTATAGGGAGAGTACTAAATATATTATTGAATATATTTATTTGTTGTAGATCCTTAATCATGTCTGCCAGAATAGGAAGTTACCAAAATCCCATTGTAATAAGTGATGATGAAGGTGATGATAATAACTATACCAGTCTAGATTGGACTATGCGCACAATATTAAGGAAAGAGGTGACCAGTGATGATGAGCTCATTGTGGAGTTCGACTATGCTAGGGGTCATACCAGATCGAACATTTACCGTGCATCCTTCAGGTTTGAAAATGATTCAGAGTCAGAGGATGAAGAGCCTCAACCTACAAGGAGATCTAAAAGACAAAGGAGATACGTCGAATATTATGATGAGGACATAGATGAGTTTGAAGATGAGATCTTCGTGCCTGAACGATACAAGGAATCTGAGGACAAAAATGATAATGTGGTACCTTAGGTTACTATTTATATTTACGATTAGAGAAAACAATATAGTATAATAATATAATAATGTTGGATAGTTGGCCAACAGTGATTAGAGTGTTTTATAGTACCATTGTTTTAGCAAAATATAAAGTTATAGTAACAATTATTTAATAATACCCTTTTGGAGGAATAAAAGTTATTTATTTATTTATATGAGTGAGCAAGAATTTATTCTGGGCACGTGTTGGGAATCTTTTTATTAGTTAAATTTTCATTATGTGATTAAATTCTTGTTTGTTCTACTTATGTGATCTGATGTGAATATTTTCTTCATGGATGATTATGTGGTTACTAGAGAACATTTTATGTTGTACTTGGAACTGTTTGAGAAATTGTTTGTTGATGCGGTCTTAGTTGATCAAATCAAATGTTGCCTTCTTAGATTGACACATAAGCTATATTGAAACCTAAAGTAGAGTTATATTACTTTCAGGTCACGAAGTAGGATGGCTAACAACAACGACTTAGCTGATGTTATTCGCCTCTTGGCGGAAAAATTGACTCAGGAGAGAGCTGAGCGTCCTGAGACTACTGGGGACATGTTTGAAAGGCTAGCTAAGGTTAAGCCACCATACTATAAGGGACAAGCTGACCCTACCTTTCTAGAAAACTGGATTAGGGAATTTGAGAAACTTTTTGGGGCTGTGAATTGTCCTGAGAATTTGAGAGTGGGTCAGGCTGTGTTGTACCTTAAGGATGAGGCTGATTTATGGTGGAGGGAGAATGGAGCTAAACTGAGTGCTGTGGAAGGATTTGATTGGGATGCTTTTGTGATTGCCTTGAGAGGGAAGTTTTACCCTGCATTTATGAGGAAGCAGAAGGCCCAGGAATTCATTAACCTTAAGATGGGTAGTATGACCATCTCTGAGTACTACAGTAAATTCATAACACTGTCGAGGTTTGCACCTGAGGTTGTAGCTACTGAGGAGTTGAAGGCTCAAAGGTTTGAGCAAGGGTTGACTGATGAGATACAGCTGGGGTTAGGAGGTGAGACCTTTACATCCTTAGATATTGTGTATGGGAGAGCCGCCCACATTTATGGACTCCAGTCGAGGCGGGATAAAAAGAATACTATGGTAGGTGAGAAAAGAAAGGACTTTAATGCTGGGGGAAACCAGGGCAATTTCAAGAAAAACAAGAATGGTAATGGGAATTTCCAAGGGAGCAACAACCAGGATAACCGCAATAGGGGTCGAGCTGAAAGAGTGTATCACTGCAAGAAGTGTAGCAACAACCACCCTGGTAGAGACTGTAAGGGAGACCCAGTGACTTGTAACTACTGTCAGAAGAAGGGCCATAGGGAGTATGAGTGCTTTGTTAAGCAAAAGAAAGAGAAAAATAGCAATGGGGGTAGTAACCAAGTGAGGTCTGGATTTAACCAGTCAGGAAATCAGGGTTCGAAACCTGCAGGGACACAGAACAATCAAGGAAGCTATAACAAGCCTGTTAGTGAGAACAACCAGAACAAGGCTCCGGGCAAACTGTTCGTGATGAGTCGCAATGAAGCTGAACGATCTGCTGACGTAGTGTCTGGTACTTTTTCTATTAACTCCGTGCTAGTTAAAGCATTATTTGATTCGGGGGCGACTTATTCTTTTGTTTCGTCGTCTGTTATTAAAAGTCTGGGATTAGTAGATTTTGAGGTGATTGATTTGCCTGTTAGTATACCTACTGGTGAGACCATAAGGTGTACCAAGTTATTCAGAAATTTACCTCTGAAGATAGGGACTGTGTTTTTCCTTCTGATTTGATAGAGTTTAGTCTGGGAGACCTAGATGTAATTCTGGGGATGGATTGGCTAAGTTTATACAAGGCCAAGATAGATTGTGAAGTTCAGAAAGTAGCTTTAAGGAACCCTTTGGGTAAGCTGACTTCGTATAGACATTTTGGGAAATCCAAGAACTTTGGGGTTATTTCCGCAATGCAAGTAAATAAGTTGATGAAGAAGGGGTGTGAGTTATATTTCTGTAGTGTACAAGATGTGAGTAAAGAAGCTGAGGTAAATATTGAGGATGTTCCAATTGTGAATGAGTTTATGGATGTGTTTCCGAGTGAGATTTCGGGTATGGCGCATGTTAGAGCTGTTGAGTTCACCATAGACTTAGTTCCTGGAACTGCACCTATATCTAAAGCACCCTATAAAATGGCACCTCCGGAGATGAGTGAGTTGAAGACACAGTTGCAAGAATTGTTCGATAAGGGTTATATTAGACCTAGTGCATCACCTTGGGGAGCTCCTGTATTGTTTGTTAAGAAGAAAGATGGGAGTATGAGGTTGTGTATCGATTATAGAGAATTGAATAATGTAACCATCAAGAACAAATATCCTTTGCCTAGGATAGACGACCTATTTGATCAATTGAATGGAGCGAGCGTGTTCTCGAAGATTGACTTGCGTTCGGGGTATCACCAGTTGAGAGTAGCTGATAAGGATATACCTAAGACTGCGTTTAGGACTCGTTATGATCACTACGAGTTCACTGTAATGCCTTTTGGGTTAACTAATGCACCTGCCATATTTATGGACTTAATGAATAGGATTTTCCATGAGTTCTTAGATAAGTTCGTGGTTGTATTCATTGATGATATTCTGATCTATTCGAAGAATGAAAAAGAACATGATGAGCACTTGAGGATCATATTGGAGACGCTTAGGAAGAATCAATTGTATGCCAAGTTCTCTAAGTGTGAGTTTCATTTGGAGAGGGTAGCATTTTTGGGTCACTATGTGTCTAAGGAAGGAGTCTCTGTAGATCCTGCTAAGATTCAAGCTGTGAGCGAGTGGCCAACTCCGAAGAATGTGTCTGATATTCGAAGTTTCCTAGGTCTAGCTGGCTATTACAGAAGATTTGTGAGAGATTTCTCGAAGATAGCGAGACCTATGACCAACTTGATGAAAAAGGAGTCAAATTTTGAGTGGAGTGAGAAGTGTGAGGAAGCTTTTCAAACTTTAAAAGAACGTTTAACCTCCGCACCTGTTTTGACCCTACCTGATGGGAATGAGGGATTTGAGGTATATAGTGATGCTTCGAAGAATGGTTTGGGGTGTGTGTTACAACAGAATGGGAAGGTGATTGCGTATGCGTCGCGTCAGTTGAAACCTTATGAGGCTAATTACCCTACCCATGATCTAGAGTTAGCTGCTATTGTGTTCGCTTTGAAGATTTGGAGACACTACCTGTATGGGGTAACCTGTAAGATCTTTTCCGACCATAAAAGTTTGAAGTACATTTTTACCCAGAAAAACCTCAATATGAGGCAGAGGAGATGGTTAGAGTTGATAAAGGATTATGACTTAGACATCCAATATCACGAGGGGAAAGCAAATGTAGTCAATGATGCGTTGAGTAGAAAGACGAGTCATAGCATGAACGCCTTGGTAGTTACTGAAGAGTTGTGTCGAGATATGCAAAGACTTAACCTAGAAATCCTAAATCCTGGGGAGATCGAGGCAAGATTGAGTGCTTTGTCATTGGGATTGTCAATTTTCGACGAGTTCAAAGAGGGTCAAGTTGGGGATGAGCACCTAGAGAAGATTAAGGAGAAGATGAGCCAAGGTAAGGAAGGTGATTTTAAGATCCATGATGATGGTAGTCTGAGGTTCAAGGGGAGGTGGTGTGTACCACAAAAATGTGAAGAGCTTAAGAGACGTCTTATGGATGAGGACCATAATACACCGTACTCTGTGCACCTTGGGGGTGACAAGCTGTATAAGGACCTTAAGCAGATCTGTTGGTGGCCAAACATGAAGCGTGAGGTTGCCGAGTTCGTGTCCAAGTGTCTAACCTGTCAGAAAGTCAAAATAGATCATAAGCGACCCATGGGGAAAGTTCAATCCATAGAGGTTCCGGGATGGAAGTGGGATTCCATATCGATGGATTTTGTGACTGCTTTGCCTAGAACAAGGAATGGCAATGATACTATTTGGGTTATTGTAGACCGTCTAACGAAGTCGGCCGTGTTCATTCCAATCAAAGAGACGTGGAAGAAGAAGCAACTTGCGAAGACGTATGTTAAGCATGTAGTGAGATTGCATGGGGTTCCAACTGATATTATTTCAGATCGTGATTCGAGATTCCTCTCGAAATTTTGGCAAAAGGTCCAGTTAAATCTTGGGACAACGTTGAAAATGAGTACTGCCTTTCACCCTGCGACTGATGGTCAGACTGAGAGGACTAACCAGACTATGGAAGATATGTTGAGAGCCTATGCTATTGATTTTCAGGATAGTTGGGAAGACCAATTAGATTTGATTGAGTTTTCATACAACAATAGTTATCATGCGAGTATTAAGATGGCACCTTTTGAGGCATTATATGGAAGAAAGTGTAGAAGTCCCATTTACTGGAATGATTTTAGTGAGAACATAGTATTGGGGACAGAGTTCATTGAGGAGACTGTCAAGAATGTGAAGTTGATTCAGGCTAGAATTCAAGCTGCTCAAGATAGGCAAAAGAGTTATGCCGATTTGAAGCGAAGGGAAGATGAGTTTGAAGTGGGTGATAAAGTGTTTTTGAAAGTATCACCAACTAAGGGTGTGATGAGATTTGGGAAAAAGGGCAAATTGAGTGCCAAATATGCAGGTCCATATGAGATTCTACAAAGAATTGGGAAGGTAGCTTATAGGTTGGCTTTGCCAATGGAGTTCGAGAAGATGCATGATGTATTTCATATTTCCCAACTCAAGCGTTACATCCCTAATGAGCGTCATGTCTTGGAGCCTGAGAGGATCCAGATTGATAGTAGCCTCACGTATGTGGAAAGGCCTGTGAAAATTCTTGATAAGAAGGTGCGTAGTACACGCAATAAGGATGTCAGTATCGTGAAAGTGCTTTGGTCGAACCATGAGTTCGAAGAGGCAACGTGGGAAGCTGAAGCTGAAATGAAGAAGAAGTATCCAGATTTATTTCTTGAGGTGAGTTACGAGGGCGTAACTCGTTTTCTTTAAGGGGGGTAGAATGCGATAGAATTTCGCGCTTTTTACCTATTTTGATGGTATTTGTATGCATTTTTGGCGATTTGCACATGTTGGTGCAAAATAAATAGATTCTCCGCATAAGAAAAAAGTGTTCATTAGTAACGCAAGTGATTTTAAGTTGGCAAAAGAGTGCACAGTAGTGGCACAAGTATTTATCCAATAGGAGTTGAGTTGAAAAACTTTTGAAAAGGCATGAGTTTTCGTGTCAAGTTTCGGGACGAAACTTCTTTTAATAGGGGTAGACTGTAATCCCCCGTATTTTTTATGAATTTTATAAATATATTTAGTATATAGTTATTTATATTTTAATATATATTAGCATTTTAATGATTTCATATTTCAATGGTTGACTATTTGAAAGTCAAAGGAATTATTATAATATTTTATTCAAGTCAAATGTTTATTAAAGTCATGCTTTGTAAGTACTTGAAATTGTTTGAAACACTTAGTGGATTTGAAAAAAGAGTTTAAATGGGCTTGAGGAACCCAAATACTAATTCTAGTGATGTTAGGAGTTTAATCATCATTCCTATTCATCATTAAACTCTATTTGATACCCGATTGTCTTTTCCTAAGCCCACAAAGGGGAAACTATAAATACTCCATAAACTCCAAATTTTTCCCCACAATTTTATTTTCTCTCTCCTCCTTCCTCCCACATATTTCGGCCCCCTCTCTCCTTTCGTTTTCTTGCTCGGTTTTTCCACGTCTTCGGTTCCTCCTTGTTCCGGCCAGTCACCGTCCGAGCACCACCATCACCTACCGCCTGAAGTTAGTCGGCGTTCCTTCTTCCCTCCTCTTCTTGCTTTGGTTTGTTTCTTTTCTTCCTCCTCAAGTTTTATATAAAGATTGTATTTTTAGGTTTTGTTTTAATTAATTTATGTTTAAAAGTTATAAGTTGTTGATTTATTATTGAATCTAAGTTATATAATTTATGTGTTGATGAAATAAAAATCAGATTTGCATATTTAAGTTTAAAGTAGGTTTTTAATTATCAAAGCAAGAATTTTTAGGGTTTTAATAAATTATATGCTGCTGGAATTTTTAGAAAGGTTGTTATTAAGGGAGTTTGGTGGATTTTAATGACTAGTATAGTAATACTATGCTAGGAAGTATTAGTATTTGAAGTTTTAATGTTAAAAATAACTTTTAAATATTTTTAAAGAGAATTTAAAGTATTTTAAAGTTGCTGGAATTTAATTGGAGTATTGATTTTAAATTATATTGGTTGTTTTAGGCGGAGATTTTTCAGTAGGCGACTTTTAAAGTAATTAACGGTGGCCTATCAGTTTGTTTATTCAAGGTACGTACATACCTATGTGTTATGTGATGTAGTATCATGATTTAGGAAGGAAAAGTTGTAGTATCATGTATAGGAACTTTGTAAGTTCATATATGATTTCTATTATGATTGGATTTTACATGTTTTATGCTTGTGTGCGAACATGTAAGGATGAGATTTGATTATGAGTTGAATATCATGTTTGTATGGAATATTGATGCAAGCATGTTGGATTAGGAACTTTATTTATTAATTCACATGGGGGAATTAATATATTTAGTGAGTTGGATCATGTTTAAATCATGTGTTCCCTTATATTATTATTTTCACTACTCTATGAGGATTGTGGACCTTATTTGGTAAGTTGATCATTTATGCCTTTGAAAGGTAAGTTGATTGTTGGCTAGGTTCAACAAATAAGAAGGATTGGAATAAAAGGGATTAATCTTGGGTTGTAAGTTGTATGATCACTTATTTTAATCCTAAGATAAAAAGAAGTTCAGTTGTGAATGTTTGATTTGAGATTTATGTATTACTTGTGTGTAATAATAAGTAATAAATTGTAAATCACGTAAAGTGTAACTTGGATAGTAATAAACTTTAGACTGGTGCACGTCTGAAGTTGGACAATCAGGAGTTGGGGTACATGGTGAGCGTGCCATGGCTTTTTCTGGGAATTGGATTGATCACCGTTCCTATTTTTTTTATTCAAAGGTTCCTCGATATCGCAGGTCATTATGGAATACGGAGTCGCGCCCGTATTTCGTCTCCCTAGGGAAGGCTGGTTTTTAGTTAGACAACTCGGTCCAATAACTATTCCATTAAAGTAATAAAAAGATGATTAAAGTTTAGTTCAGTAGAAGTTATCTGCAGAATATTATATTGTTATATTATTATTTATCCATGTTTATTATTTTTTAGTAACATGTTAGGAATGTTTATGTATTGTTATGTAGTACTCAGCTTTGCTGATTACGTGCTTTGTTTGTATGTGTTGATCATGGCTTTGCCTTATTGATCCTGTGATGACCCATTTTGGTGAGCAGATTCTTTAGAGCATTGACATCTACAGGTGTGCAGATTTGCATCATTGGGAATCTGGGAATGGAGAGCTTGTTTAACAAATTATTTATCTATTGCTTTAGTAGGAACATATTATATTAAGTTTGGTTTTGAAGTAGACAATTATAGTGTGTTGGTTTTAAGTACTTTGTTGTTTATTATATTTGAAGTATGAAGTTTAGTTATATATATTTTCCGCTGCAAAATTCTGAATAAGCCGATACGTTTTCACACGGGCGATAATACTTTGATAATTCTCTATGTTTTATAATAAAAAGGTATTTTAGAAAAGAGAAAATTGTCGGGGTGTTACACTTGACATATAATATAGAGATTTAAACTACTCTTTCAATTAAAAAGCTATAAACTTCTCCTACATAAAAAGAAAAGTCCTAAACTCCTAGTCCTACAACCAAATTATTATTAGGAAAAATTTCACAAAACTACCTTTTATAACCAAGTTTTTTTTTTAAAAACTACCTTTTCAAAATTTTCTTTCAAAAAACTACCTTATAACAATTTTCTTTCAATATATTACTATATGACAGTTCACGGGGTTTAACTATAGCCGGCAAAATAGATACAAACCTGTTGACTCGACCCGAAATACCCAATCCGAGACCCTTTTTCATCAGAAATTGACCACATGAAATAGAACCGAAACCCGACATAACCGGACCCGGAGTGACCTGAAAATAATGACCCGAACCGTCCCGAAAATAATAATGACATATTTTTCACAAACATTAATTTGTGTGATTTATTTGCTAGAAAAGAAAGCCGACCTTACCTGAATTGACTCGACCCAAACTAACCTGAACTAATTGGAACCGACCTGATTAGACCCGAATCATCAAACCCGCACCCGACATGAGCACAAAGTTGACTAGAACAAGACCCGTACTCGACTTGTATGACCCGTTTGCCACAACCAATAATTGGGTCACCGTAAATTGTATTTCTCTCCTCCCCTCTCGTTTCCCTCTTCTTTACTCGCAACCCCAGTGGGAACAACACCTAAGACGACTGTCGTTTAATGATTAATAATAATTATAAACCTGAAATAGTAGTATATTGTAAAGAATTTGTTATACAAGGTAGTTTTTTGAATTAAAAAAATTTAAAGGTTGTTTTTTGAAAAATGTTGATTATAAAAGGTAGTTTTGTGAAAATTTTCCTTATTATTAATAGGGTGGAAGCTCGTGCGGTGTGCGTGTAATAAATATAAATAATAATTCAGTTTATGTTGAAATAATAATTCATGTTTACATATTAAACTACAATTTCTCGTGTGATGTTGCATAAAATTGTTATTTTATCTTAAGGTTTGATTATAAAATAATATATATTTTCTATATATATAGTATGAAGTATAAATAATTTGGACTTTTATTTTTAAGAACATAGAAAATTATCACACACCCATGCTTTTTTTTTTTTTGCTTATCTAATTCACATTATGTAATATACGAGAGTTTTATTCAATATTTTTTTAGAAAAGGAAAGAAACCTAGATTACTCTCTTATATAGGAGAAACCTAATTCATCCTTACAAATGATAAGAAGAAGACCTAGAGGAAGTAACGACAAATGAGACCAATCTCCTTGATGGTGATTACCCTGATTTGCCAAGAAATCCACTGCTTTGTTAGCTTCTCTATAGCAATGATTCACATATACCGAATTAAAATAATTACAATCCATACCTGCATCATAAATAAATAAGCATGTTAATTTGAGTGCATTCATCATACACCCAATGCTATTTTTTGCTCATTTACTCATTTAAAGCTCTATCTATTATGTGACTATGCTCATTTGGAGTTTCAAATGAGCAATGAGCGAAAAAATATCATTGGGTTTACTATGCTTATGGTACACCTGGGTGTATGATAAAAATTCCCATGTTAATCTCCCAAGGTATTTGCCAAATTTTTCGCAGAGAATTAAGACAACCAAATTGTCTCCTTTAATAATCAAATTTAAGATACCCAAATAAATAGCCAATTTAATTCCTCTCTTAAGCCCATGGCTTCAGCCTTAAGAACTTAACAACTAGGTGGGAGAAGTTTAGCATCTGCTTTAACTATATAACACTAGCCTCATATGCACGCGATGCGTGCATTAATATCAAAACTTGTTCTTCTATTATATACTCCATTCGTATCATAGTTATGATTACATTTAAAATGTGAAAGATTAATAGTGAGATGAATTTTAGATATATTAATTCGCTAATGTAAAAAATAACAAAGGTTGTGAGAAAAAAATAGAGATAATGAGTTGGTTTGACTGAATTAAAGAGTATCAAAGATAGTGAGTCTGTGAGTGTTTCAGACTTTTCAGGTGGATGTCATATATATCATCTTCCCTTGTAAAAAAATGTCAAAATATTTTGTCCATTTAATTTTTTGATTCAAATATTTGATGCATATACCATATTTAACTTGTTAAAAATGGCAAGTTGAAAAGAGAAAAGTTCTTAAATTGTTTTTTTTTGTAATTTTATTCAATCCATTAGATCATTAAGGGTAATTTAGTATTTTCATTGGGGGATACCATCTTCCTCCCCCCTTCCTTATATAATAGAGATTTAGAATCTCCTAAAATAAAACCACACGTCGTACTAGAATAACTATTTTTCCAGCCATCAAAAGTAGGTTTAATAAAATTTTGGGGACCCGGGGTCCAATGAACAGGAAAGGAAGACTTAGATTGGGGACTAGACATCTAGACCCCGAGGATGGGACCGAAAAGCAGCCCTCATTGTAAGGATAAAAGCATAAAACCAAATAGAGCAATAATAGTTCTTCCATAATCCATAATCCATATCCATAACCCTTTAAAAGTGGGAAGTTCACCCACTATTCACTTGCATAGTGCTTTGGGTGACAAAAGGTTGAAGTTTATTGTACATAAGGATGGGTTAATGTCAACCCTCCATCTCGAAGCTATCCGAGCCGCACGATTTCCACTTTCTCTCCTCAACTTTGTGGCTCTGTAGCCTTTGTTGAGGTTATTATGCCAGTTTTCTCGCTCTCTCTCCTCTCCCTCTCCCCTCTCCCCTCTCACCCCCTCCCCATCTCTTCTCTCTCCTCCTTGTAAATTGTACTGATTTAGGGTTTGTTCAACCAATTTGAGCAACGATGTCTGGTCTCTGAGTGGGGAATTGATGTCAAATTTGGATCAATAAAGCACAAAACTCCTCAATTTCACTAATTTTCAGCGAATTGATCGTTGTATTCAAGCTGTTCTTCTCACAGCTCCTCATGTCGCGCTGTACGCGTATAACATCAATGGGTTCGTCATCCTCTTCTTCATCTCTTTTGTTCTTCTGATTTTCCTAATTTTACTTTTATTTTCTGATTCCTTTCTACAAGATTCCTTCAATTTCGTAGTCGAACTGATGTTTAAGGTCCGCTCTTTGTTGTTAAAGGTATCCGAATTATGGAATTTTACTTAGATCTAATCTTTAAATCACAAATAGTGTTTCGTATAGTTTCTTTTTACCCTTTGATTGTTTGGATTGTTAGGGGAGCTAAGGTTCGAAGGTCAGGAGAAGTTGGACTCAGATAGCTTTGAAGGGCCCTTTCAATACGACGCTCCACCCATTCTCGACCGGCTTTGCTCCGAAAAGAGGGAAAAAAGTCCAAACCCTAAGCTCTTCTCTACTCACTTCCTCTCTTTAATTTCCATCTTCAATTATTCTATTAATTCCAAAAACCATCTATATTCATTATAATTTTCGTGTGTTTTAATTTTCATTGTTGAATTATCATCTAATTTTGTCAGGTTTCAAATTGCAGGAATAATGGCACGAGTTTGATTTCTTCTATAGGTGTACTCCTACAAAAATCAATGGTAGTACTACAAAAATCAATGTTAGTACTACAAAAATCAATGGTAGTATTATTAGTTTCTTTCTCCTCCTCAAGAATCTGTGAAATTTGTTCTCCCTCATGCCCGTCCTGTTTCCTGAAATTTACATTTGCTTTTGTTAACTCTTTTGGGTATTGTGGATAACTTCACCAATTGATTACCTTCCCAAATTCGAAGAAAACTGTCATTTGAAATTTACAAATTGCTACTAAGTAAATTACTAAATTGCGTAGAAAAGGAAGACATTATGTGATAACCTTTTTCATGATCTTGTATTTAGAGGATTTTTACCTGTATTTAACACTTGTGTTTCAATTTTCAAAGAAAGTATATAAGATCGAATATTAGGACCTTCCATATTTGAGAAATAATTAATATTTTTGGAATTAACACTTGAATTCAGGAAATTCATCTTTTTTTTTAGCATAATTCTGAAAATTAGAGAATCATGATGGTATAATTGTTAACTGGTAAAGTATTTTTTAGGGGATGAAAGTACCAATTACAAGCATGCAGAAAACTTCAAGGGCTTTTGAAGCTCCCTCTGCTCGGGTTGTATTGGTGAATAGGTGAGGATGAAACCGAGGAGTGGAGAGGTGGAAGTGGATTTCTCGATCGATCAAGAATCTGATAATTATAAGCCTGCTGTTGCTAAGATTATAAAACAGGTTAGTGCTTTATAGTTTAAGTATTGTGAAATTATGCATTTTTGTTTTGCAGTAAGATGTTAAGTGAAATGCTGTGGAATCGAGTGCTACTTATTGGAATACTGAGCTACCACATGATCAAATATGTGAAATGAACTTGGCCACTTAACCTTACAAAATCAATTGAGATCAATAATCCTCAAATATGAGGAATATTTTGTTCATACGGGCTATCTCATGATCAAATATGTGAAATGGACTCGGCCACTTAACCTTACAAAATGAATTGAGATCCATAATCCTCAAATATGAGGAATATTTTGTTCATACGGGCTATCTCTATATCTCATGCCTTCCTTTCTTACAAAAAGAAACATCTTACTCATGTAACGTTTTGTACTTTCATTTGTGTTGGGTTGTTTTCTATACTTATAACACTCCATTCTTTAGGGCGGGGGTGCAAAATTCTTAGTGGTAATAGCTAATAGGACCAATTATTGTGCATTTGTTTGTTATGCACTGCCTCGCAATGGCTAGCACAAGTTGATGTGGATCTAACATGGATGGCCTGGTAAGAATAAGGCAACAAATCATCTTGTAGAATTAATGAGCAAGCAAATAAAAGAATGTTCATGCATTTTGCTGTAAGGGTTGGGAAATGCAAATAACCATCTAAGCCTCACTCGAAGCAGATATATACTAATACTTCCTCCATCATTTTATAATTACTACATTTCTCTTTTAAGGAAGTTTGATATTAATCACTACATAGTACATATCTATTTTAGTAACTTTTCCCTCTCATACATCTATTTTTTCACATGGTATTGGCTATTGGGGACCACTTGTCTCTACTTTTTTATTGCCTTAATATTTGTGCACTACTGATATATAGTGATAATAAAAGAACAAAGGAAGTAGACATTATCCTTTAAGGTCATGCACTTAGATTAAGGTTTTGTCTATTGGTTATCCAACTGCTTAGTAGAATTTCATTGGCATTTTAGATTGAAGATGTTATAGAGGGCGCATGCAATAAAAATAGCAATTAGAATGTTAGTTAAGTGGATAGATAATATTCTATTCCTTGCTTTTCAGCTCCTTGTTAATCTTCATGCCTCATGTATATTAGTGCAAGTTGTAATAAGATCTTCTATCTATGTCAAAGCCATTCTTGATGTGGGAGCTAATTTTCAGGAGTTTATTTATATGTGAAAACTCAAAAGTCTTGAGTTAGTCATCACTGGATAAGTTTCTAATATCTTACCCCAATATCGTTGTCATTCTCCCGGACTTTGTCGTCTTCGTGCAGGCTGCCTCAGTCAGGATACTGTATATGCTGTAGAGTAGTGTTGTTCGGTAAGAAGGTATGCATTCTATTCAACTCATGCTCCCCCTTTCTCCAACCCTCACCACAAAAGAGTTATCTGATAAACTAGCTAAAAGACTATCGATTTGCATTTCTGTCTATAATGTGCTTTAGCTTGTGTTACTCAGAGACTCGTAATGGATACGGGTATGTGTCCAAGTATTTGACTTGGCTATTTTATGAAAGTTTCTATATATGTGGCCTAAAATGAAGTTTTAAAGTGTTCATACCCTTGCCCGAGTGGTGAAGATCCGACACGGGGACTTTAGATAAATGCAGAGGTCAAAGTTTGATATTTGCGATACAGATGGATTTACGTTTTTTTTTTCTTTTCATTTCATTTAGTTTTGATTCCTTGCGAGATTTATATGGATGTTAATTGCTTTTGTTTGCTTAAATTTCTCAGGTACTTGATAGTCATTTCATTTAAGCATGACAAACAATAGCTTAAAAAATGCATTTAAGCATGACAAATAATAGCTTAAAAATGCATACAGGAGTGAATTTTTTTCCTACTTCAAAGTTAGTGACAGGTACAAATACAAAGTTTTTTTTCTTTAGAAAATGTTATCTTTGTGTCAGTTTAACAAATGGGTAGTGGTGCTCTCTTTGTGTCAGTTTAACAAATCTAGGTAGCAGTTGTGTTCTAGCATTGCATGATTTATATGTGTGAAACAGAAGCAGAAATAGCACAAGAAAGGAATGGAGAATGTGAGGAAAAATGGAAGACTAACTAAAACTGTATTTGATTTAAAGGTCATTATGTTGTCGAAACTAATGTTCAGCATTGCATGATTTAAAGGTGTGGAACATAAGCATAAATAGAACAAGAAAGGAATGGAGAATATAAGGAGGAAAAATGGAAGACTAACTAAAACTGTATTTAATTTAAAGGTCATTATGTTGTCGAAACTAATATTCAACATTACTAAATATATTTTTCTATATAATTTGATGCACCTTTTTTGGAAGTTATTGAACATATCTTTTGGGATTGTTAAGTGTTTGGGTTAGTGTAGAAGGACCCAAGATCACCACGACAACTGGGGGTAGCTATCTGCATCTGGGGAGCACCCAGTGTTGCTGTCTGCAGCTGGAAGCACTTGTCCCGCTGTCTGTAGTCTGCTTGCGGTGTTGCAAGTGTTGTGCGCAGCATGTTGCCGCAGTTAAGTGCTGTTGTCCGCAGCTTGGCAGTACTTGTGCTGCTGTCCATAGCTTGCTGGCAGTGCTGCCAGATTGCTGTCGTGGCATATTGCTGCTGCTAGCCTCATATGGGCCTAAATGTACACAACTTGACCATTGATTCTAGCTAGATTAGCCTAATATTTCCGCTTTTTGTAGGATTGTGTGAAAGTAGCACTTACCGGGGACTTGTCATTGAGCGACATCAACTTTGAAGTTCTACCGGCTCTTTGAGGTATTGAATACTTGATCTTTCTTTCTTTCACTCCAGCTTATTTAAATTTATATGTGCTATATATTGTTAGAGTTTAATAAAACTAGGAATGAGTGTTCTTGTAGAGTTCTAGCTATGCAAATGATAAACCAAGTCGATTTTGCAAAGTTTTGGTTTTATGTGTTCTGCTAACCACTTATTGGGTTTCTGTGCTTTTTCATTACTGGGAGAGAGACCATAATGTGAAGCATGTGCATGTATGCACATGAACAAGTTCATTCTATTGTTGTCATCTCTAATATTAGGCAACAAATTCATAGTCCCAGACAAGTTTGCGACATATATTTGAATGTCTTAAATGAATATAAATACTCGGTTTCATTTATAAATGTTAATGGACCATAGAATGTTTGGTGAATCTGAGCTACATTCTGTATAACTAATCTGAACTTTTTAAAGAATCGGGAACATAAGATTAGGATAAGTTTGAAACTGTTTTCAGAACATACAAATCTTAGAATAGCATATAAATTTAAGTACGTAAGAACTTAGTTGCATCTGAAATAGCTGTCATTAATCACATGCCGTATTATTAAACAAGCATTGAATATTCAGGTGGATTATGTAATGCGTTTGGGGATCTTTTGGCGTGTAGTATGATATGCAAGTCCAAATAGGATGTACACAAATGACTTTTTGGGTAGTAAGATTAATTCTACTTCAGGAGCCTGTCATTGTAATTTCCATCTTGTAGCAAATTGGTAACTTGTTTCTTTTCGTTCTTTCAGCATGGGGGTTGTAGTATTCGTCCCTACAATATGAGGTGCATTTTGATTTAGTTTGCCTTTATACTTCACTTTCAATTGGGTCTGTGTGTTGCATAAATGCACATTGTTCTCCCTTATGGAAAATTGAAATGCATTTGGAAGATTAGGGGGAGTATATTGAACCAGTGATTTCTTTATTATTTCATGTAGTCACGCTTTGACAGTGATTTCACGTGTTGCATACACTTGCAGAATCGGCAATTCACTTGGTGAATTTTAGGTTTGGACTGTGATACAACTTTTCTTATACTCGATATTTAGCTGAAATTAGTGGTTGAACTATTTGGAAAATTGGCAAGACTAATTCAAAATTTAGGGACACCTACTGAACTAACATTCTGAAATTTAGTTGTTTTTTGGGTGATAATTATACATAAATATGTTTGATGTGGAAACCATGAAATATTTATAAGTTTTGGGTTTTTATGTTGTGGAACCGAATATTCTCGGCATGCCTAGATCTTAGATACTCCCTTTAGAAATTTAATTTCTCTACCATGTTTTTTTTTTGCAATTCTGAACTATTCAATAAATAATGGAAAAGAGGCAAGGGAGTAAGACTAAGAGGGATGGAATCTAGATGCTTATTTTATGCATTAAATATTACCATACCATATTTTATAGTACACACAACACACTCTGCTTGGTAAACTGAAAATTATGAAATCATAACACTAACAAATTAATTGCAATTACAAGCTTGTTGCTGGAAAGGAATAGTTTATTTTTTTGCTTGTGTATATAGTATATACTAACTTGACTAGGAAATTGATTACATACTAATTTTTTTTTCCTTCAGGATGAAGTCAATCTTTCCAACAAAGTTGTACAAGAATTCAAGACCTTCTACTCCTCATACAACTGTGCCGAAAATTCTTACTCAACAACAAGCACATATTGGAAATTATCATTTCACTTGATTAGGTCTAGCAAGAATTTCAGTTTGAGTCTGAATAATTATCATATGTCTAAAATCAAGCAAATATTGACTGCCTATATGGCCATGTTTGCTATATTTGAAGATGATTCTAGCATATTTGAATTTTATTTTTACCATTGTTATATAACCATCAAGCAATTTCTCTTTCTTATTTTGGAAATAATGGTAATCGTCACCTAGAGTCTTTCTCATCTATTGGAGGCAATTGTTATGTAGCACTAAACGACCATTATCTAATTATTACTCCTACTCACTGTATTTCTTTCTTTTAGAAAATTATCTTATACCCTTGGTAAATAATCATAATAATTTAAAAACAATAGCATAATCTGGAGATGAGAGTTGTGGGAAACAAGCTTTACAAATTAAATATGATATATCAAAATACTCTATTATAAGGAACGTATTGATTTTCCTATTTATATAACGTTGTTAAGAAGGTGGATTGAAGGGGAAAGGGAAAGTAAAGAAAGACAGAGATCGATCAGATATAATTAAAAAAAAAAACTTCTTTTAGGTTGTGTTTGGTTCGTTGAGAGGAAAGTATTTTTTAGAAAAACTATTTTCTTCACTTTTCTCTGTATGGTTTGGATCGGATCAAGGAAAGAAAAATATGTCTTGAACTTCATTTTCCAAGGGTGGAAAATTATTTTTCTTAGGGAGGCAAGGGAAGCCGCACATTTCCCCACTCTATCAAATAATGACACAACACAAACCCCCATTCCAACTGCAAGAACATCTAAACATGATTCATTGCTCCATCGCAGGGAACCTTAAACTTTGAAGCCATCTCAAATGGCCTCAGCACAAACCAATTCCTGTTGCACATTACACCTGCAACTTTTCTTACAAGAAGCAAAATCATGAGCTGGGTTCTAAAAGCCATTCGTTGGAATTAACACATTAGTTTGTGAATCAATCTCCTTTTGAATTTAAGTGACCTTCTGATAGGAACACGAACCTTTGGTGCTGTTTATAAAAAAAAAACAAGTTATATTTTATAGGAATACTTGCAGCAAATGTGTTTCCTTCACAAGCAATGTGGCATATAGTTGTTCAAATTGTTTAAGAGAAAGTGTATTTGTGCCTAGGTACGCAAGTCCTTACATAACTGCTCCTCATTATTTGGAAAAAAGAGTAAACATGACACTATCCTTTTACTCCTAGAGTCCATTTCCAAATTAAAGTGTCTGATGACACTAGCTCGATGTTTCTTAGTGCCTTCACCAAAGAATGTAAAGCTCTTTTTAGAATGTTAGCCGAACATATTAATAATCTGCCTGCCAATGTAAACATCTTGCCTTTTTACATTTATTCTCACTTCGAAACTCTGTTTCAAAAGCGCTTCAAAGTCATGTGAAATAACCACAAGTTAGCCACAAGTTAGCAACAAGTTCCGATTTAGAAGGTTCTCTAAAATTGTTAGCTTGAAGCTTAAATTTGCACTTCAAACAGCCAGTGGAATGTATATTACCTGCCTCATAGTATGGGAGTATGAATAAATTGTGTATAAACAACGAGTGCAAACAACAATTGTTTCGAAGCAGTATCTTCAAATTCACCTTACTAATTAAATCTTGCGTAATTCGAATATCACAAATACGACATTTTGGGGTGCCGCGCGCGTAGGCGCGCGGTGCAACAACTAATAATAACAAAAGAAGCTTCCCAAATACTGACACTATTGTTCCTAAAAAAACATTATTATGAATAAATCAAATATACCACCACGTAGTAACAATACGGTGAATATTTCTAGTAGAAAATTTAGATCTACACATTAAGAAAACCTACAAAATTGTCAAAATGAGGCATGTCTTCTTCTACCAAAGGCCAATCTCCACAAGAATTAAGCTTGGCAAACAAATCGAGAGAAAACGGACAAACAATCAAAAGATGAGAACGCACGCAAGGGGGATAGATCCATGACTACAAAACAATCTATCCTTAGTAAGAAGTCCATCATTATAGATTTTTCAAAGCAAATTTATACTTTAGGGGGATATTAAGTTTCCAGATCCACCTGAGCGAGCACTTAGTAATATTTTAGGTGTTTCGGGGTGACTTCTTGAATAAGAAGCGCAACAGATTTAGTAGAAAATATACCAGAAGGTGTAAGTCTCCAAAAAGCTTATCTTGATCAAAATCATTAGATTGGAAAGATTGACGATGCTAGGAGGAAGGCAAGAGTGGAGTTTATCTGTATCCCAGTACTCCACACTGTGGAGGCTTAAAAAGCGCAAACTTTGTCCCGAGCATTAGGTAAAACTGGGATAATATCAGAAAGGGGATAAGGGAAAATCCAGTTATCATGCCAAAAGCTAGTCATTTTGCCATTGCCAATTTGCCATTGAAGCCCTTTGCTGAAAATACTCCATAATTTCACTAGATTACGCCATTGCCAAGAAGTGTTCGTTGTAGGTGAGTAGTTATATATCCTCTCCATTTAAGGTACTTGCGAGAAACCAGTTGAACCAAATGATTACTTGGGTCTTTACCAATACGCCAAAGAAGTTTCATTTCCATCGCTTTATTATTATCTTCAGCTTTTCAAAAACCTAAGCCCTCAAGGAACTTAGGTTTCAAAAATTCTATCCCATCCAATAAGATTAAGGGCTTTATTATTTGAAGCTTTGTTCGAAAAGAAATTTTTACAATTCTTGTCCAGATTAGAATGGACGTTACTAGGAAGAAAAAAGCTCTATATTTGATGGTTGGCTTTGGTGGATAAGGAGGTCTGAATTAACATCGATCTCCCAGCCTTAGAAAGAGATTTTGACTTCCATTTTGTCAACTGAGCATGGGCAGAATTAATAATTGAAGAAAAAGTGCAAGTTGTGACACGTATTTCAACTACCGGACATCCTAAATAAGAACCTAAATCCACTAAATTATTCATTCCTAAAATAGATTGAAAGAATTGGATAACAATGGAGCTGACATTCGTCGTACACTAAGAGCGGATTTGTGAAAATTGACTAGTTGACCTGACATTGTGCAGTATTTGTCTAAATTTTCTTTAAAGATAATACAACTTTCTATTTTGACCTGAGCAAATATCATAGTATCATCTGCAAACTTAAGAAATGGATACGCATTTTAGAGTGACCAGGACTGACACCAAGCAATTTCTCTATGCTTCCCCCTTCAAATTCTGCACAAAGAATAAATAGATATGCAGAAAGTGGGTCCCCTTGTCTAATTTCCCTAAAAGGAAAAAATTGATCCGTTGGACAACCATTAACAAAACAGAGAAAGAAGCAGTCGAGATACACTCTTGAATCCAATTAATCTGTTTGGAGGAAAAGACTAAATGATTAAGAGTTGCAAATATAAATTTTCATTCCAATATATCATAGGCTTTATCTATATCTAAATTGATTGCAGTCCAACCAGAATTCCCAATTTTATTCTTAAAAGAGTGGAAGATCTCATTACCTGTAAGAATGTTATCCTGAATAAGTCTATCTGTGGTGAATGCCTCTTGTAACTGATGGATAATCTTCCCAAGAACCACTTTTAGTCTATTGACTAAAATTTTTGATATGATTTTATAGAAATTAAAGTAGAACAAAGACTAATAGGGTGAAAATGATTAGCACTTGAAGGATTTTCAATTTTAGGAATAAGAGCTAGAAAAGTATGATTAAACTCAAATTTTATTGAATGAAAAAATCCTTTGGTAGAAGTACATTGTAAATCTTCAATCAATTTATATCGTTAAAATTGTAGGATTTTGTTGTCAATTTAGGTTATCGCATGAGAGAGTAGCAAAACATGATTGAATTGGTTCAATCAATTGACCGTTGGGTTTTATACTACACAAATTCTTGGGTGTAACTGTTACCCCATAAATTATAGTGTAACAACCCACAAATCACCGTTTTTTTTTTTTGTAAAAAGAACTCCAATGATATGAAACAAATGTCAAAATCACATGAGATTCATGTCAATATTTGTATTGTCCATGTCATTCTGGTTGGAGTCTATGTCATTATGCATCTTACACAATAAGTTATGGTATAACATCTTACACCTAAGGCGCACTCTTTACACTAAGCCATACATTTTTTATATTTACTTTTGGACCATCTTAAAATAATTAATGATGGAGTAAAAACATTGTGATCGATCATACAAAAATTAGAAATTTTCATGTTGAAAGAGACAAATGAAATATATTTGTAATAATTTGGGATAAGGGATATATGTTGTATAAGCATATGACATATGGATCTAATTTTGAAGTATTTTTCTTGTTGAAGTTGACATTATCAGATTCAACAAAAACATAAATTTGTAACAAAAGTTATATTGAATTTCAATATTAAGTTTTTTATAGCTGTGTTTTGGGAAAGTATGTATTATCACATTCTTCCCCTAAAATCTCACTATAATATGTTACTACCAAATGTATTTATCATTTATCCTATTGGTCAAATGTACTTATATGGAAGAAAAATATATTGTTTTCTTAAATTTAATTGTTATCTTGAATATTGTTCATCAAATTTCCATAGATAACTCTAGAGCTTTTAAATGTAAAAAAAATTGATTATCTTCATTCCCATTTGCCGGAAATGGGCTTTATCTTCTGTGGCGCTCTCTATGCTCTCAAAAAAATCTTCTTTATTTTTATATATTAGATAGGTTATTATTAGGAAATCAATACAAGAGATAGATTTATTACATTTAGGAAACAATCCGAATCCTAATAATCTAAAGTATTAAAATAGTATAACAGTACAAGTGTTTTTTTTGTATGCAAATGAGGCACAAGGGCAGTATTTACAAACGAGGGAGAGGAGATTCGAATCTGTGACCTATTGTACTTTTTTTTAACAGTATAAGTGTTTTTTTTTTAAAAATGCTCAAATACGCGTATGACGTCTGCTACGGGTCAAATACGGGGCATTTGTGCGCCTTTTAACAGGAGCATTTGAGCATTTTCTCATTAGTATAAGGCCCCCAATCTTAACCACTAAGGCAAGACATTATTGGTAAACTATTGTTTTTATAGAGGTCAATGTTATTTTAAATGTGTCCTTAATACGAAGTTTAATACAATATGGTTGCTTGTTCTTCAAATAACTATTACTGTATATATATTGTTTTTGGTGTTAGACTTTGAAATGATAATTTTATTAAACTCTATGTTTGCAAGTGCATAACACCAATTGTATTTTTGAAAAGGAATTGAGGTTGACTCAAGTGGTGAGCTTTCCCATCTTCACTAACAAAGTCTAGGGGTTCAATTGGGATTTAAAGGGGGATGGGGTTTGGGGGTGTATGGCTTGTAATAGGCCTCTAGGTGGGGGCCCTGTGCGAGGGCATCCCACATAATTTCTTTTTACCTATTAAAAAAGGGAAATTCCACTTGGTACGTACCACTATACTTTGGGCTTTTCCATTTGGTCCCCAATTTTTTTTGGATTCTATATGGTACCACTGTAGTTTGGACTTATTATCTACCGTAACATTATGTTAAACAAAACATTAATTTGGGGGTTAAATAGGGTTAGGGGTTTGTCTAATTTTGCGTAATTAAGGTTTTGGAGTCATTTTTGTCCTTAATGGACAAATTTAAGGTCCAATTTGGTAAAAAAAATAAGCAGGCATTTCCTGACACGTAAAACGAGGTTCTAGTCATTTTTCTCCAATTTCGACTTCAATTTTGACCCATAAAAGCCAAAATGACTCCAAACGTTAGCTTAACTATTCTCGATGCACAAGGCACGTAGACGAGACAAACTACTAACCTTATTTAACCCATTTAATGGAATGTTATGGTAGAGAATAAGTCCAAACTACAGTGATACCATATAGGATCCAAAAAAATGGGTTTTGCTAAATGTCGCCATTTTTTTGCTTACTAACGCCATAAATACATGTATTTTTGTACATTATACATGGTTTGTAAACAAACCTTTCCTTTTTTTTTTTTTTTTTGTACAGGGTACAGGGTTTTTTTTGTAAACAAACCACATACAAGGTGAGGCGCCTAATTTAGGTGCCTCAACCACAGGTGGGGCGCCTAAATTAGGCGCCTGCACCGCAGGTTGGGCGCCTAATTTAGGCGCCTGCACCTTACGTTGGGAGCCTAAATTAGGCGCCTGCACCGCAGGTGGGGCGTTTAATTTAGGCGCCCAACCTGTGGTGAAGGCGCCTAAATAAGGCGCCCCGCCTAAGGTGAAACCGCCTAAATTAGGCGCCCTCTCCCCATGGCATTTCATTTGAAATTTGACATTTTCAGCAGTACACAAACCAATTTCTAGTCTAAGATATGCAATTTTCTACTATAAAACACCATAATTAACAAAGTTTTATAATTATTAATTTCTAAACTACACATATTTTAATAAACAAAATTTTTATTTCACAAATTAAAACCCTAAAAAAAAATATTGTTGGGCGCCTAAAAAAGGCGCTTGCACCTCAGGTGGGCCGCCTAAATTAGGCGCCCAACCACTGGTGTTAAACGCCTTTTTAAGGCGCCCCATTATATTTGTAGCATTTGCACACTAACCTTGCGCTGGAGTTCGTTGTTAGCGGTGTTGCCAGAGTATTTGCCAGAGTTATGTTGGCCGGAAATGACGTCTTCTCCTTCACCCACGTCTCGCCGGTGCTACTGCGCCTCCCCGGAGCCGAAGTTTGTCGCCGGAAAAAAAAGCATGGGAGATGTTGTGGTTCTCGCCGGAAAAAATTGCATGCGAGATCTTGTGCTTCTGGCCGGAATAAATTAAGTCGCCGGACAATATTAAGTGAGGGAGATCTAGTGACAGAGTGAGGGAGAGTGAAGAGAGTGAATGACAGTGAAGAGAGTGGGAGAGTAGGAGAGTGAGAGAGAGGGAGAGTATTTTAATAGTGATATACATGTATTATACATGTATATATGGCGTTACTTGGAAAAAAATGGCGTCATTTAGCAAATGAGAAAAAAATCGAGTACCAAATGGAAAATCCCAAAGTACACTGGTACCAAATAGAATTTCCCAAAAAAAATTGTTTTTTAAAAAAAAAATCGGTTATTTGACAAAGAGCAATTCTGTATGGGAGAAGAGAACAAAACATAATCATCAAAGAAGTAAAAGGAGAAAAAATTGTAATACCAACTTATACTTTTGAACTTTTCTCTCAACACTACCCTAGCCACAGCGAAACACCAGGCAAAAACCCAAACCCCAAGGGGCTCGACCACCACCTCAGCCGCTTTGGCAGGGTGGCCGTCAAGTCCCTCCCCCCCTTTTCTCCTTTTTCTGCTAGGTTTCAGCCGTTGTAGTGTATTGTTTTGTTGTAAGTGAAGCGATTCACGTGGAGCCAGAGGTGGTGAGGATCTTCCACTACCGTTGCTTGGCGCCGTCAGTTTGAGTACGCCACCCCCCGTTTGAGTGCGTCGTCTCCCCTAGATTCGCTTCTTTTGTGTCGGTTTTTCCCCTCCCCGCGTCGAGTCGTTTCCCCCCTCCCCTGTGTCGTGTTTTATGGGCGTGTGTTGGTTCGTCGTTTACCTTTTCAGTCCTGGTCATCCGCCGCCTGTTGGTATTTCCGGGTCGGTTCACCTTGTTTGCTTTTTATCTGGTCGTGTGTTGGTTATGTCGTATTGGTCGCTGTATGTTTGTTTCGTTTTCATGGTCCCCGTCCCCAAGTCCGGTCAGCACAGTCTCTTGTTTAGTGTTGTGGGCTTCCCCTCCCCCTCCCCTGGTTGTGTCATGGGCTCCCCTTTCCCCTTCCCCTTGTTAGAGTCGGGCTCCCCCTTCCCCCCCCCCTCCCCCTGTTTGTTCGAATTTCCAACTAAGTATGTCAGGTTTGTTCTTCCTATGTGTGTTAAATCTCCAAATAATAGGAGTGCGTTGTCTTCGAGTTGTTAAAAATGTTGTCTATGGTCGGTTGTGGCCATCAACAAGTGTTTATCAATTGAATCAGAAATGGTGGTTAAAAGTTATAATAGTAGAATGTGTCAGTTTTGGGATTATGTGTTGAGGGACAAGGTAACTCAAGAACTTCGTGAGCATGGACGAGGCGATGATAGTTTTTCATGGTTGGGGAGTAAGTTTTCCGATTTTGCAAACCGGTGGTGTGTACGAGAGCTCAACTTGTTTAGCTCTCTTTTTAGCTTGGCATTGATCTTCATGGTCTTTGCCTTGAAAACTTCAAATCTGAAGGCGGCACCTCAGTTTCATCTGTGGGTTTTCAGCACGCCCACTCATTTGCGTTTCTTCTACCTTCTGGAGAAACCTGAAATACTCTTGCACGAGAGTAATGAGTCACCACGGAACGTGACTCGTATAAAGATCATGAGCCTAGAATCCCAAGCGATAGCAGATTGTTGGGATTGCTCACGCGGCGAGATGCGACGCTCGCCGTTGGTTCGTTGTCCGGCCCGCAAACGTCATCCGCTTCTTCTACCTCATCCGTCAGCCATCCGAGGTTTGAATCTACCATCATAAGTAATGAACAGCGACGCCCCCCTTCCTCTGCGACTTTTTATCAGTTTTACTTATTTTGTTTTTAGCTGGAATGTACGAGCTCATAAAGCTCATCTAGGTTCGTTTGTTTAGCTATGGATGTAATAGCATTAGGCTGTACTTCCGCTTTTAATTAATGCACGATTTCTCGTTGTCAAAAAAAAAACTTGTACTTTTGGATTTGTGTCTCCACTAAGAAATCGTAATTCTTAAACTGAATCGTTGGTCGTTGTAATTACTCAAGAGTCAAGACTAGGATACAAATAAATACGAAGTATTGAAAAATATTCCCAATATGTCTTTAATTCATACTCAAACATTCATGAAAACACATTATAGAAATTCAAAACATGTAATTACATGATTAACTCAAATAAGTAAGAAGTGCTCACCTACAGCTTCCACAAGATAGCATGTTCAAACTTTGTTATAAGGATCTTTGTTAACTCATAACTCCAATACCTAGTTATGGTCTCCCAAAACACTACTAGCAACTATACAATTGTGCAACTGCAACAATTATTGACAATAATTTCCACCCTCAATATGTAGTGACTAGTGATCTTAGACTAGAATATCTTTGTCTAACTACTAATAAATTGCCACAAAGTTTAGCAAACCTACAATTTGAAACTTCAAGCATGTTTCCTTGCAACACCTCTTTGAGAGAGAAAAATATATGCTTTCTTGGTCATCCAAATACACTCCTCTTATTGTCGTTCTATGTCGAATACAGCAACAATTGATTAGATTATACTTCTCAAACAGCACATGCAACAGTTTCTTTAAGGGTGATCATGAGAATGTACAGAAAAGTTCTCATTTCAAGCATCTAATCTTAGCAACTAGACTTTTTACATGTTCAAAAATTTTCCATCACTTAAGCACAATAGTGATAACATAAAACACCACATTTTCATCTATTTCCCTTTAAACATTAAAAAAATGGTAAACTAAAAACATCAAAGAATAAGAAACGATTAACAAAACTAAAAAGTTAGTGAAATCACCTGATACTATTGTAGGAGGTAATTCAAGGAGCTTCGGTTATAGCACAAAGCAAACTGCCCCAAGTAATGTAAATTACCATACAACACTAAATTAGACTCTCAGAGTCAGAAATTAACAAATACTACTGTGAAACTTAATATTACCATATGCATAAACATCCCATCCATCATTACCGAGAAAAACCCTCAAACTCAACCGGAGATACTCAAATTGTGATTGAAAAACACACACCAGATGAGCATTCAAAACAGCAATAGAAATCAGAACATGTGGGTTAATATAAAAGTAATTAAGAGAAAGAGATTTACCAAAATAGTTTGATGCATCTTTGTCAGTCCCGTTTCTGAGATTTTAGAGGCCCAAGGGCAAACCTACATATTAGGGCCCCTAATTAGGTCCAATTTTTTTGAATGTTTGATTTTTCGGTCCAGACCGAAAAAATAAACAGTTGTTTGTTCCGATTTTTTTGAAGTTTTGATTTTTGTCCGGATCGGGAATAATTTTCTTTATTGGCTTTTACATAACTTCTATAGAAAATTTAATTTAACAATATTTTTATGTACTTTTTATGGATATTACATCAAAAATATATTTGCAGTATTGCGGAGACAAGAGAGAAATTACCCAAAAATTTTGAGCATTTGACATTGAATTGGAAAACAAGTGGGAGAATTGAATAAGAAACTAAATTTGATTGAAGGCGTTATAGGTTGAAGAGTAAGCGTAATTCTCGGCTGCATTTGCAGTATTACAGTTATCTTTTCTTTTCCTTTTTTCTCTACTTTTCCTTTTTTTCTACTTTTCCTTTTATTCTCTCTTTTGATTTTACTTATTAGGGCTATGTGTTTTGGGCCCTAGGCACCTGCCCCTCTCGCCCATGCCCAAATACGGCCCTGATCTTTGTGAGATTTGAGAATTCTGATGCAAATAAACTTGACACTGAGGATTTACAAGCAAATATAATTTGAACAATGTAGCAGCTGCTATTTTTTGAGCCAAAACAAATATAAAATTTGAAGGGAATTATCTATCAATCTATACATTAGTATTAGCACTAGTATTCAGATCAAAAATTGCTAGGCACTTGGGAAACATGCTGCAGGTAGGTAAGGATTAATGCTTGATTATACTACTTCTATCTCTATACTGCAGTTTGTCTTCTGAACTACTACTTCATTCTTTTGTTTATGTAGTAACACTCGCCAACTTGAGTCCCCAGGACCCATGCTCTATGAGTCTATGTTTATGCGATGAGGTGGCCTGATCAGTTGGTCCGCAAGCAATTTAAAGGTTACCAGTGGCTTGAATCTCAGCTATCTCTTCATCAATTTTAGCCTCTTCAATAAAGATTTCGCAGATGAGCTCTAACAGCATTCGATCAGTTTCCTTTGTATAAGCCATGGAACAAATAGAGGAAAAAGATCGTAGCACGGTTTGAGGATGGCGAGATGGTCTCCAACGGCCCAACCGAGACCGATATGAGGGATGAGGTGGTGACCTGATCAGTTGGTCTTTGTTCTGCAAGCAATTTGAAGGTTACCAGTGGCTTGAATCTCAACTATGTCCTCATCAATTTTAGCCTCTTCAATAAAGATTTCGCAAATGAGCTCTGACAGCATTCGATCAGTTTCCTTTATATAATCCATGGAACAAATAGAGTAAAAGGATCGTAACAATTTGAGAATGACAAATGGTCTCCAACAGCCAACAGAGCCCAATATGAGGGGTAAGGACAGGAGCAGTTGGTGATCATCATCCTCAAGTTTGCTAGAAATCAAGGCTTGTTTATAGCTTTTAAAAGCTTTATCAAAGAGATCCTTTATATTTAGACAGTACTTATCCATCTTCTTCCACACAAGTTCTGCCATAAACATTTGCTCTTGTCCCCTCACTTTTCCACCTAAGAACCAAACATTATTCATCAACAAGAGAATACATACATTCTAAGCAAAGAAGCTTGTAATTCATATTGAAGGTTAATCTAGATGTCAAATGTATCTTAAAGATAGTAGAAATATCTTGTAAAATATCTAATAATATGTGATTTAGAAAAATCTAGACATAAGAGATTAGAAATATCTATTAGATGAGTATAAAAAATTCTAGAGTTAAGTATGCAACCATTATAAATATGTACCAAGTGATTGTGTTTAAGAATGTAGAAAACATAAGTGTTCTGCCAAGGTTAGGGGTAGCTAAGAGCACCCATGTGTAGTGAGAAAAATGAGTTCTCACAAGATCAAGTAAGAGTGAGAGACATGAGCTAATCAAGAGAGCTCCCACAAAATATTTTGAAGGGTAGAAACAAGAGTTCTACCAAAAAGATAAGTGAGAGATATGGGCTCTCACAAATATATTGTTGTATAATTTTTTTGATGTAATCAATACTTTGCAATTTATGAAATTGTATTTTCGGGTCCAATACAATTCCGCGTGCGCCCCCATATCTCTATCAATTCAGTCCAATGAGGCACATATAGTTGATTGATAGTGTACCAACTTGCCTCCATATTTGTTATAAGCTCCAAACTAGACAGCAAATGGAGATGGGAAACAACCCTATTTGACAGATAAAGCTCTTGCATTTAATCCTACACGATTTATTTTGACTTACATATCTAATTTGATGTTAATGTTTTTTGCATCACGTTCAAACACATATTAGACCATCATATATGAATTCGACTAATGTAACAGTCATTTATATGGGGAACACATACAAGTCTTGAAACCTTCTAAAAACCTTCCCCTACTAACTTGAAGTATAATTTTACGGGTTTCATGAAATGTTGCTCGCCGGTGTTCCTAATGAGAAGAAAGTAGCCAGCAAAAACATTTACTAGTTCCACGAAACCATATCCGAAAAAACAAGAAAGAAATGAATTAGATTACTGTTATTAGAAGACGCCGAAAACAGAGTGACGTCGTGTGCCATGTGCATGAGTATCAACGCACTCCCAAGCACCGTACTCGAGTCCAAAATACCAATGATGTGTCGTCGTTCTGGTTCCCGGTGCAACGCCGACCGTAAACCTTTCGGAATCGGAGGTGGTGGCCGAAAAATTCTTAACTTGAGAACACGCCGCGTCACCGGTGTCAACCACCGGAATACTACCCAGTCGGTGGCGCGGACATCATAGTCTCGGACGAATAGTCCCCACTGCCGGCCGAGCAAGCGCTTGAGTCTGACACCAGGCATGACTTGACGAAGAACTATTGTTCGACGGTTGATGATAGCCATTGATTTCCCCGGTTGCTGTAGCGACGGTGTTTCTATCGGTGTCGTTAAGGGTTGTTAGGTCTTCTTGATTGAGTATAGGAAGTAACAATGTATCGACCATCATTTTCGGTATGGATAATCTAGTAAACCATCGGTATCCTCCTATTCTCACAGAAAAATCACGTTCCGCCGCCATTGGAGAGCTAGAACAGAGTAGAACGTGAAAGAGAAGAGGAGATGAAAGAGAAAAAGGAGAGAAAATGAAAAGGTGAGTTAAAAGAAGAAAAAAAAAAAGAGCGAACCTACATATTTGGGCCCCTAATTAGGTCCCATTTATTTGAATGTTTCATTTTTCGGCCCAGACCGAAAAAATAAACAGTTGTTTGGTCCGAATTTTTTGAAGTTTTGATTTTCGTCCGGATCGGGAATAATTTTCTTTGTTGGCTTTTACATAACTTCTATAGAAAATTTAATTTAACAATATTTTTATGTACTTTTTATGGATATTACATCTAAAATATATTTGCAGTATTGCGGAAAAAAGAGAGAAATTACCCAAAATTTTTGAGCATTTGACATTGAATTGGAAAACAAGTGGGAGAATTGAATAATAAACTAAATTTGAAGGCGTTATAGGTTGAAGAGTAAGCGTAATTCTCGGCCGCATTTGCAGTTTTGCAGTTATCTTTTTTTTTTCCTTTTTTCTCTACTTTTCCTTTTTTTGCACTTTTCCTTTTATTCTCTCTTTTGATTTTACTTATTAGGGCTATGTGTTTTGGGACCTAGGCACCTGCCCCTCTCGCCCAGGCCCAAATACGGCCCTGATCTTTGTGAAATTTGAGAATTCTGATGCAAATAAACTTGAAGGTGAGGATTTACAAGCAAATACAATTTGAACAATGTAGCAGCTGCTATTTTTTGAGCCAAAACAAATATAAAATTTGAAGGGAATTATCTATTAATCTATACATCAGTATCAGCACTAGTATTCAGATCAAAAATTGCTAGGCACTTGAGAAACATGCTGCAACTAGGAAAGGATTAATGCTTGATTATACTACTTCTATCTCTATACTGCAGTTTGTCTTCTGAACTACTACTTCATCCTTTTGTTTATGTAGTAACACTCGCCAACTTGAGTCCCCAGGACCCATGATCTATGAGTCTATGTTTATGCGATGAGGTGGCCTGACCCATTGGTCCGCAAGCAATTTGAAGGTTACCAGTGACTTGAATCTCAGCTATCTCTTCATCAATTTTAGCCTCTTCAATAAAGATTTCGCAGATGAGCACTGACATCATTCGATAAGTTTCCTTTGTATAAGCCATGGAACAAATAGAGGAAAAAGATTGTAACAGTTTGAGGCCAACTAAGACCGATATGAGGGATGAGGTGGTGGCCTGATCAGTTGGTCTTTGGTATGCAAGCAATTTGAAGGTTACCAGTGGCTTGAATCTCAGCTATATCTTCATCAATTTTTTCCTCTTCAATAAAGATTTCGCAAATGATTTATGACAGCATTCGATCAGTTTCCTTTATATAAGCCATGGAACAGATAGAGGAAAAGGATCGTAACAATTTGAGGATGGCACATGGTCTCCAACAGTCAACAGAGACCAATGTGAGGGGTAAGGACAGGAGCGGTTGGTGATCATCATTCTCATGTTTGCTAGAAATCAAGGCTTGTTTATAGCTTTTAAAAGCTTTATCAAAGAGATCCTTTGTATTTATACAGTACTTATCCATCTTCTTCCACACAATAAACATTTGCTCTTGTCCCCTCACTTTTTCACATAAGAACCAAACATTATTCATCAACAAGAGAATACATACATTGTAAGCAAAGAAGCTTGTAATTCATATTGAAGGTAAATCTAGATGTCTGATGTATCTTAAAGATAGTCTAGAAATATCTTGTAAAATATCTAACAATATGTGATTTAGAAAAATCTAGACATAAGAGATTAGAAATATCTATTAGATGAGTATAAAAAATTCTAGAGTTAAGTATGCAACCATTATAAATATGTACCAAGTGATTGTGTTTAAGGATGTAGAAAACATAAGTGTTCTACCAAGGTTACGGGTAGCTAAGAGCACCCATGTGTAGTGAGAAAAATGAGTTCTCACAAGATCAAGTAAGAGTGAGAGACATGAGCTAATCAAGAGAGCTCCCACAAAATATTTTAAAGGGTAGAAACAAGAGTTCTACCAAAAAGATAAGTGAGAGATATGGGCTCTCACAAATATATTGTTGTATAATTTTTTTGATGTAATCAATACTTTGCAATTTATGAAATTGTAAAATTGTATTTTCGGGTCCAGTACAATTCCGCGTGCGCCCCCAAATCTCTATCAATTCAGTCCAATGAGGCACATATAGTTGATTGATAGTGTACCAACTTGCCTCCATATTTGTTATAAGCTCCAAATTATACAGCAAATGGAGATGGGAAACAACCATATTTGACAGATAAAGCTCTTGCATTTAATCCTACATGATTTATTTTGACTTACATATCTAATTTGATGTTAATGTTTTTTGCATCACGTTCAAACACATATTAGACCATCATATATGAATTCAACTAATGTAACAGTCATTTATATGGGGAACACATACAAGTCTTGAAACCTTCAAAAAACCTTCCCCTACTAACTTGAAGAATAATTTTACGGGTTTTATGAAATGTTGCTCGCCGGTGTTCCTAATGAGAAGAAAGTAGCCAGCAAAAACATTCACTAGTTCCACGAACCCATATCCGAAAAAAACAAGAAAGAAATGAATTAGATTACCGTTATTAGACGACGCCGGAAACAGAGTGACGTTGTGTGCCATGTGCATGAGTATCAACGCACTCCCAATCACCGTACTCGAGTCCGAAATACCAATGATGTGTCGTCGTTCTGGCTCCCAGTGCAACGCCGACCGTAAACCTTTCGGAATCGGAGGTGGTGGCCGGAAAATTCTTAACTTGAGAACACGCCGCGTCACCGGCGTCAGCCACCGGAATACTACCCAGTCAGTGGCTCAGACATCTTAGTCTCGGACGAATAGTCCCCACTGCCGGCCGAGCAAGCGCTTGAGTCCGACACCAGGCATGACTCGACGAAGAACTAGTGTTAGGATATATTCTTTGTTCGACGGTTGATGATAGCCGTTGATTTTCCCGGTTGCTGTAGTGACGGTGTTTCTATCGGCGTCGTTAAGGGTTGTTAGGTCTTCTTGATTGAGAATAGGAAGTAACAATGTATCGACCATCATTTTCGGTATGGATAATCTAGTAAACCATCGGTATCCTCCCATTCTCACAGAAAAATCACGTTCCGCCGCCATTGGAGAGCTAGAACAGAGTAGAACGTGAAAGAGGAGAGGAGATGAAAGAGAAAATGGAGAGAAAATGAAAAGGTGAGTTAAAAGAAGAAAAAAAAAGAGCGAACCTACATATTTGGGCCCCTAATTAGGTCCAATTTATTTGAATGTTTCATTTTTCGGCCCAGACCGAAAAAATAAACAGTTGTTTGTTTCGAATTTTTTAAAGTTTTGATTTTCGTCCGGATCGGGAATAATTTTCTTTGTTGGCTTTTACATAACTTCTATAGAAAATTTAATTTAACAATATTTTTATGTACTTTTTATGGATATTACATCTAAAATATATTTGCAGTATTGCGGAAAAAAGAGAGAAATTACCCAAAATTTTTGAGCATTTGACATTGAATTGGAAAACAAGTGGGAGAATTAAATAAGAAACTAAATTTGATTGAAGGCGTTATAGGTTGAAGAGTAAGCGTAATTCTCGGCCGCATTTGCAGTATTGCAGTTATCTTTTTTTTCCTTTTTTCTCTACTTTTCCTTTTTTTCTACTTTTCCTTTTATTCTCTCTTTTGATTTTACTTATTAGGGCTATGTGTTTTGGGCCCTAGGCACCTGCCCCTCTCGCCCAGGCCCAAATACGGCCCTGATCTTTGTGAGATTTGAGAATTCTGATGCAAATAAACTTGAAGCTGAGGATTTACAAGCAAATACAATTTGAACAATGTAGCAGCTGCTATTTTTTGAGCCAAAACAAATATAAAATTTGAAGGGAATTATCTATCAATCTATACATCAGTATCAGCTAGGGGTGAAAGTTATTCGGATAAAATCCGAAATCCAATCCAAATTAGTAATTCGGATCGGATTTGAACTGTGTTCGGATTGGATTCGGATTGAGATTTTTTGAAAAAAAGGATTTTCGGATCGGATTGGATTGAGGGTAATTGGATTCAAAAATCCAATATAACCGAATAGTATCTGGATTGGGCTTAAGTGCTTAACTGATTTTTTTTTTAAAAGCCTAGTCCATAGCCCAGTAGGCGTAGCCCTTCAACCTTTTCCCTAAAACCTTAACAACACTTAATTCCTCAATTCCTAAATCTACTAGGCTGCTGTTGTGCTTAATTTATTTCATCGAAAAACTAGAGTTTTTAAAAAATCGGATTTTCGGATCGGATCCAATCTAGAGTATAAAAATCCGGATTGGATTGGATCGGATTCAAACTCTAATTGGTTTGGATTCGGATTGGAAAATTAAAATCCAAATTTTGTTCAGATCGGATTGGATTAGGCCCTAATCCAGACCGTACACCGAACTTTCACCCCTAGTATCAGCACCAGTATTCAGATCAAAAATTGCTAGGCACTTGAGAAACATGTTGCAACTAGGAAAGGATTAATGCTTGATTATACTACTTCTATCTCTATACTGCAGTTTGTCTTCTGAACTACTACTTCATCCTTTTGTTTATGTAGTAACACTCGCCAACTTGAGTCCCCAGGACCCATGCTCTATGAGTCTATGTTTATGCGATGAGGTGGCCTGACCAGTTGGTCCGCAAGCAATTTGAAGGTTACCAGTGGCTTGAATCTCAGCTATCTCTTCATCAATTTTAGCCTCTTCAATCAAGATTTCGCAGATGAGCTCTGACATCATTCGATCAGTTTCCTTTGTATAAGCCATGGAACAAATAGAGGAGAAAGATCGTAACAGTTTGAGGCTAATTGAGACCGATATGAGGGATGAGGTGGTGGCCTGATCAGTTGGTCTTTGGTCTGCAAGTAATTTGAAGGTTACCAGTGGCTTGAATCTCAGCTATGTCTTCATCAATTTTTGCCTCTTCAATAAAGATTTCGCAAATGATTTCTGACAGCATTCGATCAGTTTCCTTTATATAAGCCATGGAACAGATAGAGGAAAAGGATCGTAACAATTTGAGGATGGCACATGGTCTCCAACAGCCAACAGAGACCAATATGAGGGGTAAGGACAGGAGCAGTTGGTGATCATCATGCTCAAGTTTGCTAGAAATCAAGGCTTGTTTATAGCTTTTAAAAGCTTTATCAAAAAGATCCTTTGTATTTAGACAGTACTTATCCATCTTCTTCCACACAAGTTCTGCCATAAACATTTGCTCTTGTCCCCTCACTTTTTCACCTAAGAACCAAACATTATTCATCAACAACAGAATACATACATTGTAAGCAAAGAAGCTTGTAATTCATATTGAAGGTAAATCTAGATGTCTGATGTATCTTAAAGATAGTCTAGAAATATCTTGTAAAATATCTAACAATATGTGATTTAGAAAAATCTAGACATAAGAGATTAGAAATATCTATTAGATGAGTATAAAAAATTCTAGAGTTAAGTATGCAACCATTATAAATATGTACCAAGTGATTGTGTTTAAGGATGTAGAAAACATAAGTGTTCTACCAAGGTTACGGGTAGCTAAGAGCACCCATGTGTAGTGAGAAAAATGAGTTCTCACAAGATCAAGTAAGAGTGAGAGACATGAGCTAATCAAGAGAGCTCCCACAAAATATTTTAAAGGGTAGAAACAAGAGTTCTACCAAAAAGATAAGTGAGAGATATGGGCTCTCACAAATATATTGTTGTATAATTTTTTTGATGTAATCAATACTTTGCAATTTATGAAATTGTAAAATTGTATTTCCGGGTCCAGTACAATTCCGCGTGCGCCCCCAAATCTCTATCAATTCAGTCCAATGAGGCACATATAGTTGATTGATAGTGTACCAACTTGCCTCCATATTTGTTATAAGCTCCAAATTATACAGCAAATGGAGATGGGAAACAACCATATTTTACAGATAAAGCTCTTGCATTTAATCCTACATGATTTATTTTGACTTACATATCTAATTTGATGTTAATGTGTTTTGCATCACGTTCAAACACATATTAGACCATCATATATGAATTCAACTAATGTAACAGTCATTTATATGGGGAACACATACAAGTCTTGAAACCTTCTAAAAACCTTCCCCTGCTAACTTGAAGAATAATTTTGCGGGTTTTATGAAATGTTGCTCGCCGGTGTTCCTAATGAGAAGAAAGTAGCCAGCAAATACATTCACTAGTTCCACGAACCCATATCTGAAAAAACAAGAAAGAAATGAATTAGATTACCGTTATTAGACGACGCCGGAAACAGAGTGACGTCGTGTGCCATGTGCATGAGTATCAACGCACTCCCAAGCACCGTACTCGAGTCCCGAAATACCAATGATGTGTCGTCGTTCTGGTTCCCGGTGCAACGCCGACCGTAAACCTTTCGGAATAGGAGGTGTTGGCCGGAAAATTCTTAACTTGAGAACACACCGCGTCACCGGCGTCAGCCACCGGAATACTACCCAGTCGGTGGTGCGGACATCTTAGTCTCGGACGAATAGTCCCCACTGTCGGCCGAGCAAGCGCTTGAGTCCGACACCAGGCATGACTCGACGGAGCACTAGTGTTAGGTTATATTCTTTGTTCGACGGTTGATGATAGCCGTTGATTTCCCCGGTTGCTGTAGCGACGGTGTTTCTATCGGCGTTGTTAAGGGTTGTTAGGTCTTCTTGATTGAGTATAGGAAGTAACAATGTATCGACCATCATTTTCGGTATGTATAATCTAGTAAACCATCGGTATCCTCCCATTCTCACAGAAAAATCACGTTCCGTCGCCATTGAAGAGCTAGAACAGAGTAGAACGTGAAAGAGGAGAGGAGATGAAAGAGAAAAAGGAGAGAAAATGAAAAGGTGAGTTAAAAGATGAAAAAAAAAAGTCCGTTGCAAGTTGTATATATGAGTTGTTAGAGAGAAAGTGTGAGCGAGAGAAAGGATGGGATGCTGGTTTGAGCGCTTTTATTGCAACCGGAAGGTCGCGAGTTCGACTCCAGCTTGCCATTACGTGGTTTAATTTTTTATATATCATTACATAGCACCTAAATCAAGAGCTTAGATCAGGCATTATTAATGTAAAGAGAGTTGATTGCAGTCCATGTCTGGCTCGATTATCCACTTCGAATTTACCTTTTCTCGACTCTATTAGTACTACTCAATCAGTCTAAATAGGTATTCAATCTTTCTTATACAATCATGTACGAAGCTCCCTAATCTGAGGCCAATCATGCAGCATAATGTGAAGAATAAAAATTATGAGGTTTTATTAGCAATTAGATGAGAACAGAAATTCAGGAATGCATAAATAATAGTTTGTCATCGTTCTTGTCTAAGAACTTGACAAAGAACTGAAGTATCATGTGTATAAAATGATTGGAAAGTTTAGCATCTTTGATGTATTATGAAAGAGTAGAGTTCAAGTGGATATCTCACTCAGATCTGATTAAGTAACTTAGATATGATGTGGGGGTTGACGTTGTTGATTTTAAAATTATGGCTATTGAACTTGTGTTACAGTTGACCCGCTAGTTCAATTTCTAATTTAAGAAGACCAAGTTCTCCAGGATATTTTATATTAAATGGGGTTTTGTAGTTTCTAATTTCCTCTATTTTTGGATTTCGAAGTTTCTACTACTAAGTATCACTACATAGCACCTAAATCAAGAGCTTAGAGTTGGCATCTATACAAATATATTAAAAGGTGTGCTTGACAATGTCTATGCGCCACGTGGCACCCTTCTACCCTTCTTTTGCCACCAGAATTTTGCCACGTGTCTATTAACCAACAATAAATCAGGTGATCATTATTTAAAAAATATATATGCTAAAGCCTGGGCTCGAACCCCTGACCTTAGGTAAGGATTTCCAAAGACTCACCATCTGATCTAACATCTTTTAGTGATTCATGTTTCCACATAATTATAGATATGTGTTGTAACTTGTAATTAGTAATGTGGCAGTCAATGCCTACTTCTAGCCATAAACTTTTTTTTTTTTTGTCATCCCCCTTGCTCCATCTCCCCTTTCAAAATTAAGCATGAACGTTAGACTCATCTACTTCCTAATTAATGGGCTAGCGGTACAAATTATTCTTGCTGCTAATCGAATCTTATTGTTGTTGTTCGAGAATACGAATCAAGAGATGGAGTTCAAAGGTCGGAGGGCAACGTCCATAAAGAAGGTCAGTGAAATTGTTAATCGATCTTAGCACAAATCCCTTGACTGTAGATATAATTTTATTCACTAATCACTACTAAATCATGTTCCTGTTCAAGAAGGTATTATCTAAACTAACATAATTTTTTGAATTTTTATGATAGATGAAACTTTATTTTTCAATTCACTTTTGTTTATTTAAATGATTGGTTTTCTCTTCGGTTTTCTTGTCAGAAGATTTCTTTAATCAATGAGCTTAGCAAGGTAATATGTTCATCTTTTTTCTTTGTTTCTTTTGTATAAATTTCTTCACCATCTTAGATGCAAATTATTTTATGCAAATTACAAAGCCAAAGAAAACAAATTAACCATCTTTGCTTTCTTGTCCTTCTTCACCTTCACTAATGCAGCTGGACCACACTATTTCAATCCACATATTGTCCTTAAAAGCATATGTAACTCTTTGCTTTCTTATCCTTCTTGGTTTTTTGATTTACATATTTAGAGTAGCCATTGCTTATTGGTTGTGTAAATTTTGGAAAATTCTCTAAAATTGAAGGTCTGATTCTAATTGATGGATAAAATATTGTTAATTTTAGGTAGTTATTTGGATAGACAATGTGATTAGTCATTTTCTTAAAAGATGGATAGTGACATTAGAGGTTTTTTTTTATCAATTTTTGTTAGGAATCAAGGTAGTTATTTCAAGTGAAGAAGGGGAGTTTTTTTAATTCAATCAAACAATTCACAAATACATATCAGAGATCCAATCGAAGCAGCAACCCCAAAAATTATAATCCTATATAAGCAACTAGAATAAGAGCATTGTCTGCAAAACAATTTCTTTATGCACCTTACGGTGTTTTCCTTATTATTTTGACACCCACTTGACATATTTCTACTGTCGAAAAGTAAGAATGACGCTAAACTTCAGTCAACATTATCCATTGGATAACACAACTTACAAACTACATGTTATTACAAACGACATAAAGCATAAACGATCAAACAATACTTAAACCATACAAAAAAGTAAAAACAGTACCACCTGGGGCAACTCCCGGGCCATACACAAGTTATTAATGTAAAAAGAGCTGATTGTAGTCCATGTCTGGCTCGATTATCCACTTCAAATTCACCTTTTCTCGACTCTATTAGTACGACTCAATTAGTCTAAATAGGTATTCGGTCGTGCTTATCCAATCATTTACAAAGCTCCCTAATCTGAGGTCAATCATGTAGCATGTTGTGAAGGAATAAAAATTATGAGGTTTCATTAGCAATTAGATGAGAACAAAAGTTCATGAATGCATAAATAATAGTTTGTCATCGTCCTTGTCCAAGAACTTGACAAAGAAATAAAGTATTGCAAGTCCCTTTTTCCTAGATCTTTCATGAACATTGGTTCGTAAGTGTTGCTCGTGGGTCATAAGGTAACCCGCAAGTTATTCAATATTGAACTTAGTGAATTCTTAGTTTCTTGAAGAGTTGTGATCTTGGCTCTCCACCTTTCATCATTAGGAAGACTTATCAAGACCTTCCTGACCTACTCATCAATAGGAATTTCTCTTCCAAGGGAAACTAGCTCATTTGTTATGTTAGTAAACCTTGTAAACATCTCTTGAATTGTCTCTTTGGAACCCATTTCAAAATGTTCATATTTAGACATGGGAAATTTTCATAAAACTACCTTTTATAATCAATTTTTTTTCAAAAAAACTACCTTTTAAAAAATTTCTTTCAGAAAACTACCTTATATAACAAATTTGTTTCAATATACTACCATTTTACCATAAATGGGGTTTAATCACTAATAATTGAGTCACCGTAAATTGCTATTCTTTCCTCCCCTATCGTTTCTGTCTTCTTTTCTCGCTACTCCATCGGCAGCAACACCTAGGGCGATTGTCATTTATTGATTAATATTAAATATAAACGTAACATGGTAGTATATTGAAATGAATATGTTATATAAGGTAGTTTTTTGAAAGAAAATTTTTAAAAGGTAGTTTTTTTAAAAAAAAATGGTTATAAAAGATAGTTTTTTGAAATTTTTCCTTTAGACATTAATAAGTCAATTTTGGAACGCTTAACTTCATTAGTTCCTTCATTGGTAACTTGAAGAAGTTCCCATATTTGTTTTGCGTTCTTGCACGCCATGACCATATTATGTTCATGAGGTCCAAGACCACAATGGATGAGCTTTACAGCCATTGCATTAGTTTTCATTTTTTCAAAGTCCTCCTTTTCATATTTAGAGAGTTGTTTAGGAATTGCCTCATTTTGAGTATTTGTGTTTGTTACCTCAAAGACTCCTACTTCAATGACTCGCCAAACTTGATAGTTTTCAGTCTTGATGAAAATGTTCATTCTATTCTTCCAGTATGAATAGAATTTGTCGTTGAGCATAGGAGGTCTCTGCATTGAGTATCCTTCTTCCAGTTTCTCTTGCGTTTTCATGATGTTCCAGGAACGTTGACTCAACAGGGTGCCTGATTTCTCTGAGTTCCTGCTTTGATACCAATTGTTACTCTAGGGGAACACTACATGAGGGGGGTGAATTGTGTTGGGAGTTTCTATTGAAAATTTTCGATTTTAATTGCGGAATTATGAACTTTAAAAGCAATAGGAACTTAAAGTATGCGAGAGAGATTTAGCGAGGAAACTCCTTATCTCAATATAAGGAGAAAAACCTCGACCCACTAGGGATTTTTAACTCTTTCACTACTAGCATTTTTTGCACGCTATGCGTGAATGCCAGATTAACATATTTTCTCAATTAGTTATTCATCAATATAACAAAAAAATTGATTCGAACATATATTTATAATTATTTTTAATTTTTTAACATGTTTTTCTTAAATCAATGTTTCGTTGGTTTTTTTAGAAAACTTATGCTCAAATAAAGTGGAATAATTTGTGTATCAGGTTCAGTCGTTGAATATTAATAAAGTGGAAGAGTTTGATTTATATAATAGAGATTACCGAATAATAATGAACATTTAGGTTTTAAAATATTATCAGTACAATTATTAATATGAAATTCAGGTTTTTATTTTTTTTCTTCTGATTTTGTCAATCAAGTTATATTGTCAATTTAATTTTTTATCAGAGTTTTTCACACATATGTAAGAAGAGGAAATCATTTTCCTTAATTTAATATTTAATTGAAATTTCAAATTCAATTTCATTGTTAACTTGTTCAATATATATGGCAAGTAGGAAGAAGAACATATTATTTAATATATATGACAATTTAAATTCATTAAGGGTATATCAGACTTTTTTATAAGGAGGACACCATCTTCCTCCCCCCTTCACTTATATAATAGAGATTATGTTGTCAATATATATGGCTAACTTTTTTTAATTGAAGATTCTAATTAATTTCATGAATTGATTATATCAATCTATTTTGTCAAGTTATTAATGGTGATTGCATATTTCATTTTTGACTTATTCCATATGGCAAGTTGTATTGATTCTCATTTTTTAATTTTTTTATGAAAAGAAAACGTTGTTTTAAATTATTAGAGGGTATTCTAGTCATTTTAAAGGGGGGGCACTGCACATCCTCCCTTGGCTTATATAATAGAGATAATAGAGGAACACCTAGTTACAATCTATTATAGATTCTTCAACTCAAGTTCCATTAGGAACTTAATTACCCCCACAATGATAACTCTATCACTGTGTTACTTTCTCTCTCAATACTCTAACTTTACTCAAAGCCTTACAAGAGTTTCTATAACTCTTTTCCCAAAATACAACTCAATAGAAAGAAAACCCTAGTGTTTAGACGTTTAAGTAAAGTACTAGGAACTTGGAACTGACAAGAGCACTTATGGATTTTACCACTTTATTTTAAGAGCACTTTTTAGAAAATGTCAGTTGGTTGTTGATGAGACCAAGTTATGTGCGATTATAGAGTGTTGAGAAGTCCATTTTACTAAGGTTTAAGGATTAAGAAGGAGAGTTTTACTCATCTATACCTTAGTGTGGAGAAGAGGGAGTTATGATGAATTGGCGATATTAGAGGAGATTTAAGGATATTTTGTGGTTTTATGTGTTTATGATCATTTACAGGTGGATTTCCATCCCGTGTTTGCGATCCATTCAACATAAAATGATCACAAAGTTCTTTGGAGTCTAGAGTTATATGGTGGAGGCATCCAAGTTCATCTTGTGGCTCTACAGCATTGTTTGCCCACCATGGGCGTTGAAGAGCCCACCTCGGGCGTGGTTAGAAACTAAATCTCAAGCAGTGGCTAGTGCGCACCATGGGCGCCAATTACACACGACTCGCGCATATCGAGCGGAGCAGGTGCTTGGCAGACGCAGACACGCGACCCGCGCGCTATAGAAGCCCGAGTCGCGCATTTCGAGCAGCAGCATGAGATTCACTTCGAGCGAAGGCGTAGCATTGACAGCGTCGAGTGCCCGACTCGCGCGCAAGACATGCGCGACTCGCGCACTTCGAGCGAAGCTGAAGTTTTGGGCAGCAGCCAAGGCCCGGGTCGCACGCCATAGATGCCCGACTCGCGCACTTCGACGCGGCTACGACTCTTCGGCAATTTTCATCTTTCCTTAGGTTTTATTAAGGAGAAAAACATTTTGTTTTGGGTCTTGGAATTTCTGAACTAAATTAGAGAGGAGAGAGAGAAGAACCCTAATCCCTATTTCTCCCTTTTTGAGTTTCGAATAATTAGTTTTGAAGATTTGCTTGATGGATGCTATGTTGATCGTAGCCTAAATCTAGTCTTGAGAACGGTTAATCAAGCTTCGGTCTATTATTGTGAGGTTTCTCTTTGTTAACTTTTTCTTAATTATAATTGTGATTTCTTGATTTTAATCTATGATTGTGGTATGTATTGCTAGGAGTACTACTAGTTTATACATTCGATTTATCATTTGCTAGGATTTAGAATTGATGCTGATTCATCTGTTTTTCTTCATGAGTAGCAATCTAGGGTTTGATTAATGAATCTGATTATTCTTGATTAATCACTAGAGAAATCACAAGTTCCAATTTGAATATGTTGTGCTAGCAATTTGTTAATTGGCTCATTGTTTCCTAGTTCGTTGATGTTCTATTGATTTGAATTTAATCTCTGATTATATTAGATTAATCTTTAGTTCAAGTTTTATGATCTTCTGATTGTGATTATTTAACGGTACTTTTGAGGGAAAGGAATTTGATTTCCAACTTTGAGTAATTAAGAGTAAAGTTACGCATTTGAGAAACCAATGATCAATAGTATGAATCGAAGTGGCCATTAACCGAACTCGAGATTCTTCTCTTCTTGATTACATTACTTTTTGATTGTTCTTTAGTTCTTCATATTTAGTTATTCAATTCTTTAATTCCAAAAACCCCCATTTGATCTATTATAAGCACGAGTTAGTCCCCAAGTCTCTGTGGATTCGACCCTACTTGCCACTTACATTTATTTGTATTGGAAAGAAGGAAAATAAACTTTTATCTTTGGTAGCGCGTACGACCGCGTCCCACTAAATTTTGGCGCCGTTGCCGGGGACTTGGCAATTACTAAAACGTGTTTATTGTAGATTGTGTTTTGAAATTTCACTTTTTGATTAGTATATGGTTGGCACCCGTGCTACTAACCAAGATTGTGTGGATTACGATCCCGAGTTAGAATTGGATCTTTTCAGGTTGCGAAGGGAATTGAGAAGAAATTTTCAAGAACTTCCATTTTCATTGAATTTGGAAGAAGAAATACCACCTAGGGTGGAGACTCGTACTCTGAGGGAGCTCACCGCTCCTAATCTTGATCAGCAACCATTATGTATCACTTTCCCAACACCGGAGGCAGGTACCACTTTCGAGCTCAAGTCAGGGCTCATTCATCTATTACCATCTTTTCATGGGCTCAGTGGTGAAGACCCTAACAAGTTCCTATCCGAGTTCCATGTTGTGTGCTCAAGCATGAAACCGAGTAATGCCACGGAAGAGCAAGTTAAGATGAGGGCGTTTCCTTTTTCTCTTAAGGATACGGCCAAAGATTGGCTATATTATCTTCCACCGGGGTGTATCTCTAGTTGGTCTGAGATGAAAAAGCGGTTCCTTGATAAATATTTTCCCGTTTCAAAGTCATCCACACTCAAGAAGGAGATCAGCAACATAGAGCAACGATATGATGAACCTTTGTATGAATATTGGGAGCGTTTTAAGAGGCTATGTGCAAGCTGTCCGTATCATGGATATAGTGAGGAAGATTTGATCTTATACTTCTACAATGGACTTTCTGATGATGATGTGCGGTTGATTAATGCAGCTAGTGGTGGATCGATCATAAATAAGACTCCAGCGAACGCTAGAGCTTTGATAGAGGAGCTTTCTGAAGGCTCCAGATATTTTAGTAAGCGATCCACCCACAAGAAGGTGAATGTGAGTAGCTCAAACACGCAAAATCCCAAACTTGAAGAACAGGTTCAAGCTCTTACCTCACTAGTAAGAGAACTCATTGTTAAGGAACACACACAACAAGTTAAGGCGTGTGGGATATGTGCTTCAGATCACCCCACTGATTATTGCCCACAACTTCAAGAGGGGTCAAGTGAGGAAGCCAACGCTCTTGGTTTTCAAGGCTCAGGGAATCAAAGGAGATATAATCCTTATTCCAACACATACAATCCTGGTTGGAGAGATAATCCGAGGTTGAGGTATGGTAATGAGCAAGGTAACCAACAACCCACACAATATCATCAACCGCAACAACAGTTCATGAGACCCCAAGCTCCAGTTCAGGGTCATCATCAGGGTCAGAATTCGGATATGAGGCAAAGTTCTACAATGTCTACTGAAGATATGATCAATGCCTTAACCAAGAATGTGACCACCATGCAAGGGAATATGGTACAATTTCAAGAGGAAACCCGCTCTAGTATAAGGAATTTGGAAACACAGATGAGCCAGGTTTCGAGTGCAGTGAGCAGGCTAGAGGCTCGTGAATTGGGAAAATTACCCTTCCAAACAGAAGTAAACCCAAAGAAGAATGTGAGTTCTATCATGATAAGGGGTGATACACAGCTGACACAGGGAGAAAGAGTGGTGCCAAGAAACAAGGAAGTTACTTTACTTCCAAAGCATCGACCTCCCCCACCTTTTCCAGAAGCTTTACGGGCCGATAGAAGGTATGAACGCAACAAAGGTATATACGAGTCCATACGCGAATGTGAGGTAAGTTCTCCTATTTTAACCAAAGTAGAGAACTCTAGTGAGCATGTTTCTGCTATTTCTCATAATACACTTCCTCCCAAATATGATGACCCAGGCATGTTTACCATCCCTTGCACTATTAATGACGTTGGTATTCCTAAAGCTATGTTAGACTTAGGTGCTTCAATTAATGTGATTCCATTTTCACTATATGAGTCTTTAGCACTTGGCCCTTTGCATGCAACGAACGTCATAGTGCAATTAGCTGACGGATCCCACTCTTATCCCAAGGGTAAGGTCGAGGATGTGTTAGTTCATGTTGGTAAACTTCAGTTTCCTACTGACTTTTATGTACTGGACATGGAGTCTGATTGTCATGTTTCTCCTGTTCTTTTAGGGAGACCGTTTTTTAAAACATCCAGTACAAAAATTGATGTTGGTGCGGGGTCATTAACTGTGGAGTTTGGGGGACATTTAGAAGCATTTGGTATTCATGAGACTAAGAATTCCCTAGCGACTGAACATCCCTCATGCTTTGTGGGTACTATTCAGTCCATAGTGTGTGATACATATGATACCAGTGAAGGACATGAGTCATTGGAGGTAGTGAGGTTGCAAAAACATGAGAGACCACCTGATTTACTGCATAATTTTACACCGTTATCACTAACGCTAGCTGTGCAGGAAGTTGTCTCATCAATCCTACAGGTACAAGTGTTGGAACAAGGAGTTGAACCATCCCCAGACTGATTGTGGGAGGTATAAGGTCGAGCTAACGACTTTAAACTAGCGCTACTCGGGAGGCAACCCGAGCCCCTTTTTCTTTTCTTCGTTTTTTTTTCTTTTCTATTTTTCTTCCTTTTCTTTTCCTTCTTACTCTTCAACCTCACCATTTTTAATACTCCATCACAACAAATTATCCTTCACCCACCCGACTCCCTATAACCCCATGTAAATGACTAATCCAAAATTAAATTCATTGGGAGAATATAATTTCGGAATGTGCACCTTATAGCAGAACCAAATCCAGTATGCAAATGCGCATCATTGCTCGTAAGTATTGCTCATGCAACTCCTTCATCAATCTCGACCCTCTAATTTCACCACCGTCTCTCAAATGGACACCTCTCAAAGGTCTTTTGATGTATTTTGGCTTAAGTTGGATTATGATTGACTAAAAGTATTTTGAATTATAGCTCGGGAAGCAAGAGGGAGTCGGGTTGTGAGATGGTGTGTGTGTTTGTCGTCATTGTGTTTTCTTATGTTATTGGGGTGTGATTTGTTTTTGATGGGTATTGTTGAGGGAGTGAGAACTTTAGTGAGAGTCGGTTTTTTATTGTTCCCTTTTCGTTCCTTGTGTTTTTCTTGTACTTGCTCTCACATTGAGGACAATGTCTTGATTAAGTAGGGGGGAGGGATAGCTTTCTTTCTTGTATATAGTTTGTTTTATTTTTGCTATAAAAAAAAAAAAAAAAAAAAATATGAAAGCCCGCTGAGTTGAAAACCCGCAAGGGCGGGCGACTCAGGCAAAAATGGGGGCCCGGATAGGTTGAAAACCCGAAAGGGCAATCTATGCAAAAAAGTGGCTAATTGGAGCGGGTGAGATGGTGAGCTCATAAATGAAAAAAAAAAATGTGTGTGAAGCTAGGATGAAAACCCGAAAGGGCTCCTAGGCAAAATGAGAGATAAAAGAGAGGAAATTTGAAATCATTTGCCGGAGTTGGTGTCATAAGGAGGATTGGTGATATAAGGAGTGTCTCGGGTAGGTTTTTCATCTTGATGTTCGGAGTTAGATGCGAATAGGTTAGAGCTCGCTCATCATTGGAGGAATAAGGAGTTTGGTCGTTGTGATTGTGTTTAGATGGTCCAAGTTCGAGTCCTTTGAGATTTGTCAGGATTCAAATTTGCTTTTGTCATTTCATAACATGAGGATGGTTGTGGTATTTGAATGGCTTTGAATCCTTTGAGATCTTTCGGGGTTCAAAGTCATGCGTTTTTATTATCTTGGTGTTGAGTATAGTATGAGAATGTTATTTACATCATTTCAGGAGAGCTTTTAGCTCAAGTGTGGGGGTGACTCTTCCCCTTAGACTTGGCTTTGAGTGAATCAGGGGAAATAGCAAACTTTTATCATACACTAGGATGGAGAGATAAGGGGAGTAGTGAAAGGTGAGCAATGGCTTGGAAGGGGTGCCTCATTGACCTTTATTTTGAGTTTACTCGAGGTCGAGTAAAGTTCAAGTGTGGGGGTATTTGATGAGACCAAGTTATGTGCGATTATAGAGTGTTGAGAAGTCCATTTTACTAAGGTTTAAGGTTTAACAAGGAGAGTTTTACTCATCTATACCTTAGTGTGGAGAAGAGGGAATTATGATGAATTGGCGATATTAGAGGAGATTTAAGGATATTTTGTGGTTTTATGTGTTTATGATCATTTACAGGTGGATTTCCATCCCGTGTTTGCGATCCATTCAACATAAAAAGATCACAAAGTTCTTTGGAGTCTAGAGTTATATGGTGGAGGCATCCAAGTTCATCTTGTGGCTCTACAGCATTGTTTGCCCACCATGGGCGTTGAAGAGCCCACCTCGGGCGTGGTTAGAGACTAAATCTCAAGCAGTGGCTAGTGCGCACCATGGGCGCCAATTACACACGACTCGCGCATATCGAGCGGAGCAGGTGCTTAGCGGGCGCGACGCGACGCGCGACCCGCGCGCTATAGAAGCCCGAGTCGCGTATTTCGAGCAGCAGCATGAGATTCACTTCGAGCGAAGGCGTAGCATTGACAGTGTCGAGTGCCCGACTCGCGCGCAAGACATGCGCGACTCGCACACTTCGAGCGAAGCTGAAGTTTTGGGCAGCAGCCAAGGCCCGGGTCGCGCGCCATAGATGCCCGACTCGCGCACTTCGACGCGGCTACGACTCTTCGGCAATTTTCAGCTTTCCTTAGGTTTTATTAAGGAGAAAAACATTTTGTTTTGGGTCTTGGAATATCTGAACTAAATTAGAGAGGAGAGAGAGAAGAACCCTAATCCCTATTTCTCCCTTTTTGAGTTTCGAATAATTAGTTTTGAAGATTTGCTTGATGGATGCTATGTCGATCGTAGCCTAAATCTAGTCTTGAGAATGGTTAATCAAGCTTCGGTCTATTATTGTGAGGTTTCTCTTTGTTAACTTTTTCTTAATTATAATTGTGATTTCTTGATTTTAATCTATGATTGTGGTATGTATTGCTAGGAGTACTACTAGTTTATACATTCGATTTATCATTTGCTAGGATTTAGAATTGATGCTGATTCATCTGTTTTTCTTTCATGAGTAGCAATCTAGGGTTTGATTAATGAATCTGATTATTCTTGATTAATCACTAGAGAAATCACAAGTTCCAATTTGAATATGTTGTGCTAGCAATTTGTTAATTGGCTCATTGTTTCCTAGTTCGTTGATGTTCTATTGATTTGAATTTAATCTCTGATTAGATTAGATTAATCTTTAGTTCAAGTTTTATGATCATCTGATTGTGATTGTTTAACGGTACTTTTGAGGGAAAGGAATTTGATTTCCAACTTTGAGTAATTAAGAGTAAAGTTACACATTTGAGAAACCAATGATCAATAGTATGAATCGAAGTGGCCATTAACCGAACTCAAGATTCTTATCTTCTTGATTACATTACTTTTTGATTGTTCTTTAGTTCTTCATATTTAGTTATTCAATTCTTTAATTCCAAAAACCCCCATTTGATCTATTATAAGCACGAGTTAGTCCCCAAGTCTCTGTGGATTCGACCCTACTTGCCACTTACATTTATTTGTATTGGAAAGAAGGAAAATAAACTTTTATCTTTGGTAGCGCGTACGACCGTGTCCCACTAGTTGTGTTTCAAAGCAAAACATCTTTCTCTATTTATAGAGAAGGTGTAATGGTCATGTTCCAGCGTTCATCCAATCACTCTTCCACTAATTGACCTTGTGCGTAAATTTTAGCTTAAGCATTTAGTTGGTTGAGAAGTCTTGGGGAACAATAGAGCATAATCCCCACTAATGTCCTCAAAGAATCTAGGGAACATGTGATAATTTTGCTTGGAGCATAAGTAAAGAATATTTTCAGAAATTATTTTTCTGTTTTTATTTTCTAAAACCACGTTTTTATTTCCATAAGCTTGTACTAGTTTCCTTGTTCCTTAATACCTTGATTAATACTTACAATCACCTATATGATTCCTAAAATTAAACTCTTAATTTAGTTTTCATGTCTTCACCTCTTGAATCTTCAACTCTGATGCTTCTTGCCAAGTTCCTGCACAGGAACTCCAGCTTCTCTTCAAGGAACGTTGACATCAATATTTGATTGTTAATACTTGCAACGTTCCTTGTCTTCCATATTGACTTCACTTCGTATGTTAGGCTACTGAATATCACGTCCTTTGCTGCAAAATCCAACTCAAGAACTCAACTACTCTTGACCTTTTTCCAACTCAGGAACTCATAGCTAAAACATATTCCCTCCGTCCCAAAATACTCTTGACACTTATCAAGGCACGTAGTTTTAGATGATATGTTGTTGTTTGGTTATCGATTGTTATTTTATTGAAAAGTAGATGTGATAGGAGTTAGTAGTTAGTAAAAGTAGTATTATTTTATTTTAAAGAGAGAGAATGTGGGCCATGGTTAGAGTTGGTATGTAATAGGAGTGTTATTATTTTATTTGGAGGAGAGAGAGTGTGGGCCAATGTTTAAAAGGTAGAAGGATTAAAAGAATAGTGGGTCATATCCAAAAATAGAAGTGTAAAGAGTATTCTGGGACAGATTAAAAAGGAAAGTGTAAAGAGTATTCTGGGACGGATGGAGTACTCAAATGAAAATCATTAGATTATTTGTTATGTTGTCATCATCCAAACACCAAGGGGCAACATTGATTAGTTATGAAAGAAAAAAACCGAATTACTTACATCAGATTGAAGTTTGTTTGGGTTAAAATTATCATCCATTGAGTATCAAATTCAAATTTGTCAATTAGATATTTTACATTTATGTTTCTCTAAATGTGGGAAGGAGGAGGAGAGAATATTTTTTTAGATAGAAGGTTTTTAGCGGTAATATGATAATGAGGGTTTCTTGGGTTGCATTTAGTAAAGTGGGACTGCGTTTAGTAACCCCCTTCATTTTGATGCTCGAGCCAAATTTATTTCATCGAAAAAACAGAGTTTGAATAAATTGGATCATTCGGATCGGGTAGGATCCAATCTAGTGTTTGAAAATTCGAATTGGATTGGTGTGGACGCAAACTGTAATTGGATTAGATTTGGATTGGAAAATTAAAATCCAATTTTTTTTCGGATCGTATTGGATTTGGCTTAAATCCAAATCGTACACCAAACTTTCAACCCTATTCTTCGCTGCTATTCTTCCTTGGGTAACGTCCCCTGCTTCGCACCACACCAGCCCATCTTAATCCACCACCTCCATGGCCGTCGATTCCGCCGCATCATCATCATCCTTCAAGTTGCTTCAATCGTGGCCTTTGGTTTTCTTATTTCAATTCCATCTTTGATGTTCAATTTCGCCATTGATTTGCTCCAATAAATCGCAGTCATTGAAGTATTTAATGAATCTTTTAGCACGTTTTTCTTTGAGTGCCCTCCCCGAGGACGCTCATCACCCACTCATACATTCTGGAACTTTTCTGTTTGTCGTGAATGAGAACATAGCCCCCGCTCCGTTGTACAGAGGAGCACCCGCTCCCCTTGGTTTTGGGACAGATGCTTGGGCTGCAGTAGAGATGGCGTTTGGTGCCTTGGATTGGAGTGGTGGTGCGGCGGTTAGTCTGAGCAGAGCCCAAGGGATTAGTGTACTGTGGTGTATATGGTTGGAGGGAAGATGGTGGTGGTGATATATTATGGTGTAGGATAGGATTAGTGTGGTCTAGGTTAAGAGTAATGTGTGGTGAAGGTTAAGGTGGCCTTCAATGACATTGATTTGGCGCTTGTGGTTCGTGCTCGAACCTTAAAGCTCGTGGCTTGTGCCTTGGACGCTCACCTACACATAAACCAACACACAAGTGGGGAAGGAGACATAGAAGATAAAGAAAATATAAAAAGAAATAATAAAATTAAGAGTGACTAAAAGGGAATAAAATAGGAAATTAATTATGAAAACTAAATTAAACGATCTAAAATCAATAAAACAAAGGAAATAAATAAATTATGAAATTAAGAGCTAAAATAATTAAGCTAAATGTAAAAAGGAAGAAATAAACGCTAAAATAGATAGAAATAAATTAAAATAAACTAGTAAAATAATATAACTACCGTCTAGAGGCTAGAAGTGAAATAATAAATGTCACTTCTCATGTTCCTTCCCAGAGTTAAAAATATTTTAAGTTTGAGTATGGAAAGTGTTTAAATGATTGTTGAGAATGATATAATGAATATTCATGCATAGTTTTATTGAAGATTACTCGATATACTCATGATATTATTGTTACTTTCGCAATATTAAAAAAACGTATCTTTGTGATTTAATAAAGTGAAAGTATTCGAGAAATCAGTTATGTTGTTTACACTGAAGTAAATCATATTTTCAGCCACCTTATTATTTTGGAATTGGTAGGACTTGTGTACCAACTTAAGCTGGCCGTTTTGCTCTTTGAACCTGTTTTGGTGGGGCAGATTCAACTGTTTAGCAAGAGTAATATGAAGGTCAAGATTAGCTTTGTCTAAAAGTGTATGTGTTATGTGTATTCCGCTGCGACGTGCTTGTTTGGATAATATAAACTACGTATTGTAACTTATGTTTTGAACTCGGATATCTAACTACATACTACATAGACTATGTTGTAATAATTAAATAATTTGGGTTTAGTGATTTAATTTTCATACTTATGCTTAGATACTTTCGTATTTCCTAACTCTCCGAAGGAAGGGAAGTGCGGAAGTCTACGCTAACAACATCTCTAATTAACGGCTTAGCTCCTTAATTAAGTATAGCTAGTCTTAATGAAACTGCTATTTAGGGAGGGTTGTTACAGTTTCGAACCAACTTGGTATGAACCGGATTGTTTTGATCTCTGACACAAATCAGACCACGGATCGGATATTTAGGGCCAGATTTTCGAATTCACCAACTTTGCCATGCTATGTATGAGTTAGTGTCCCATCATATTGGAAATTAAGGAAGAGATTCAGAAAAACTCAGATTTATTAATGGGTTTTTCTGATACACCAGATGAGATTCAAACACAACCCTTCAAAATGTACACACCCCATTTGAACACCAAAATGCTATACCCTCCTCACAAAGCCCACAAAACTGGAAAAGAAAAAACCTATATTAACATCATCTCCAACTTGCAACAAAGCAAGTCATCATGCAGCTCACTATTGACTACAAAAGAGCCTCTCTTAGAATCATAAGGGAGGATTATATTCAGTAAAGCTGAACATTGGTTCAGTAACCAACTTCCTGAGTTATCTTCCATTTTGCCATCATTCAGTAGGAAATTGAGCTCTCTTCTGTGAATTCTATGAGATGTAGAACGACTATTGAGCGCCGATTATCTGAGAGCATTGACGAAAGCCAAGAGTGACTCGACATCCCTTTTCTCTGATGGGTACTTGATGGGTTGAGATGAGTGTTTCGGGAAGAGGAGGATAGTTGGGAAGCTTCCCAGCTGCAGTTCACTCTTGGCAAATGCCTTCTGTTCACCATCTGCCCTGAACTTTCCAACCTTCACACCACTTTCAGCCAACTTGTCAGCCAGCTCTAGGTAAGAATTTTCCATCGCCTGCACAAATAAGAAATATATCAATTAGTATTATAACCGACAATCTGATGAATAAAGACCAATGCAAATGAGTTGGATTATTCACGTAATTACTATGTGGAACAAAGAGTTTATTGACTTTACTGCCCAGCATTAGCAACTCATCAAGGTACAAAAAGTAAGGATAGTAGTGCCAATACACACTTTGTTCTCCAATGAACAATTAGTTGTTTCATGATTTTCAAAGCCAATGGAAGCGAGAGAAAACGAGTATCTAACCTGGCAAAACTGGCACCACGGTGCATAGAGGACAACAATCCATGGGTCTCTCCGATCCTCCAATTTCATCAAGTTCTCAATTCCGGCTCTACTCAATGACACCAGGTTTTGTGACTCAAATATGTCAGCAACCTCCCCATTTGCTGCACTACTATTCTGAGTTTCAGATTCTTGCTTAAGATTACCCTTGTGGAGGCCACACTCCTTGGCCTTGGCGTCCTCCCACCACCACCTTCCTTCTCTCTCGTGTTGTCCGGGCAAAACAGGCCTGGTGCACGGCTCACATCCAATCGAGACGTATCCCTGGGCGTGCAACGAGTTGATGGGCACACTCATAGTCCGAAGGAAGTTCCAAACATCCTTACCCTCAACATTTGCAACAGGGTTCCACTTCACAAGGCTACCAACACCACCATCCAAACCCTCAAAAGCAGGGTCCACTTGGACAACAGGGACTTCAGAGCGAGTCCCAGGAGACTGGTCCTTCCTTTGCCCAGTAATCCAGGCTCGCAACCCCTTCAAGGCCCTCCTAAGAGGCCTCACTTTTCTAACACGGCAGCACTCTTGGTGACCGTCCTCATAGAAAGAAAACAAACCCTTGTTCCTAACTAGAGCTTGAACTTCTACTGCATCAGGGAACATATACTCAATGTGAATGCCATAGTGTTTTTCTACCTCATCGAAAAAGCGGTATGTCTCAGGGTTCAATCTTCCTGTGTCCAAGCTGAAGACTCTGAAGGGTCTGCCAGTTAATTTGGCATACTCAATCAAAGCAACATCTTCTGCACCACTGTAAATTAAAGCACAGTTTACGTTAGCAAACAGAATACTCAAAACATTTTTCCTAAAAGAATACCACAACTATAAGCTAGTTCTACGTGTTGATCAGCTCAATACATTATATTCCAATCTTTTCCTCGCTAATCTAAATTAGGATCCTTTTCGTTTCCTTTCTTAAATTTCCTATCTCTAGATTCTGATTAGAAATATATTGTATTCCAGAAAAACCGCCCTATTTCCCATTTTACATAAAATCCTAACCGTTAATATAGGAAATTGACAGTCCATTTCTCGATCTAATCTACACTAATCTACCTATAATTTTACAACAATCTTGTAAGATTTTTGTTTACATTTATTTTGGGTCGATATATATAATTTCCATGGAGATCTTAAAGAAATTTTGTAAATCTAGAATAGGATAAATTGAAACTATCAGGCCCAACTATGGTCCATTCACTTTGAATGGTCAATGTTGGGGTTCTCTTCGAAAACAATCCTACACCTTAATTTACTTGATAAATTGATTAACTATGACGCATTAAACTCTTTCATTAGCATTAGTTAATTTAAATAAAGAATTTCGTATCAGTGTCATGTGTTTTAATCAAGTCATTTAGCTAATTACTAAGCGAACCCTAAAGTTGAGACAACTATGAGATAATTAAAAGTTAATACCTTTTCAAGCACATCGGTTATAGATGGGACTGCTAAAGTCAAGATTTTCCTTTAGCATATTCTATTAATTTATTACTAAAAAATATTGCATCCTGATAAAATCACAAAATTAAAATAATTTTCTTTATTAAAAATATTAATTTTACTTAATATTCTAATCCTTCCTCACTTCCTGTCTAGATTCATAACAAGGGCAGAACAGTAATTACACACCCAAATACTATTATAAAATTATAATCATTAAGTTTTGTTTTTCCTGATTATTCTATTTAACAAAATAAAAGTCAATCAAATCCTAATTTCACGAAATTTAGTTCTAATTACTCTAAAAAAATCATTAAATAGTACTTCAAAATTAACTAATTACCTGAAAGCAATGGCAATATCATTTCCAAATTTCTCAAGTGCTTTATCCATAATTTCAAGAGGAGAAGCATTCTGAAGCTCTTTTGCTAACTCTTCAAAGTTCTCTTCTTTTACATCCACTTTTTTCACTTCCTCATTTACCCCATCCTCTGTAAAAAAAAGGTCAATTTCGTCATTTCACATCCAACCCATAAAAAAAGAGGAGAGAGAAAATGAGAAAATTAAAAGAAAAAGAAAGAATACCAGTTTTAGGAGCGGCGAAGGTGGTGGTGGTGGCAGCGAGTGGAGCCACCGAGTCATTCCGCCGTGACTCGGCTGCAACTCGTAGCGGCTTCACGGTTGAAACGGCGCGCCGCGTTGAGAGATTGATCGTAGCCGTTAGATTTTGATGAGGACGATCTGATGGTTGAAATACGCCGAAGCTAGGAGCTGTGGGACCCAAAACAACATAACACACAAATATTATTATTATATCATTATTAAATTAAATTAACATCAAGAAATATCAAAGAAAAAAAAGATGGAAATGGTGGAAAGAGGGAAATTACTAAACTGACCTTTGAGTTCAGAGGAGAGAGAAGATGTTACAGCCAAAGACGCCATTGTTATTGTTATTGTGTAAAATTGTTTGGAAAAATTGAGGTGGTTTTAGAGGAAATTGGGGAATGAGTGTTGGGTTTTTGCTGGGAAAATTTATTTGGGTGATATGTTGAGGAGAGAGAATAGCGGGGAGTTAAAAGGGGGCGAGAAAAGAGGGGATGAAGTAGGTACATTGAACCTGGACGTTATTTTGGAGGAGAGAGAATATTAGAGGGTTTTGCTTACGTGGGAAGAGATTATTGGTTTAAGGGTTATTTTTACATTGTCTCAGCGCTGTCGTCACGTGGCGTCTCATAGCGCGTGGCTTCCTCTCGCTTTTTCCACTAGATCCTTTCGTCTTTGCTTCTTTGACACCTTTTTTTTTATTAATAGTACTTGATGTGGTGTTATCAAATCTCACTATTTCTATTTTGTTGTTAGATGTTATTTTTGTTGGATTTGTTTCAACGAATAGGAATACGAGCATTAGTTTTTCATAAATTTTAGAAAGGACTTTTCTAACCTATGTCATAAGGTATAGGTTAAGAATTTTAAGATTTTATTAAAAACAAATATAATAAATAAGATTCTATTTGGAGATAATAAATAAGGATAGATATTGAATATAGAAATAATCATGTAAGATTTTTTTAGTTTGATTGATTTTTGAAATGAAATTTTTTTATATAATGATATCTTATATGTAAACGTTGATCTTTCTTAACCTATCTCCAAGTATTTCATTGTTTTCACAAATGTAGAACCTTTACTTTTTTAGGTTGTATAATAATATTATTACATAATGTCAAAAAAAATTATATTATTACATCTGAGCTTCTCAAAATTATGTCTATATTTATCTAAATGTTTTCTTATAAGTCTTATGGACTGAAAAAATGAATGACAACTCTTATCAAAGTCATCGGGAAGAAATAAAAAATACTTACTAAAATCAATATATATTGCTTTATATTAACAAGGTTCATTATATTGTTATCTATTGACATAATGTTGTTAGTCAACCTAGTGCACCATTTCTTTCACAAATATCAAATTGTTGCCTCTTGATTCTAATTTGATAAGATCCTTTCCAAATAAAATTGTAGAACAATATGTGACTTGACTCAATATTCAAAAAGGAGGGCGGGGAAAGTTTGCATAAGCAACAAAAAGTGTAAGGAAAAAGGAAGCCTTTGCTTGGATTCCTATCGGATGATCTTCAAGGCATCTGTTTTCTTTAACCTTATTTAGTGTATAATTTTTTTTTACATTGAGAAAACATACCAGAATTAAAAATTAAGGAGAGGAATACGATTCTTGTGACACATAGTTGCGATAGTGTATAATTTCATAAGGTGAAGAAACTCTTATATCAGTAGTAGACAACAGACTGCATAGTGAAATAGGAATTGGGTTGATTCAAGGGGTGAGTTTTCCCATCTTCCCTAGCAAAGTCTAGGGTTCAATTCCTACCCCTAGCATTTGCTTGGGATTCAAGGGGGGAGGGTGGTTGGGAGTTGTCGGCTTGTAATGGGCCTCTGGGTGAGGGCCTTGTGCGAGGGCAGCCCAAAAGATTTATTCTTACCTCATTAAAAAAATACTGCATAGTGAAATTTTAGAAAATGTAATCTTCCTAAAAACTTCCTAGACTACCCTCTCAATTAACTTTCCTAAAAACTACCCTCTCAATTAACTGTCCTAAAAACTACCCTCTAAATTTTACACATTTTTTTTTGAAAGATAAATTTCATTAATTGAAGGTCAAACGGCATCTACAATAGGAATTAAAGAAAAACAAGATACAATCAAACAAGGTTAAATCAAATTTATTTTCGAAGAAACTGCAATGAACTAGATCGAAGAATACAAATGGCAACCCCTCAGATTTCTTGAATCAAACAAATATTGATGAGGAAGTCTCATCATTCTAACATAGTTTGGGAAGATCATTCTTGATCGAGCCACGTTGTCCGCATCTGAGATTCCAATATCTTCATGTTGAGTCTCGAACTTCAACCAATAAGAACAATTTCTCATACCTAAAGACCAAAAAACAAACTCACAACTCCCATAGGGGAGAATGAGATCTCCACAATGCGAGACTAAAATCCCCATAACTGAGTTTAAAAAAATCTCATAAAGAGAGACTAATTTATTCAACAAAACAAGAAATAAATGAACTAAAAACCGAAAATAATAGGGGAAAAGGGGCTTACCATGGATGAAATCATTCATAGCACTTCCTAATCATGAAGAAGGGGTAGGAGATCTTAGGGTTTGAGAGAAAAAAGAGAGAGGGGCTAGGTTTTATCTTCGTCCCACTTTATCGGACATCTCTAAATTTTACACATAATCTTTGAAATCCTGTTGATTTTCCGAACTTTAAAATAACTAATTTGTGATATGCAACACTACCTCATAGCATAGCAATATTACAAATTACTATATTAGAAAGCCCTCAAATTTATATAGCTTATCCAAACCATCTAGTATCTACCTCAGATCGAAGGTATCTAACATAATAAGGTACGCTCAAAATAAATTTATATTTCAAAAGGTGGATATATGTTGGATAATGTATATATTATGTAGCAGTGTTTATCATTTTGGGCTAATGTTTATATGTTAGTTTGGGCTGGCCCATATATAGTTTTAGTGTAATTAATAGGGTTGTATAATATCCTTGTTTTTGGAATGCAAAGATACGGGAATTCATTCTTGCCCTTCTACACACTGCTTCGAACCAATACCACTGCTACACTACGCTGCTGCGTTTACAATATATCTATAAGTTATATGAGATATGTAAAACTTTACCATCTACACCCACATACGAAGTATAAGAAATTGTAAGGCCGAGAGGGTCGTGTGTTCAACATAAACTCGAGCTGGAAGCTAGTGGTTGAAAATGGCTAACTAGCAACTTGGACGTATAGGAGAACATGTACCCTGTATTGTAGTAGGGAAAACAAAGCAATAAATTGATGCTTTTGGCACTCTCAATTTGAAGTACAATCAATAATAAATCTCTGGACTGAGAGAATTAAATGTCTCATTCTTTAGTGGCCCGGGTTTAAAGAAATTGATTGTGCTAATATTTGTGGCAGTTGTTTGCGCTAGTACGAACACAGTATTATGAAAACCTCAATGACTCAATGGTTAAAGAATGTCCACAATAATTATAGCATCAATTTTTCAAATAAGTCGAAAGAAGCCATGCACAGTCATAGTGGCAGATCTTAGTAAAAAAAAGGAAAGAAAAAAGATTTGAATTTTTAACCTCTCATTCAATACAAGTGCACCCGATATATATGTTAGAACATTTTTTTTATGTATATTCGGGGCATGTCTCGAATCTCGATCCCCAACTAGCCCCAATAGAAGATCCTCCCCTGTTAGGATGTGCACAGCCATGTTGTATAATGTAAAGTTAACCAAGCTTGGTGTAATCCCCCGTAAATTTATGAATTTTATAAATATGTTTTAACGTATAGTTATTTATATTTAAATATATTTTAGTATTTTAATGAGTTATTTCTTCAAAGGTTGACTATTTGAAAGTCAAAATAATTATTTAATGATTTAAATAAGTTAAATATTTTATTAAGTCCTGCTTTGAAAAGTATTTGAAATGCTTTTTGGATTTGGAAAAGGACTCCTAAATCGGTTTGAGGAACCCAAACATTGTTAGGCTTGGAAAAAGATTTTTAGTTTGAGCCCAATTACCTTTTCCTAAACCTACAAAGGGGAATCTATATAAACCCCATAAACCCCAAATTTTTCCCACACAATTATTTTCTCACCTTCTTCCTCCCAAATTTTCGGACTCCCCTATTATTTTCTCTCTCTTTTTCTTTTCTTCCTTTTTCCTCTTCCTTCGATATTCTTCTCGTCGAGCCTCGCCGCCCGTCGGACATGGCAGGCGACCACCGCCAGAGCCCACCGTACCGCCGGCAACAACCATCGCTGCTCTCCTTGTGCCGCATGTCCCTCCTCCTCATATGTTTAAGTTTTGTTTTAATTTGTTTGTGCTTAAAAGTTATAGTTTGATGATTTAATATTGAATCTAAGTTATATAATTTATGTATTGAAGAAATAAAATTCAGTTTTGCATATTGAGTTTAAATTAGATTTTTAATTATCAAAGCATGAATTTTTAGGGTTTTGGAAGTTGGAAAATCATAGTAGTCTATTATAAGTTATGAAATTTATTATCTTTATGATTTTAAGTATGTTTGAATATGTTTTAAGGGAGTTTTAACTTATGATATATTGCTGGAAATATTAAGGGAGTATTATTATGGAGTTTTATGATGGATTTTAACCACTAGTGTAGTAGGTATTATGCTAGGAGGTTTAATAATCAAGTTTCATTATGGGAAAGATTTTTAAACATGTTTAAGAAGGGTTTAAAGTATTTTATTACTGCTGTAAATTCATAAAGGATTGATTGTGAATTTATATTGGTTGTTTTAGGCGGAGAATTCTCTCTAGGCGACTTTTAAGACTGTTAAAGTAGCCTCTCAATTTGTCTACACAAGGTACGTACATACCTATGTGTTGATTGTAGTAGTATCATGATTTTTAAGAAGGAGAATTATGTAGTATCATGTATAGGAACTATGTTAAGTTCATATATGAATTCTATTATGTTGGATGTTGCATGTTTTATGTCGTTGTGTATTAATGTTGATTATGAGATTTATATTATGAGATTTATATCGTGTTTGTATGGAAGATTGATGCAAGCATGTTGGTTGGAAACTTTATTTTATTAATTCACATGGGGGAATTAATATATATATATTAGTTTGGATCATGGTTGATCATTTGTTCTCTTTTGAGTATTTCACTGCTTTATAAGGACCGAGGGCCTTATTTGGTAAGTTGATATTTTTATACTTATGAAAGGTAGTTTGGTTGTTGGCTAGGTTCAACAAATAAGAAAGTTGGATTAAAAGTTGGAATTAATTTGGGTTATTAAGTTGTGTGATCACTTATCTAATCCTAAGATAAAAGTGGAAGTTTATGATTGTTGAATGATTATAATGTTTGTTCTAGCTACTTGTGAGTCATAACAAGTAATAACTGGTAAATCATGTAAAGTGAAACTGGATAGCAATAGCTTTAGACTGGTGCACGTCTGAAGTATTGGACAATTAGGAGTTGGAGTACATGGTGGTAGCCCATGGCTTTTTCTGGGACCGAATTGATCACCGTGTCCTATTTTATTAAAAAGGTTCCTCGATATCGTAGGTCATGGGAATACAGAGTCGCACCCGTATTTCGTCTTCCAAAGGGAAGGTTGGTTTTAATTAGACAACTCGGTCCATTGACTATTCCATTTAATTAAAATAATAAGAATGTTGTTATAAAGTTTAGTTCAGTAAAAGTTATCTGCAAGATATTATATTATGATTTATTCCTGTTTATTATTTATTAGTATCATGTTAGGATTGTTTATTTATTTAATATGTAGTACTCAGCTTTGCTGATTACGTGCTTTTGTTGTATATGTTGATCATGACTATGCCTTATTGATCATGTGATGACCCATTTTGGTGAGCAGTCTCTAGGGATCAATAGTGCATTGTCCATCTATATGTTTGAAGATGATGCATCATTGGGTTCGGGATTGGAGAGCTTGTTAGACTATTTATCATACTTTAAGTTTATGCTTTTTGTAGTTGGTTTGGTTTTAAGTTTGTCTTTGACTTTGTTGGTTGGTTTAGGAGTTGACTTTGTAGTTGACTACGTTTTTATTTATAAAGTTATTTATTATGTTTTCCGCTGCAAAATTCTGAATAAGCTGATACGTTTTCACACGGGCAATAATACTTTAATAATTCTCTATGTTTTATATTAAAAAGGTATTTTAGAAAAGAGAGAATTGTCGGGGTGTTACACTTGGTTTGATTTGGAGTCAAGTATAGGAATGACGTACAATGAGTCATGTATCTTACCTTGGACAACCTAATTAGATCTCATGAGTCTAGTACGTTTATTTGGATCATATGAGTCAGCGTAGGGTATGACTCAGGTCTTTGTGTGATTTGGTAGGTTAAGTTTATCCATAAACCTGCATAAGCTCTTCAGAGGCTAGAAACTTCTAATTAAGTTACTAAGTTATTATAATCCTGCGCAAAAACAATTGTTGTTAATTCGTCATTCACCATATTGTATCATTGTCTCTTTTTTGTCACTCATTGATCATAACCTAACCTAACTGAATTACTATCCAAAGAAACATATAATCATCCACTAACTTGTGATCAAGCCTAATATTAATGTAGACACCATTGAGTTGGGAGCAAGAAGGGTCAAGGATTTGATGTCCCGGGGTCAAAGAGTTAGGCATGCTTCATTATTTTGGAGGATTTTTTCAAAGGAGTCAGCAGCAAGAATTCTGGCCACGAATATTCGAAGAGGGGAAGTGGAGGTTTTCCTACATTTGGAGCTGGTCCAAGTCAGGGGAAATAACCTCGAAGGATGCATATGTTCTTTTGGCTAAACATGATGGATTTTCGGTGAGTAGTGAAGGTGATAGGAAGTTATGGAGTAAGTTATGGGCTTCGAATGTCAGACCGAAGTGGAAGATGTTTATCTAGAGGCTTATGAATAAAGCGTTTTTGGAGTGAATTTAAAGAAAAGGGGTATTCCGGTTCTGGGGTTTTGTTGTTTTTGTGGAACCGGTGAGAAAAGTGAGAAACACTTATTTTTAAGATTGTGAAATATAGCTAGTCATATTTGGGGAAGGTCGTTGCTTGGAATAAGGGTCCAGGTTTCGGGATCAATTTCGATACCGAATTGGGTAGCGAATTTTCTCGGATTTTCGGGATGGAAGATGGACCTCACAGCTTTCGTAATACAATTTTCATATCTACTTTATGGTTAATTTGGTTGCATTAGAATGAGGTTATCTTCAGAAATGGCAAAATTGACCCTACAAGGACTTTAGAAAGGAGAAGATAGTTGTTGGAATAGGAGGTCAAGAGAGACGCTTATATGCAAAGATGTACTCGGCTTGGAGGCAAGCATATTCATAATTCTCTACGCAAAGATAGCGGTAGTGATCAAGATGGTCCTAAGTTGTGTACGATTGTTGTGGACGGAGCTTGAAAAGTGGGTACACGTTTCTCCTAGAGCTGGCATTGGATGGGTGTGGTACCAAAATTTTTGAGGCTAGCTCCCACATTATTGCTACCTCTGTGTTGCAAGTTGAGGGTAATGTGCTTCTACGTGGTCTGATGGATCACGGAGCCAGAGAGTCGAGGTGAGCAGAATGTGAATGCCATGTTTGATCCGTTACTTTTAATCCAAGCTGTGAGCAGGAAAAGCTCGCCGTTTGAAATTGCCAGTATCCTTTTAGATGGTGATTTATATAATAAGTTCATGTCCTGTAATATCATTAGAGTTAGTAGGTGCTTAGTTCATTCAGCTCATGTTCTAGCTGTTATGGCTAGAAAGGGGAATCTTGTATAGGATTGTTTTTGTGTTGGATTGTTGTTTTGGTTGTATGTCTTTGTTGCCAAAAAAATTGTCCAACGCCCTCTAACAATCGCCTGCCCTTCAATCTCTAGCCATCCACTCTAAAGGTATGAAAATAAACTATCATGGCAATATATGAGTGAAAAAATCAAGATTAATAACATAATGAGTCGATCACAAACTAGAGTAAAAATTATGAGTGGCAAGAATAATTTTAAGATACAGATTCACTTTTGGACAGGATCAATTCAAATTCTTTTGAAAAATCTAAGGCCACGACCTTTGGATTTGATAAAGGGTTAAAGTGTTGGCACTTATGTACTAAGAAAGAATTAAGAATCTATAGTTGTTCTTTCTTACATGTGATTATACGTCGCCAGTTTAACAACAGAGAAGTAGAATAAGTAAGTGCCGGCTAAAAAGGAGGGGACCGCGGTTAGAAATACATTTGTATGGTGTATGCAATTACAGTCAGATGCAGAAATATGTCTACTTCATGACACTGCGCATTATTGAAACAAACTAGACCACCAACTTATACTTTGCGGAAATAACGACAAAAGTCAGACGAATTTATTGAATTCAATAAACACCACTTGTACTAAAGAAGTTCCTCTTAAATCTATTGTTTAATCATCAAAACATCATGTTTTGTTACTATTAAGCAATTTCTATGAAACAGGTCTAAATCACCTAGCATATCCTCTTATTAATTAATTATATCGGGTCAGTTGGATGTGATTTTAATAAAGCAATAAAATGTTAAATATATAAATACTTGGTGATTTGTTTGATACCATAAGTGTATAACATAGACGTCGATCAAATTTGGATGCTATAGCTTTTCCATTTCAGCCATTTCCAGATCATCAATCCATACCTAATATTTACAAAATGTTACCCCCGAGTAACATACTATTTTCCAAAAACACAAAAGCTCCTTAGTTTTCTTTACATTATAGAGTATTAGATTCCAATGTACGTAATGCGTGCTTCAAGTTATAAAAAGTTGTACACTAGTTATAGTATATTAACATCAAATTGTAAAAATGTTTATAAAAAAAATAAAGGGCATTTAAGGTATTTCAAGTGGACACTAAACTCCTCAAGAGTTGTCTTATATAATAAAGAGGCGCTTGCTTTTTGACTTATTTTCAAGAAAATAAGTAAAAATAAGTTCAGTTCACCAAAAATAAGTTCAGTTCAACAAAAATAAGTAAAAATAAGTTCAGTTCAGCAAAAATAAGTAAAAATAAGTTCAGTTTAGCCAAAATAAGTTCAGTTCAGCAAAAATAAGTTCAGTCTTCTCTAATGTTGTAATTATTATATTTGTTTTTCAATATTACTATTAATATTATTATTATTATTAATATTATAATTATAATAACGATGAATTTGTATTTTGTATTTTTTTATTTTTTTTATTTTTTATTTTTTATTTTTTTTTATTTTTTTTTTATTTTTTTATTTATTTATTATTTATTAATTATTATTATTATTATTATTATTTATTATTATTTATTATTTATTATTTATTATTTATCATTTATTATTTATTATTTATTATTTATTATTTATTATTTATTATTTATTATTTATTATTTATTTATTTATTATTATTATTACTTATTATTTATTATTATTTTTATTATTATTATTTATTATTATTATTATTTATAATTTATAATTTAATATTTATTAATTATTATTAGGAAAAATTGACAGGAACAGTCTCAACTATGAGCGTTCTGCCATTTTCAGTCCCAACTTTTGATTATTTCTCAATGGTCCCACCTATTGCTTATAGTTTATAAAAATAGTCACAGTTGACTGGTTACCTGTTCGACAGGTTAAATTTTTTTTAATCGTTTTTCCGTCTTCTTCCTTTTCTTTCTCCCCTGCCACACCTCTGCCTCCCCCTCCCCTGCCACCATTCTACCTCGCTCTGCCTCTGCCTCCTTCCTCGATCCACTCCAAGTAAATTCTACAAGAAGAGGACTAAAGATTGTAGATTTGAGGTTGAGAAAAGAAAAAAATTCTTTAAATTATATCTCACTAGTAATTAAGATGAACATTTTAGCAAAGCCCTCAATTAATTACATGAAATTACAAGAAGCTTTTTCAATGGTGGAAAATTGACAAAATGGAAATAACAAAAAAAAAAGAGATGGAGGTACCAGTATGGTTTCACTCTAATCAACAAGGGAGTAATAATATTGCAGAATTAACTCTCTCACTAAAGCTTGAAGTTGAAACAATGGCAGAACAAGATAAGGAAGAAAAAGAGTGCCCATATGCTATTTGAGACTGAAATTGCAAAAGAATTTAGCTAAGAATCAACGATATTAGAGGAAAGGGAAGGTGCAGATGAAAAAAATAAAGTTAAAATGGATCAAATTTACCTAATCTAGCTAATTCAACTAAAAGAGATGAGAAATTGCTATAAAAAATCTACAAAAATCTGACGAGAGAAGAAGAAAATAAGCTTTTGGAAAGAAGAAATATGAACAACCTACTGAAAGTTTTGACAAGAAATTTCATGAAACTCATAAAATAAATTATGTTCATGAAACTCATATATTAATTGATGTCACAAAGCCAAAGGAGAAGAAGAGTTAAAGAAGGGCAAGAAAGTACGGGGATGTATCTCCACTTCTGAAATTCTAATAAATCTGATCTTTAATTCATTTCTTCTTTCAGATCCTAGATTTTCTTCGCTTATATTTCTCAAATTTTAGATTCCTCACTTAGACCTTTTCATCTTCACACATATGGAGGACATACAGAGAAGAATTTGTCAGACATTTGGGGGAGAGAGTGCTCTACGCACAAATCTATTATTATAAAAAGAAACTCAGCTTCCACCATTACAGCACGAACATCAGCGTTCATCGAAGAACGAAATGGAAAAGAGAAATGAGAACGGAAATTTCAAAACATGTGTCCTAATTGGCTTAAGAATTGCAAAATAGAGGGATAACTGATGGGTTTAGATATAGAACTATACAAGAATGACTGACCAGTGACCACGTGACCAATTTATGTTAGGATATGAAGAATCTGATAGGTGTTGATGATGGTGTGGTTTGATGGTTCTGAGGGTGGCAGGGGAGGGGTGGGGCAGGGGAGGTAGGTTCGGGGTTGGGGAGGGGTGGTAGGAAATGGGGGTTTCGAAGGGGATGGCAATTTTGGGGGAGGGGTGGCTGGGATGGTGGTTTTTAGAGGGTTTACCTGTTGTAGAAGTTCATTGACCTGCTGGGACCGTTTTTATAAAACACACCTCAAAGTTGGAACCATTGAGAAATAATCAAAAGTTGGGATTGAAAATGGCGGAACGCCCATAGTTGGGACTGTTCATATTAATTTTTCCTTATTATTATTATTATTATTATTATTATTATTATTATTATTATTATTATTATTATTATTATTATTATTATTATTATTATTATTATTATTATTATTATTATTATTATTATTATTATTATTATTTATTATTTATTATTTATTATATATTATTTATTATTTATTATTTATTTATTATTATTATTTATTATTTATTATTCATTATTTATTATTATTATTATTATAATTTATTATTTATTATTTTATTATTATTATTATTTATTATTATTATTATTATTTTTTATTTTTTTATTATTATTTATTATTATTACTCCTTATTATTATTTATTATTTATTACTTGTTATTTGTTATTTGTTATTTATTTTTTATTATTTATTATTTATTATTATTATAATTTATTATTATTTATTTTAATATTATTATTATTTATTATTATTATTTATTATTATCTATTATTTTTAATTTATTATTATTTATTTATTATTTATTATTTATTATTATTATTATTTATTATTATTCATTATTTATTTTTATTATTATTATTATTATTATTTATTTTTATTTATTATTTATTATGTATTATTATTATTATTTATTATTTATTATTTATTATTATAAAATAATAAAATAATAATAATAAGTATTGATAATATTATGTTAATATTTATTGATTATTATAATAATAAGTATTGATAATATTATGTTAATACAGTTTAGTTCAACAAAAATAAGTTCAGTTCAGCAAAAATAAGTAAAAATATGTTCAATTTAGCAAAAATAAGTTCAGTTCAGCAAAAATAAGTAAAAATAAGTTCAGTTCAGCAAAAATAAAATAAGTTCAGTTCAGTTCAGCCAAAATAAGTTCAAAAGAACTGGGGTCAAATTTCAGTCAATTTTTCGGTTATATTTGTCTTGCCTTTACTACTAATTGCATTAATGGGTAATCACTTGGCCATAAAACCATTTATTAACACATATCCCAATTTCTTAAGCATCGATAAAAAAATATTTCATTGATTAGACTACTCAATATGTGCTAAAAGCATATGAAGTTGGAGAAAAATTTTCTTTTTTCAAAACAATTGGACTACATATTGGAACAACAAGCTCATCTGCTCATCATATCTCCTCATATATTGAGGTTGGATTGGCATCTCATTGTTGGAGTCCAAAATAGGCTCCAACAAGGGTAATAAAGTAACTTTATAGGTTTAAGTACCAAAGTAAATGTGACTTAGTACAATCACTGTAAAGTTGGTTCCGAAATAGTCATTGTGATACCAATGCCAAAAATTACACTTTGGTACCAATTTGATAGCACTTTGATACCAACTTACTCTTTACTTTGGTACCTCCAGCCTATAAAATTACTAAAATACCCCTAGTCTAAAATGGACTCCAGCAGTGGACGCCAAGAGTTTCTCTCATATATTGGGGGTAGCCGTTTAGGAGTTTGATAAATAAAGATATCTTTTTCCAATTATTGTGGCTGGTTAAGATTTTGATAATAATATATACAATTGTAGGTGATTATACTAATGTACTGTTGTATGTATAGTCTGACTCCGACTTTGAGTCAGTTGTATTATATAAGATTTTTCTTTCAAAAAAATAATTGTTAAAAAAAAGTAATGATTAGAAGATTTTGTATTATATAAGATTTCTATATGATTGTTATAAAATTAGTAATGATTAGATTATTTCTATAATATAAGATTTTCCAATTAAAAAACTATGGTGCGAAAAAGAAAGCCGCACCGAGTCGGAGTCGAATGTTAGGATTTTAAGTTGGATCGGACTCGAATTTTCGGAGTTGGAGAAGGATTTAAAATCCGATTTCTTGCCAGGGTCGAGTCGGATTATGCATTTTTGGTTAGCTACTTTCCTGATCCTCCCTAGTGACAGCCTGACAGGGGCCAGGGGGGGGGTTCGAAGTTCAAATCTTATCAAGGACATGCCCCATGGGATTGGGGGCTTTAGGCAGGGTGGTGTGATGGGCTGGACTATCTACTAAAACAAGAGGCCCATCCCATACTGTTACTTGATAATAAAGAAAGATAAATTTTGGGCTAGATTTGCTCTTCCACGACCATTAATTATGGAGAGTATTCATCCTTTTAAATTTCTCCTCTCGTTTAACGACACAACCTTGAAATTGGGCTGGATACTTTTCAGTCCAGCAACAAATATGATGGGCTTCCCACCTCTACGTTTCTGACCAAATTCATTCACATCAAGATCGAAAAACTTCGAACATTCTCTCCGTTCACCGGCGACTGCAAGGAGAGCGATTATTTTCTCCAACTTTCTCTCTCCTCCGCATTTCCGGCGCATACGAAAACTCGCCGGCGAGGTTTCTCTCTCCTACATCTTCTTATTTCCATGTATCAATTGAAATCGATGTGATTTGCCGTGAAAAATGTCGTGATTTAACAATTAGGTTTTGTTATCTGATTGAAAGTTTTTGGTTCAATTGTTATTCAGGAGGTGTTGAGCACGAAATTATTGCAACTTTTTACAGGTATTGTTGGAAAATAAACTAAAGTACTAACCTAGATTTGTTGATTAGAGGATCGTGATTTGAATATGTGAAATGCAATGAGATATTCAGTTAAGTATTTCCTCTGATTGAAATTAGCTGTTAAAATTTGATTGCAGGAGGTATTGAAGACGAGTTTGTAGCGAATTCCATGTGAACTTGGTCACCTTGTTGTGATAATTAGTTGATCTTGATTTGATGATTCTAATTGTAGTTTCGGTTTAATTTATGCAGCGTACACTGATTGGATTTTCTGATTTCGCAATCAATTGAAAGTTGCATTTAGTTCAATTGGCCAAGATGGTTTCGTTCGAGATGAATGACAGAAAAAGTGAGCAACATTTTACTTTTTCTTGATCTTTAGATACTAAAAATTGTGGTTATTGACTAATTGTTGTCAAAAACATCTGTATTAGGAGTATATGTGATTCATATGATGTGAATTTACTGTTGGATGTTTGGCAATTATTATGCTACTTTGTACGACTTCGTAAAAGTTAAATGCAATTCTAGCATGATTCTTTCTATATTAAACTTGATACAGTTGTTGTGTTTGCCTTTCCATTTGTGTAGTTATTGGAGTATTAGTTAACTGATCATTGAGAAAAATTGTTACTGCTTTTATCCTCTTCCAAACAGAGGTTTATGGACAAATTGTATGCTTTTATCCTAAAATTGTAAATGGTCATATAACACCTGTGCATGTGCATTTCTTGGGGATGGGGAGGGGCAGGGGGATAGTAGCTTACCTTATCTATGTCCAGTGTTCTTTGTTCACATAACTAATTGAATATGCAATCTGTAAAATTGATAAATATGACTATAGATGGTGTTGAGATGGATTGGGGGGGGGGTTATAACTTGGTTTCAACTTTCTAGCATGCAATTCCTTTCTTCAGAAATGAAGTCCAGGTTTCACTTCTTTCATTTACGAAACTTATGTATTATAACCTCTTCTTTTCAGCCCTCTAGCTAACAGCGAAATATAATCAATTTGAATGATGGTTATGATTAATACTATCTGTATTTTAATGGATGCAATAAGTTAAAGGAATATATATCTGGTTGTGGCTATAAATTATATACCTACTTTTTTTATACAATTGTCACTAATTTCACTAATTAGTTTAAGTCTTTTGACCAAGTCAAAATTCAAAACGCTACTATTGCCATAATATTAATTTTAGATATTTTATTTGTGAAATAAAAGAAAAGAAAGCCACTGAACGTATCTGATGCATGCATCTTACTTTGTGGTTTGCCACTTAAGAAGTTTGTATGTAAGGTTACTATTGCCTGTGACTGATATTTTAGTTATTTTGTCTGTATCTCAAATGGTGAAGTCAGTCATTATCATTAGTGGATCTGGCAAAGAGAATGCTACTGCGCTATCTCTATAATGATATGCATATAGTTTCTCACTGTGGTAGTCTTGTTGTTATCTTAAATGAAAACAGAGATTGGGCTAGGTTTGACAGGATTTGGGATCTTTTTCACAACTCTCGGAGTTTTTATGTTGTTCGACAAGGGATTACTTGCAATGGGAAATGTAGGTGTTTTGATCCTATCATATTCCCAATCCTTTTCCCTGCGATCACTTAGCGCTGATTCTTACTCACGACTGTATTGCTCTTTATGCTTTGTCTCCTCAGATCCTCTTCCTGTCTGGGGGTGGCACTGACCATCGGACTGACGTCTACTTTGCAGTTTTTTATGAAACCTCAGAATTATAAGGTATACTTCTTCATAACCTTCTCGCTATCCCTGTTTCCTTCCTTTTTAGGTGTTTACTACTTACCTGTCTTTTTTTTAATGTTGCTTAGGGAACAATTTCTTTTGGTGCTGGCTTCTTCTTTGTTGTGATAGGATGGCCAATAGTGGGCATGATATTGGAATCATATGGATTCCTTGTACTCTTCAGGTTTGTAGTTACTCTTAGATGTCTAACTTGCCTATGTTGTTCCCTTGTTGCTGAGGTTTCTTTGTTCTGTGCAGTGGCTTTTGGCCTACATTATCAGTGTTTGCGCAGAGGATTCCTGTTCTTGGTTGGATTTTCCAGCAGCCATACATCAGAGCGGTATGTGTATTAACTTAATTTTTTTTGGTTACAAATTAATCATTTTTATGTTTATTAAGAATTGGAATTAGCATTTCTATTATGCTCACATGAAGTGTCTTTTTTTCATCTCCTTTATAACTTTCAGAATGGTTCCTGTTTTGAGTTGCTAAGATTGTTGTGATGTCTGTTATGGACGTGATAACCTAAATTTTCTAGGTTTGGCTCACTATAAAGTATCCGGCCATCCGGGTAGTCTAAGCTTGGGCGTGACCTCCTTTACGCCTTCTTTCAAACCCTATATTTTTCATTTAGGGGGTAGGTAGCTCCCTTCCTTGGTTCGGCAGGGTAGAACTGTTGTCTATGGCTACCAAAGCATGTCGTGTTTGATAAAAGAGGAAGCGTGGTTAGTCTTTAAAAAGTCTCATCGATACAACCTTTATCATAAAAGAAATGAGTTGTAAAAATCTTTGCGGAAGAGGATTTTCTTTTGCTTTTTAACGAGTACAACTGAACTGGAAGAAGCAAAAAATTAGTTGACATGAACATCCCCATAATTGTTGAAACTTTTGCCCGATTGTCTAGATGGAATATGGATACACCAGCAAAAATCGAACACAATAGTTCCAAGTTCCAACTATTGGCATTCCGCTATTAGTAATCCCAACAACGCATGGTGTCTTTCTAAGCTTCCAAGTCAGCTACAACTTGATAAACTGGTAATTTCTTTTTATTAAATATAAATATACATAAATGCCCATAGCCGCTACCTACTCCACTCAGATCGCTCCCAACCTCCAACCCAACTCCCTTATTATCCAAACTTAGTGCCACCACCTCCATCCACCCAAGCAGACCCTCTGCCATCACCTCTGCCCACACAAGCAGACCATTCCCAAATGTAACCTCATCCCTTACTTCTCTACCACTTCCCACCTTGACCTCCCACCATTTTCCCCCTTTTGTTCTGTTGTCTGTTAGCATCCGATATTTCATTATTTCATAGAGAGACTAACATAGTTCCCTAGGTATAGAAATGTGCATGGACGGGTTACATTGGCAAAAGCAATGTTCTCGAAAGAGAGTATTTAATTATAATAGAGAGATCTTCTTCACTTATGTAATAAATTTACCATTTTGATGCAGATTATTTGGTCGATTTTCTCTACCGTTGGCTCTTTTTAATGCGAGTGAAAGACTTTATTTTGTTTAGATCACATAACGTTTCTGTAATGCACCAATAGATTGTTACCAGGTCCTGGAATTCCTACATTAACTTGTTCTCAATGGTCGAAACAATCACACGTTCATTGAAGTTCTTTTTCTTCTAAGTTCTCCACATCTCAACTTAAAATTACTCTGTGATCTGGAAATTATTCTTGCATTGTCCCAACCCCTTATAAGTATGGTATAAGATATTCTTACTAAAAATACCCTTTATATTAGTTAGATCAAGATATGAAATTACTTGTTAAAACAAGTCTGAGTTTCTGTGTTTAATTGGAGAGGTAAGAATCAACAAAATAACGACTCAATCTGTTGAATTCTACTCTTGACAGCGACTATAAAGCACTTTGTGCAGTATTCTTGAGAAATAAGCAGAAAGCTTAATGTAATTGATACTCCTAGCAAGTCTCAAAAGGTCAGATTGAGATGGTCTCCCTTCTGCAACGTGCTATGTGGTTCAACATATTGTATACTAAATCTTTGTCTTGCCATTGCTAACATTGTCCACAATATGGATGGGAGGTGGAAAAGAGTGGGTGTGTTGGCGGAAAAGGGGACAAGGGTTGGGCCGTCGGAAAGAGGGAAGTGGGCAATGGGACGAGCTGGTTGGTGGTAGGAAAGAAGTTAAAGGAGCCTAGTGGATGGGAGATGGGAGGAGAAAGACAAGGAGCTTAATTAAAAAATTAATTATCCAATCAGAATGTGCGATGCAGCTCAAATGACTTGGTTTAATAGTAGCTTCAGGTCACAGATCATTTTGAGAATTATCCGTACTCCGTAGCATAAGACAAGAGTTGGGATTATTCCTCCATTATTAAATAAGTGCACCTTTTCCCGTTTTAGGTAAGTGTCAAAATTAATGCAACATTCCCTTATTTGGATACTGAGCGCTCTCTCTCTCTTCATCATATGGGTTCGTTTTTTACTCTCTGTCTCTCTCCTTAGCACATGGGTACATCAAGTACCATGCCTCTCTATATTGCACGTATTTTAGAATGGAGGAAGCTTAGTTTTAAAAAGCGCGCCTAGGCGCTAGGCGAGTGGAGGCGCGGGCCAAAACGCCTCCACCAAGCCAGTCGCAGCGCACAACGAGAGGCGCATGAAGGCGCGCGCCTCAAACGCTTTTGGAGAGGCGCAAGGCGAGCGCCTATCAGAGACGAGGCGAGCGAAAAAGGGGATTTGAACCAAAAACATTAAAAAAAACATTTTTTTAAAAAAAATAACTCTTACCCAGTCTTTATCATGCAAATTCGAACAAAAGCCCTAATTAATTGCAGGAATTTACTTCATTTGAACCCCCAATTTGAAATCCCTAATTACACAAAACCCTAATTCGGGAATTGGGTAGGAACACCACCAAATTGGTGGTTGTGTATGCGACAGAAGTTACCGGTGATTAGTCTCCGGTAGGCGTCGGCACTGTCTGAATTCCCGGCGGCTATCTCCGGTGAGAATTCTCTCCCTCTCTTCGATCTACTCTTTACCCAGTGTCCCAGTCATCTTCCTTCGCTTTCACGTGAGTTTGTTGATATTCTTTTTTTTTTCTTTTTTCTTTTTTTCCTCCTCTCCATTTATTACGTGGCTGACAAGTACCCAGTACCACACTACCACCTTCTATTGTATAACTTGTCACGTGATCCCTGCTTCTTTATCTTTCTTTTTTTTTTCTGAAATGCTCCTGTGATTCTTTTAATTATTAAACCTTGTTTTTTAATGCTTATTTTTGAGCCATTTCACCAAATATTTAATACCAAAAATGAAACAGAATAAGAATAAAATAAAAGAAATTAAATTTGCTTTTCTTTCCAACCTTTTTTAGTTGATTGAAGTTTGGATATGGTACTTTTGAACTTTTGTGGTAGTTTAGTGATGAATTATGCTTTCTTAAGTCCCTTTATGCATCTTTAATATAATTATTATGCTGTTTATAATAAAAAAAATGTTATATAATTGATTTTTAAGAATTTTGGCATCAAAGGTGCGCCTCGACTACGAGATGCGTGCGCCTCGACTACGAGATGCGTGCGCCTTCGCCTTGCGCCTTGCGCCTCCCTTCGCCTTGCGCCTTGGTGCGCCTTGCGCCTTTTAAAACTAAGGGAGGAAGTATAGTATTACTTTTAGCTCAACTTATTTTTACTTATTCTGTAAATATATTAAGAATAGTTCATAAATGTTAAGAAAAGTTAAGTCAAATTAAGAGAAGTTTTGAAAAATTAAGATAAGTTCATGGAAATTTAGTTGAATAGTACATACCTTAGTACTATAAATTTCCTCTTCTAAAGGTAGAGGTGGTAGCTCATTGGAGTACGATCTCGAATTCCAGAGCATTGCCCACGGTTCGAATCCTCATCCCAACAATATGTTGGGCATTCACTTGTGGTGGCAATGGGCCTTTAGGCCTGTTGTCTTCTTGGCATTCACTTGTGTTCTTATTCCAACTCATTACTCATCAAAGCCATGTCCCTGGCTAGTCAACCTATAATGGAACTATGGAAGAGCAAAAACAGTGCTTGGTTGACTGTGCTACTAACCAGAGTTAGTTCATGTGCTCTGCTTCTTTGTTGGATTGACAATTCTAACTCTTCCACCGGATTTTAAGACCAAGATTGGCATCAGCACCGTAATGAGCTGTTATTGATCATTAGTTCATGCTTTAGGAACATCCATGATACTGCTCACACAATTTCTAACCCTAGTAATTTTGAATGTCTGATGCTTTTTGGTCTCTTCACAGAACAATTTTTTAGTAGTTGTCTGTTTTTGTGAAAAGCTTGTAAGCGTACTTTCCTTTTCCCACGGACAAGTTCGTTCTGTCTCGATGCATGCTGGAGATGGATGCACTCATTAGGGGGTAAGGCTGCTTACCTGCTGATGGGAGATTCATACTAGGGGTTGGCGTTTCAGTCCGATTAGACTTGAAACACAAATCTTTTATACTCTTTTTATTCTCCACTTCAAACACATAGATTTTATTCTCAAGTTATCAGTCCAGCGCTACCTTCCATTTCTGATTGATTGGTTATTCGTGATGATGTATCTCGGAATACTGTCAATTGAAGCCTGTAGTATGGACTATGGAATTACAAGGATACTGCTTGAATTTTGGCTTTTTGTTGGACACATTATTTGCTTGCTGAAAGCTTACTAAGGAACTCCTCGCTCTTTGTGTGCAGTTGATCGATCGATACCGTGGGAAACGTGTGCCTGTTTAAATCAAGTCCAGGAAGTGTTTGCATATGTAAGTGTAATAGTATTGGAGGAACATGTAATCTCTTGATTTCTTAAAGTGGTGAAATTGTACAGGCTCTTTAGATGATACAACTTTTTTCTTGTGAATTAATACGTGGATGCTAAGCTCCTTGGTTTTAACCTTGAATTGTCAGTTACTATTTCCTCACTCGTGGTAGACATATTCTTTGTAGCAAATCATCTTTGTTGTATCAGATCGTTCTTGACAAGGAGCAAATAGTATAGACTGTATCGGATTCTAAACAATCTGTTTTTACAAGATGTTTGTGTGAATTTTGCCTTAGATGATAAAATCTGAATTTTGCATTTGCATTTGCATGAACAGTTTGAGATCTTAAATGGTGCCTTTTGGCTTATGTACTGTATTTTTTTTTTTGGATGAAGAGTATAGAGGTAATGGGAGACTCTATTTGCTTTGAAATGATTCACTTAACCAAATAAACACTTGTGAGATATTTTGCTGAGACCTATATGGAAGCACACAGAATAATGCACCCGTTAAGTTACGGAAAACATCACATAAATTTTTACCATTATGAACTATTTGAAAATCGAAGCTGTGAGGGTAGAGGGTAGTGGGATATGAATCATAACATTGCACAAAAATTGAGTTTTTAGAGCAAAATTATGCCTATATGTTTCTTCAGCGCCGACAAGGCTGTGGAATCAAATGCAACTACAAATTGAGACTGATATTGAGATTGAGATTGGAATGGTCCTACATGTGATTTACCGGAGCAAAAGTGGGCACACAAAGTTTTGTTCTGACCCCATGAAACGAACAAGACGCTGCGCATCCTCCAAAGGAAAAGTAGCACGAATATGATTCATCGTGTGGGACATTGAGCAAATGAAGACGTGAAATGCAATATCCTAACAAAAGAAATGGTAATCAACAAGACAAATAGACAATCTTTAGTAGGAAAGTGAAAAACATGTAAAATAAATTGAAGGGGTCACAACGACATTGATATATACGGAATTGAATCCGCATGCTACAATATCATCTTTTAAAAAAATTACCTCTTAAGCTAGTTGACATCTGCCTAAGAAAACGGAAAGAACTTGCTAATGAAGAGAGATGGATATCAAAACCCTCCATCTATTAATACTGCAATTTTGAAGGATTGAGGTTACATATCTTATTCAATCGTAAGACAAAATGATATGAGGAGATTGAATAGTATCTTATAGCCGATTCTTAAAGATGATTAGTAGCGACGGAGAAGAAATAAAAGCATTAGACAATAATAACTAAAAAACATTTTCTATGTTTGGTCTGATTGGTCAAACTAAAGCTATTTTTTTGTCCATTTAATTAGAAAGGAGTTGAACATAAATCATTTCATAAAAAATATAAAAATAACTGTAAAACAATAAGTAAGCCATTTTATTTTTTCAATTCAATTTTGTAGTTCGACGAAAGGAACGTAAGCTCTAGAGATTTTAAAAAAATAGACAAATATTGGTCTAAACAATCCCGTCATTGCTCAAAACAAACAAATTGCCTCTTGTTGGCTTGTTGTACGGATTCATGAAACGTTATTTTTAGACAAATTAACTTTTTATGTACTTTTTTTTTATGCAAATGAGGCAAGGCCAAAATAAGGAAACGAAAGACAAAAACAAAAAACAACCTAACGAGGAATCATACGAGGGAGTGCAATCCCACGAGTATCCTCAACAATAATTCTATGCAGCTCTAGGGGAGCTTCTTCAAACAACTGAATTGTATGAGGTTGTTCCACGCCCCGATTAGCCAACCAATCAGCAGCTCGGTTGCCTTCTCGATAGATATGGATTACCTTAACTCTCCAATCTTCTTTATTTAGTAAATCGACACATTTTTTAATGAGATGGGTGCACCCACCAATGCTACTACTTCCCGCGTTAATAGCTTTGCACACACGCTTGATTGTCAAGTTGCACAATAAGTTGGCTTATATCTGTAGATTACGAGCTAGCTCGAGCCCACGTAGGAGCGCCAAAACCTCAGCACGAAAAGCAGTGCAGCTACCAAAATTCAAGGCCATGGCGGAAATGAAAGTTCCACAATTATTCCGGATGATTACTCCTCCTCCAGCTTCGCCTGGAGAACCTCTCGCAGCTCCATCAGTATTTAGCACATTCCACCCCAAAGGAGGGCTGCGCCAAGTGATGAACTCTTCCTTTTTCCTTTTTATCGAGGGGTCCGCAGTACACCAATCTTCTTGGATAATCTTCCAAGTTTCAGCAAATCTCACTTTCAAGAATGCAATTAGATCTAGGGGGACTTCATTGCCACGGTTAAACATAATCATGTTGCGCCAACGCCATAGCCACCAAGCAGTGATGGCGAAAAGCGTAGGCCAAGTCTCGATGCTTTCAAATTCTAGATTGTTGCGCAGCCACTCTTGTAACCCGCCTTGGTAAAATCTGGGTAAGTTGGCAAACCCTTTTTATGTACTTTGTTTAACTTTAAATATTATTTTGTAGCATGTTCTTTAAAAGAATTTATATGTTCCATTTTTTGGCAATAAGTTTAACATGTACTTAAAATGGGTATTTAATCGTAATCTTAACTTTTGTTAATTCACTTTATTTGGAATATATTTTCTCTTAATCCCTCTCCTATCATATGGGATAACTTTTCTTTCTATTTCTCTCTTCAGTTTTTTTTTTTTTTTTTTTAACAATTTCAAATGTTAAAGTTATTGTAAAATGGGTGAAGCACGTTTTTGATAGACTTTTTTTTTCATCAAACTACTCTCTACGGTCTTTATTACTTTATCTGTATTCCTTTTTGGGATGTCCCTTATTAGTTTAACCATTTCTTTTGTTTCTATTTTTGGAATGGGACCACTAACTTTCCATCACACACACACTCAACTTTAATATAAATTAATCTTTTCTCTTTCTTTCTATGTCTCACAACATCATTTCTCCTAAAACTCTGTGCAAAAGAAACTGGTAAACTAATAAAGACCGGAGGGAGTAATAATTAAACTGACTATAATACCACCTCTTACATAAGAATTTGTGAAACAACATACAAACACCTGTTCTTTTCTGGAAATTAAATATACAATGAAATATCACACTTTGGTGACGGACAAATCTAGACCATTGATCTATCCAATAAATGTACACCAAGTCACCAAGCACTTGTCTGTCATAAAGAGAGAGTCTCACAGGCAGTGACGTTGAAGGGGTTTTGGCCACCAAGTATGTTGTAGAAATCTCTATAAAACTCTCTGAAAGTAGCATTTAGTTGATCATAATATTCCTATCTTTTTTACTTCAGATCATCACACATCGACTCCCTAAGGTACTCTTCTATCTCCTTTCACATTTTAAAGTTTGTATTTTGTGTCAAATTTGTTCAATCTGCATATATTTTTGGTGAAAAAAACCCATCTTTGGTAATTTGTAACACCATTTCTATAAAAATGTTCTGGGTTTAATTTGCGTTTTCTCTTAGGGTTCTGGGTTTAGCTGTGGATTGAGAATGATAGCTGCTCTTAGTTCAAATATAGACAAACAGAAAGAAAAATATTCAATCTTGCATTTAGATGTGTATGTGATTCGTATGTGTTTCTGTCATATTAAGCTTTGTAAAATTACATAAATTCTAAAAGGAAGATGATAAATGTCAAATGACAATATGACATCACATACCCTATGTTTTTCTTTTGTAATGAATTCTTTCTGTTGCAAATATAGGATTGCATTTTCCCTAGTTGTAACAAACATAGGCGGCGGGGGAGGGGGGGTTGGGGATGATCACTACTAGTCTCACTTAATTTTGGGTGACGTTACATACTTCTCGACCTCCGGTGACCCGACAACGGTAATATAAGTGTAGTCAATCGGTTTTTTGCTTGGAAAGATGATAATGGTTCAGTATATGTGGGTTTTTGTTTTGTTGGATTGTAGACTTGTAGTAGTATTTGTTTTGTTGGATTGTGGACTTGTAGTAGTATTTGTTTTGGGTTTGTCTTGATGTTTCAATAAGTGGGTCTTTGTAAATATTTTTCTACTGATGTCCACTAGTTCGGGGTAGCATTGCATACTTGATACTTCTTGACCAGCTGAGACCTAGGCGAATGTTGAGATAAATGCCGGATTGTTGTGTTATTGATGATGATTTTTCGGTATTTAGGTATGAGTCATTCTTGCTGTTCAAGCCTTTAAGTACTGGATGGTTCCCATTCCTTATAATTGTGTTTCGGGTGAATCGGTTGCTAATGTTCAATGAGTCTCTAAATAGTTGTCTACTCTATTCACACAGTTTTTTGTGTCATGGGTGCTAATATAGCTTTACTTTTGGGTGAATCCACATGGTTTTCTTTTTTCTCTTTTAATCTTCTCCTTTTGTTGTTAGTTGATATGCAGTTGTCTTTCATATGTTTTGCTGTAATCATTTTGTTCTTTCATTTATTGAGTATTCATATGAGAAATAGATCATATATCTTTTCATTTCCTTGGCATATTGGCAAAGATGTAACTTAAGCATGAAAAAGATTGTCTTGAAGTACTATGATATATTTGTTAGAGGGTAGTGGAAGAATACAATGATATACCCAACTGGATTTCTTTGGAACTAATATCTGTCTTGCGTACAACCAGCATTTTCCTGTTTCTCTGTTCGTTTTGTCATTATCACCCTTCCCCAATGAAGAAAAAGGGTAAATAGTAAAAACCTCTATAGATTTTCTTGTGGAAGAGGAAGGACAACTTTTTCTTTTCTGGATCTGAGTTCTAAAGATATGTCTCTAATCGTCCCTTCTCTGGAGGTATATATTAACGTCAATAATGATAAGAAACATTGGTCTTGACTCTTGATCTAGGTTGACGTAATTTTTGGTTTTTAGGCATCTTATCTCTGCCACTTAGTGTTGTTTGGTTTTTTTTTTTCTTGGAGCAGTTAAGGTGCAACGATTTGAAAATGGCCGAGGGGGAACTTGCTGCATCTAATGCTGAGTTGTTGGAATTCCCAAAGAAAGATAAGCGAAGACTTTTGCATGTTGTGTACCGTGTTGGGGATCTTGATCGTACCATTCAGTAAGTTATTGCAGTCTGCAAGTGGTTTTTATATGTGATCCAAGCATCCAAAGTAGTTTATATCTCATCGTCTCTTTTCTTTATGTACATGTCAGGTTCTACACAGAATGTTTTGGAATGAAGCTGCTAAGGAAGCGTGATGTTCCTGCGGAGAAATATTCTAATGCATTTCTTGGGTTTGGCCCAGAGGAGTCGCACTTTGTTGTAGAGTTAACATACAGTGAGTAAACTACGTAACAGTAGATTGTTGTGTATTGCATGCTTCGATTATTGTGCTCTTATTGTCTCTACTTCTGGGCTAGTTGGGAGGAGGTCAGTTAATATTGGAATCTCATCAGGCATTATCTTCTTCAGATTGTTCAACTTTGCTTGATGGCAACCATGCATGCTAGAGGGAAAGCTCTTACATTTTAAATCCCTCCTCTTCGTTCTGATGTTTTTTTTGTATATTGACCTACAGACTATGGGGTGGACCACTATGATATTGGGACAGGGTTTGGACATTTTGCGATTGCTACACCAGATGTAAGCGACATTTGTGTATGTGAAGGATCCAAATGAATTTTACAACTTGTTTTTATAACCTTCTTTTCTTTCAGGTTTACAAAATGGTTGAAGACATCCGAGCCAAGGGTGGTACCGTCACCAGAGAACCTGGCCCAGTGAAAGGAGGATCAACTGTGATAGCTTTCGTGAAGGATCCTACTGGCTACCTGTTTGAGATTATCCAGAGAGCTTCAACTCCTGAACCACTATGCCAAGTTATGCTTCGCGTTGGTGATCTGGAGCGCTCTATCAAGTTCTATGAAAAGGTACTGGAAGTCCCCTCCCCCTGGTTCAACAGTGTTTTCGTGAATTGTTGACGTCGTTAAGATTTGATTTAAGGCTACCATACTCGATGTCTAAACCCCTTCCTCTGGTCCAACATGTAACTATTCCATTTTTGCTTCACCTTTTATGTGGGGGAGGAGAAGGTTGGGTGGGGTGGATAGGATTATTAGTTAAGGAAACTTACATGCTAAAGCGCCATAAAAAAAGGAATCCGTGATAATGCTGTTGCCATTGAGAGTGTTGCAGACACAAGTTGTCGCATACATATTTACATACATATATGTTAGCAGTGACCTTTTGCTCAATTGAGAGAGGAAATTCTAATACTTCGGTTGTCAAACAATGCAAACCTATGTCTTTGTCTACCAATTCAATATACAATATTCTTTCTCAATTTTGCAGGCTTTGGGAATGAAGGTAGTAAAGAAATTTGATAGACCTGAACAAAAGGTACGCTAAGCTTTTCTCTGTGAAATCTCTAAAGCAGCTATAGTCATTTTACTTGTGAACTCTTGTTGAGGTTTTGACTAATATACACTGAGTTTTTTTTCTACTAATGAAGTATACCATAGCTATGATGGGCTATGCCCCCGAAGAGGAGACAACTGTGCTGGAGTTGACTTACAATTATGGTGTCACTGAATATACAAAAGGAAATGCCTATGCGCAGGTAACTGTAAAATTACACGTCTTTTATTTTCTCCATGATCCTATCATTTTACTGATTTTCTAAATCTGATATCTGAATAGGTTGCCATTGGTACTGATGATGTCTACAAAAGTGCTGAGGTTGTCAAATTGGTTAATGAAGAGCTTGGAGGAAAGATTACTCGACAACCTGGTCCTATTCCTGGACTCAACACGAAGATAGTCTCTTTTCTGGACCCTGATGGCTGGAAAACTGTGAGTGTCCTTGTTCTGTTTCAGAAATTGAACTTACAGCATCTTTGGTATGTCATTTTAAGTTTTGGAAACGTAAACAAGTCACTATCTCCGTTACAAGTTGTTTGGTATTATGAGGGGTGGGGGTAATGGCTTCGGTTTCTTGTGGGTAACTATTTCCACCCAATTATCACCCTCAACTTATGGTAACACATTATGTTAACCTCCTCAGTCTCACACTTACGAGTGTTTCCTTTCTATTGCGAAACCAAACATCCAATAAAGGTAACCATTATAATAACCTCTCCTCCCCTCTTTTTGATTTCATTATCTTTCCATTTTATGAATTTGATCAAACATGCAGTTAAGTTGTTGTTTCATCTTAAAAAAATTACTTTTAAGGAATAATGAACGTTCAGATAAGGGCCATTTAAGTTCAATTGAGAAATAAAGTTTATATTAGTTTTGGTAAGGGTTATCCCAGTGAAAAGAATGATGCCTAATGTATGCTTGTGTTGCATATTTAGTCAAGTTTATGGAAAACACTCCAAGCTCTCAAGTCTATAGCAACTTGTCTCATATCACTTACTCTATAACTTCCCTGTTTCCATACTTGGGTTAGACTTATGCAACATGATCAGAACTACTTTGTAAAGTTTTCGTATTTGGCTTTTATCTCTATATTGAGTGTGAAGAGTTTATTATCTGCTGCATGAAAAACGCCAGAAAAATGTGCATCAAACTGTGTACTGAGATAAATTTTTGATTGCCATATATGATGGTACTATTCCACTCTTTTGTTTAAAGAGTTGGGATGATTTGTTATGGTTCTAGTTTTAATTTTGATCGTGAATTACCCGGCAATAGATTTTGTTCTTGGTTAGTAAATGGCAATTCTTCAATTCCACACTATCCATTCCTATTGTAGGTTAACATTGGGGCATGGAGATTAAGGAGGGAGAAAAAGTAGGTGGATAAGTGGGACTGCGGGTCCAACTTTTGAGAGAGAGTAAAGAAAAAGAACTTACCAAAAGTAGAATGTTATTTTAGATTCGGAGCACCCCTTTTGGGCAACTATAAACTGATTACTGTGATGCAGGGATTAGTATGCGGAGATATTTAGTCGCCTAACGGCTTTGCTTTTAGCTGCCTCTATCATGTTTGATAACATGAACCGAGCCATTTGTGAGGTGACAAGGTTATGAAGTTTTATCTCTGACGTCTCTTGAATTGCAAATTTGCAGGTTCTGGTGGACAATGAAGATTTTCTCAAGGAGTTGAAATGACTGATCAATTTCCGAGTAGTTACGTCTTATGGGACTATGGATGGCTTGTATAAATAAATTATCATCGTTTGAGCTAATCTCTGATCTTGAAGTCTGAGATCGTGTAGTCAACCTTGGCTGTTTCCTGACATTTGCAAATAAGTTGAGGTTGAGTATCATATTTTCGCAACTGCAATTATTGCAAAATTATAATGTTCTATCGTGCCTTTTTGTGTCGAAGTTCATACCTCGTGTCATGTCTTCCATTCCTAACGAATAATGCGATCTGGCATACGTAGGTAGGATCATCTTGTACTGTGCTTTGTCCAGGCCTAGCCATATTTTATCTTTAACTGTCATGAGCTAGTGCTTCATATTTCTGCAGTGGGTATAACCCTAGTGTTAAACTCAGGAACTTTTCACGTTGTTCCAGTTTTTATAGAGCATAACGGGAGGGAAAAGGGCAGAATTGAGTGGGATATAAGAATATGAAAGTGGCCCATGGTTGGCATATTTTTAGCCGAAATTCATTAGAGAAATTTGATATAGGTTTTGATAATAGTTGTAGAAAGTGGACATAAGAAAAGTATTGGAAAGCAATTTTGCTAATTAAAATCGAAACTCTTTACATAATTTATGCAAAAACAATACTCTATCCTCGCATTGACCCAACAAGAATATAAGAACTTGTCGTTCGTCTCTGTAATCTGTATTAGATAATTCTTCTACCCTCTCTATTCTCAGCACCAAAGTACTTGTGATTGCTAAATGTCCTCTTAGGTTTGATGAGCTTGAGCTTGCATTACATAACGAGTTGCATAACCCTCTGAAGCGAGGTTCGATTTTCTAAGCTTAACAAGCATGAGCTCAGGTCTCGCTCGAGTTTGAGTCACTTCAAGCCAGGCCAAGATAGCCTAGGCTTGAGCTTAGCTCCTTGAAACACCTCATATTCACCCCACATTGAAATTACATCTACTTTAGCAAAACATTAAGGTCAAAGGACTACAAAAACTGGCAATTTATCCGGCTATTGACAGAAAAAGGCTTCCAACATGAGGAAAAAATATCTGGTTTCTCATAACAAAGAAAAGATTTCTAATTTCATTCACAATAATTATGATTCCCCAGCCTGAGGAAAAAAAATTCTTTTTGTTATTGTGATCATCAACTAATAATGTACAATTGTAGCTCAATGACTATCAAAAGAAAGCCTGCAACACTATCGCATATTGAGATAACCTTGCCTTCCCCATTGAACTTCACTTGCAGCAGCTAGCGAACCTTTTTTCTCCAAAAACATAAAAGACATATTTTACCCTTTTAACAAGAGATTTATATTGTAATTCTGTAGCAATAAAAAGAATGGAGTGAATACAAGGAAAAAATAAATAAGCTTGCTTCAGCTGTAAGAAATGGTCCGAGTCTGAGACTTGCTCAGAAAATCCTCCTGCTGGGCTTCAAGTAAGAGGTGAAACATATGTACCGGGTGAAAAATGAATTCGCGAGCTTTATCTAGCTCGCATGAATGATCAATGAGGTTCTTTATTGGCATTCCATGGGATAACTACCAAGGACTCGAAGAAAGCCAGCAAACTCCTGCAACAAAGAAAGGAGGCCTCAGATTTGAAGAAACGACAGACAAAAACTTTTCAAGCAACATGAGAAATTGTTTACACAAGTTAAATAACATTCAACTGCAAGAATTCGCCTTTAAGAGGTCTGGAGGGAGGAATAATAAACCCATCTCTCAAAGTAGGGCCCAGAAACAAAAAAAATCCATTCTCAAAGGGTAAATTTTAGATTCCTCACATAATGGACATTTTGGGGGTTTTCCAGATTGAGAAGGGGGTTTTTTAGTAGAAAAGTCCCGGATATAGACTATTTCTTTCTCCCATCTCAGAGATAGCCATAAAATTTAAAAGTACCTACATATAGAGCAGTCCATCCGTGTTTGCTGCAAAATCATGAATAACAAAAGAATGAAGTCGTTCTCATGCCATGAGACAAGATATGTCACCCTAATTTTCACCAAAAGTCACCCCACAATCTGGCTAGTTAAGGACTACCAAGTCACTTTTTATACCCTATTAAAAAAGAATTCATGACTGGTCAAGGCCAATCAACTAATCAAGTGTAAATATAAGGTGAAATAAGGGCACATCAGGCCTAATCAGGTGTAATAAGTTCAGTTCTAATAAGTTCTTGTGAATAAAATGCACACTAAGTCACCCTTCCTAGTTACTAGTTTACTACTATCACTCTATCAGTGGCAGATCCAAGGGGGGTGGGCCTATCCGGGCCTTCCCCCCCTAATTCAGATTTAAATTATTCAACGTTCAAGACTTAGCTCAGTTGGCTGTTCTCTTAGTTGCAACTCGGTTTGATCGGTGATTGAATTTTGCTTCTCTCTTTTCGTTTCCTATTTCTTCTGCCCACCTTCTGTATTTTACGCTTTACCACTCCTTATTTATTTTTCTTTCTTTTCCTTTTTTTCCCCTAATCATATAACCTCTAAATCTATATTGTTGGAGTACTCTCCAGTGTATGCATTTTTCTGCCGCTTCTTTTTTGTTTACCACTTCCTTTTTCCCCCCCTTTTTCCTTATCACATACTTTGCTCCTAAATTATTTGCACTACTTTCCAATGCATTACTTAATTAGCTATACCCTAAATTTCAGCGTACCTATTATTCAAGTTCAGCACATAAAATAAGGACGTGAGTCAATAGATTATAATATCTTCCTTTAATTACTTAAATGTCATTATCTCACTCAAGGATAACTAATACGTATAAATTGGGTTTCAAAGGAACATAAGCAGGAATAACATGGCCAAACAGTGTAGATATAATCACAACTTGTGACAAGAACTCACCTGTAGATGTCCCAAAGCAAATTGGGCTTCAGGAGCTGCCATTGATGTTTGAAAGTCAATGTAGAAAAGGTAATCAAAGTATCTGCCACAATAATCAGACAGTCAAAAGAATGACAATGATAAAAAACATTCAAGAGCTCAAATAAAGTACTGCTCAAGAATGCCTGAAGGACGTTCTCTAAGGAGATTAGGCAAGTAGTGTCCAAGGACTTTGTTGCTGATTCCCAGAGGCTCATGCCAGTATAGTACGTTGAGGACTGCCAGGGATGCACACATCTTTAGTTTGGATAAAATGCCTTTGTTACTCCTCTTTTACTTTTAGTATCTCACTTAAACAAGGATTAATGTGCAACAATTGATACGAGTGAATATTAAGGTCAGACTTTGAGGTATAAATGTACTTTATACTTATGTTGTCGTCCGTCCCCTTATGAAATTGTCATCCTCTAAAAGGATGTCCTACAAAAAAAGTTAATATTCCTTTTTCATTAAGATTATTTTTCGTGACGTTTGGCTCCATGCCAGTTCACCCACCTTTCTTCTCATAAAAAGTCAACTTCATTAGGGGATGGAGGGAGTATTATTGTTGAAGAAGATAAACTGTGAATGTCTCAAACACAAAAACAAGATGTCTAAGGTGAGCGGGGGAATGCTAACTTCTGCATCTACAGTGATTCTAAAAGGTGTGACTTCTTTAGGACCTCAACCAATTCTTGGCTGAAAAACTCCCTAAACCGAAAACAATAGAAAGAACAAATATAATGCATGCTCACCTATAAGGAACTTAATAAGCTTTACAGAAGCTTCGATGGCGACAATTCAGATCCGAACATTAACTGTATATAACATTATACGTAAAGCACTTCATAGCATAAGCTGTTTGATGACAATGAATTAAAGCAAGCTCCAAAGATCTGAAGTCAATAACTGCCCTCTTGACTATTATACACTTTTTCTGGTAGGAAACTTCCATTGTACTAAATAACACATAGAAATTGAAGAGCCACGACAATTTCCACATGTTATTTGCTAGTGGACAGCAATTTCTCTGTTCACCATAGGTAATGAGGGGGATAGAATTGATATAAACTCAGAAGGTCAATAATTGGGTTAAAATTTCTTAACATCCAACTAATCAATTGATCTGTTCAAAATCAGAACAATTATTAACGTTCTAAATACAGTAACATGACAATATTGGCCATCAAGCAAAGAAGTGTGACTTGCAATAGCCTCTAGATTTAGCACTTACTTAGGACTTCCTTTATTTGAGTCATCTACAATGCGAAGTGGGCGCTTCCTTTGTGGTCTGCTCTCAATCTAAACACCCATGAAGATAGATAAGCTAAGTAAACAATGAACTACATTGATTAGACAGCATAGCCAAAATCTTTTGCCAGGCCTACCTTTGTTAAATTAATATCACGAAGGGCAAATGCTGCCAAGGCCTTGAAAAGTACACCAGGACCTTCTTCCAAAGAGAAAACGATGCTAGTCTGAAACAAACATAACCGTTACAAGAGAATAAAGAGTTACTTTTGTAAATCTTCCTAGTTGACTTTTTTATGGTCACAATTCATATACTTTTTTACGATCACGAGTCATATTCATGACTAATGGTTTTGGCTTCAAAGACAACAAATCAAAAAAGAAGAGGAACAAACCAACTAGGAAGTATCAGCAAAGACAGTGTGAGACTGTGAGTTACTTCTATATTCTTTCTTTAGTCTAAATTACTACATAACACACAGAGAACTAAAATTTCTTAGTCTGAATTAGATTGAAATGAATGTGTACCTTATAAGGCCTATCTGTCCCCGGAATAATGGGCTCTCTGGCCAGTATCATAAAACGGGTAATATTATCTTCATCATCCTGCAAGGTGAACCATCAAACTGAAAACTAAGGACATCTATCATATATGGTCACAAGATACCAATTTTACAATAATAATGAATCAAATAGAGACGAAGCAGCATACATATCATTTGACATGCAAGGTAAATATACACCACTTGCAGCAACACACTAAACTTATATAAGTCAGGGTTATTGACAAGTAAGACGTTCATGATTGATGTTGCAACTTAGGGATTGTAAATGCGCTCCAACATTCAGCTTACACTTAAACCATCCTTTATTCAGCATCATTAGTGTTTAAGTTCTAGCACACGATTATTAGAAAGCAAAACTTGGACAGTTAGAGTTGGTAGATTAAGGCTGTGGTTACTCCTTCTCTGAAATAACTTGTCTATTTTAGTAATAATATTAGTTCAGTTACCAAAAAAAAATTGGTCCATTCTACAAGAATCCTAGAGTAAAGTGCAACATCATGTTGTCTCAATAACAAAAAAAAATTAACACCAAGAAATGCAACATCATGTTGTCTCAATAACAAAAAAATGATAAGCACGAAGGGCAAAGTGCAGTAACAAGATCCAATAACTCCACATTGACAGAAGACCACCACCTATGAATCCACAGTAAACAACACTGCTAATAGCTGACATCTATGTGATGGACATGGTCAGGTGCTTTGAACATGTTCACTATGTACCTTATTGGGGGGGAGGGGGAATTCACCTGAATTCTTTCTTCAATAATATTAAGGCCGTATATAGCTGCAGCACGAGCACTAGCCACTGCCCCTGTTTCTCTATCACACTCTGAAGCTACAATCTGGGTCAAAAGATGCAAAATGAGCATTAGAACACCTTCAGCCTTATATCAGTACGAAGTCCATAAAAGCTCGAGTACCACCTGTGCAGCACCAGCAGTGTCATCGGTATTGATTCTAGTAAGACCCAAACTGCTGAGTTTCTTTTCACACTGATCAAGTGCCTGCAAGAAAGGACATTCACTGATTGAAGAATGCATTACTAATGATGCCCTGGGCAAAATTTAGCAGAGACTTTCAAAATAGTAGCAAAAGCATCATTTCTGCCGTTTTTGTTCCGTGCTAGGCTAGCTATGGAGAAAGAGAGAAACTATGCACCTGGGGATGACTTAATACACGCTTAAGATCCTCTTTCCTGATCCCAGGTAAACCCATCAGACAATGGTTAACATCTAACTGAACCTCGCCCACTATATGCAGCCTATGCCGGAGGAGTAAATCATAATTCCTGTGGATACTACCAGCCACAGAATTCTCAATAGGTATAACTGCTCTATCCACTAACCATAGTTCAACTGCCTGCAGAAAAAAATAAGAAAAAGAACATGGCAAGCGTTAACAATGCATGTGGAAGACCATAAAAGTGCAGAACACAAGAGTTGGACCTTGAAAGCAGCTTCAAATCCGTCACAAGGAACAGTCTCACAATTTGGATATGCTTTCAAAGCAGCATCCTCACTATATGATCCTGGCACACCCTGGATAATGGATTAAAACATATATTAGCAGATAGTGGAACATTTCACCCTAGCAATACAAATACAACAGAAAAGCATTTACTTGATAAGCAACCCGGACTTTTGAGCCACCATTGCGAGACGACGAGAGATCAGAGGCAGACAATGGTTCTGCAGTAGATGATATGTTACCCAGTAAGAATATATTACAGCATAAGCTAAATGAGTTAAGCCACTAATGTGCAGGGAAGACAATCTCGTAGCATAATAATTGATATGTTTCTAGATAAGAATAAGTTAATGTCTTTCAGAATAGCCAGTCTGATACATTTGAATGTACATCAAGTCTTAACAGTCAATAAAGGAATAATGGTAGAGATATGGTAGACTACTTAACCAGTACATAATTGTCATAAAACATATTCAGGTAGACCAAAATTTTACAACTATAGTGCTCAAGTAAGAACCAATATACTTACGACTTGGCAGAAATTCAGCACAAGAAAAGGCACAAAATGCAAACAGTGAAGTTTCCCTCAGCTGGTCTATCATGCTATATCAACTTTAAATAACATGACTTTTAACCTCACTTAGGGTCTATTCTCTTCAACTTATTTCAGAAAAGTTCTGAAAAAATAAGAAATGTTCAGAAAAATTAGTGAAATAGTAGAAGTTAACAAAAAGTAATAAGTAATTTTGAAAAGTTCTGAAAAGTAAGAAAAAGTTCAAAAAAATTAATAAAGGTTCAAAAAAGTCAAGAAAAGTTCTAGAAAAATAAGTTGAAGAGAACATACCAATACTGGAAGAAAGTCATTATCTTTGAGGATATAACAGGAAAATTAGTTTAATAGGACAATATTTAATTCTCTGTAACTCTGTGGAATACCAAACAAAATCATTTAGTGGCTCGCTTAGAAACGATGATAAATTTTGATTTTACATGAAATTTCAAAATGTACATAATGGTGAACTTCGCTACCAAGTACGCAAGTTTTCTTCATTAAATTTCATTAATACTTCCTCCGTTCTTTTTCTATTGCAACAATGGGCTTTTTACACTATTCACTCACCACCCTTTAACTACATATTGTGATTTTCGCGTAAGGAAAAATATAGTCATGTGGGGTCTTGTTAGATTGGTCTCGATATATACTTTCAAAATATCAAATTTGTATAATTTTTGCTAAAAAGTAATTAAAGATATTAATAGTTGAAGTTGTGCATCGGCAAGCGTGAAAACTCAATTGTTGCAAATCTTGCAATATAAAAAGAACGGAGGAAGTACTTGTTATCGTCTAGGGGTGGAGAGAATGTTTAAATTGTTTGACTGTACATAACAACCCTTTAAAACTCAAAAAAATCAGTTTGACAAGTTGAAAATTTAATAGAAACCAGCCATTAAAATCAATATGCAATGTATGGCAAAAGCCCAAGTGATATAAGTATATAACACTCAAATTCGTTAGGATTTCCTTAATTATGAAATTTACAACAATAGGTACTAGGATACAGGGAAGCTTGCAAATTGGCAATAGCCTATATGGCATGGCAAGGAGCCTCTAGCACTAAAACATAAAGTTGCTTTTGCAACAAAATTCATCACAAAGCAAAAGTATCCAATTCAAAACCTTAAACAGACACCAGCCACACGGCCCCACATTGCTAAACAAAGCAAACATGGACAACTAATTATACCAAAATCTAATGATACTCCTTAGAAAGCCATTTCTAAGGTCTAATCCTTGGATGGACACACAATTTCGATCCTTGTTCCCAAGTTCAAATCAAGCTATATCTCCCCTTATCTCTAAAATTAAGCACACAAATCCTAGAAGGTTTTATATATAGTAGTATAGCACACAAAAAAATACTATCCCTTACAGTCACATAAAATGCAATATGATAAACATACAAGGAAAAAGATCATCATGCAAACTATCACCAAAATTCTGAAACAAATCTTCCTATATAGTAATATAGCACACATTGCTTCAAAATCCAATTCAATCATAATGCAAAACCCAAAAAAAAGATTCAATCTTTAATCCTACCCAGATCTCAACTGAAACAGTTCATCTCAATCACAACAACAGAATTCATAATAACAATGACTACCCATCATAGAAATGAAACTAAATACATTGATGATTAACAACATTAATTAGTAATCTAAAGAAAAAAAACTTACTAGGAAGAGAATTTAGATCCCTATGAAAACCAGTGTGCTCAGTTCTCTGAACCCCAGAAAACTGAGGCTCAGCAGTTGTGTTAGGGTTCAATGGCTTCTCATCTTCAACAGGGGTGATTGCCCTTTGTCCCAAAACACCACAACAACACTCCCATTTCCCTAATTTCTTAAGATCTTTCCTAAAACTCAATCCAGCCAAACAAGGCCTTGTACCCAAATCAGGAGATGTGAAAACCCCACATCCAAAAATGATTGAATCAGCTTTTAGAGCCATAATTCTGCTTAAAAAAATACAATCTACAGGATTAAACTGGGATACCCAGAAAGATTAGAAGTGATTTTGGTGGGGTTTTGAGGTACCCACTTCGACATTGTCGAAAAAAAATGTGGGAAAAGCGAGAAAAATTGGATTGGACCCACTTGATTAGACAATCTACTCTTTTTTGGGTTAAAAAGGGTAATTTTTTTCTAGCAATGGGAATCAAAAAAAGAGTTCGAATTTGAAGAGGGAAAAAAAAGTATAGTGTTGGAGGGGTAGATGAGAATGGGTTAGGTGAGTAGAAAATTGGTTAACAGAATTAACACGTTTTCATAGATGAATTTATAGAAGAAAGATTGAAACTTTTACTACATTTTATAGAGTTTGTTTGTCAAATAAAGGGGGAGAATTTGGAAAATGGCTTTGAATTTAGAAGAGTGAGAAAGAAGAACATATATGGAAGAAGACCGGAAGAGATAGAGAAAAACAGGAGGAGCGACCAGTACTACTACTGTGAATGTGGTATGGTGTGAATGACTGAATGTGCTATTCTAAGTATTAGGCTAGTTTCTCAATTTCTATGAGCCTTTCAGGTTTTGAGTGATATGGTGTGAATTTGTAAATATATGAATGTGATCCGATGTGATTTATTTTCTTTGTTAAGATTAAATAAAGATTAAGACTTGTTCTCTTCGGCATAAAACAACTGAACTGAACAACTAATTAATAGTAATGATTATCATTTAGGAACCGAATGACGCGAAAATAAGTTGGGGGAACATAGCGCGACAATTGTTTCAAATGAATTAGAATACAGATATGATTAGACAAAACCCATAAGAACAGGAGGGCTAGAATAACATAAACTCATATTCAATTAGACAAAACTCAGAAGAAATCACTTAGTGGTCGATCGGTTTACTTTTTTTTTGAAAGAGAAATTTCATTAATTGAAGGCCAAAACGTCAGATAAGTATTAAAAAAAGAAAAAACAAGATACAATTAAACAAGGCTAAATCAAATTTATCTTCGAAGAAACTATAATGAACCGGATCGAAGCAATACAAATAACCCTTGTATTTGCCGAATCAAACAACTATTGATGAGGAAGTCTCATCATTCCGACATAGTTTGGGAAGAACATTCTTGATCGAGCCATGTTGACCGCATCCTAGATTCCAATACCTTCATGTTGAGTCTCGAACTTCAACCAATGAGAACAATTTCTCATACCTAAAAACAAAAAAACCATACTCACAACTCCCATAGGGGAGAAGGAGATCTCCAAAACAAAGACTAAAAACCCCATAACAAGGTTTGAAAAGATCTCATAAAGAGAGACTAATTTATTAAACAAAACAAGAAAATGAACTAAAAACTGAAAATAAAAGGGGAAAAGGGGCTTACCATGGATGAAATCATCCATGGCAGCCCCAAATTAATGAAAAAGGGTAGGGGAGGCTAGGGTTTGAGAGAGAAAAAGAGGGGGGCAATTAAATGATTTGTTTATGATTGTCGTTCGGTTTACATGAGAAGTCAAAATTTCCATGAAATTGCAATTCATAGGAAATAAATTACTAAGAGTATATAGCATAAATTAGTTTTGGGTGTACCATGTGTATGGTACACCCGGGTGTATGATGAATGAACTCAAACTAAAGATAGGTGAAAAGAGAAAAATAAAGATACCAAATAAGAAAAATTTGCAATTGATACAATAGCAAAAGTATGATATTTTATTGTTACTAAAGATAGGTGTTTGGCAATTTATATTGGGTGCTAAAATTGTTCAACTTTATTCTATTCAACTTATTCTAACTTATTTAAGAAAAAATAAGTTCAGAAAAGATAAGATAATATAAGTTTAAATAAGATAATATGAAATAAGTCAAATAATACAAACATCATCAAGTTTAATAAGTTCAGATAAGATAAGTCTAGATAAGATAAAACAAGTTCAAAGAATATAAGATAAGTTCTTATATATATAAGTTCACATAAGTCAAAATAAGTTGAATAGAACGGAACTTAGTTATAATTTGTTTTACTTGGCTAATTTGATCAGTTATTTATATTGTGGTTTATGTTGATTGTTGGACTATTGGTCGTTCACAAATGTGTTCGGTAGAATCGGATGTTGGAGTTAGTTGTTTAACATAAATTTTTTTTTAAAAAAAAAAAGAGAAAAGGCCACAAAACCCTATCAAAACCAACTTTTATTTTTGGCTAGAAAGTTGACTTCCTAACTATTCAAAAAGCTACTTCATTTGTCCCACAATATTCTAATCATTATCTTTTTTATTTGTCCCAAATTAGTTTGAATACTTTCTTTTTTGGAAAAGTTAACATGAATATCCCAATTTTAACCCGTCTTTTCAAAATAGTCCTAACTTTGGACTATTCTAAAATAATCCCAACTTTTAAGGGAATCTTCTCAAAATAAGGCAAAATATCCTCTTTCTTGCCTACACTAATCCATTATAAGTCTATAATATGTTGAAAATTAATAGTTCGAATTATTTTGAGAAGGTATCCTCTAAAGTTGGGATTATTCTAGAATAATTTAAAGTTGGGATTATTTTGAGAAGACTGGTAAAAATTGGGATTATTTATGTCAAGTTTTCCTTTTTTTTGGCATGTCCCACTTTTATTGAAGTAATAAAAGTATATGGGTCCCCTACGATATGTCCTTCAATAAGAATACTTAATTTCCTCTCTCAACAAATACAAAGTATCTCACTAATTCCTATCACATCTAGTTTTGAATAATATTTGATAACCACTTAACAACTTACTACCTGTGTTCTTTTTTTGTCATTCTCACTTTTGTATGCGAGTTTTCCAATGTATATTTATGAACTTAAATATCTTTCATCATATATTAGTAAAAATTATAACGATTGAATATTAATAAAGTACTAATTGAAACGAATCAAACAAGGCCCCACATGACTATATTTTTTCTTATAAATTGAGAAAAAATGAGAAGTTTCTCTTTAAGTATAAATAGTGTCAAGATTTCAAGTGAGAAAGAAAAAAAACAGATGGAGTATTTTCTTAAAATACTTGTCCAACCAAGTGTTCAGATTATTCTGAAATGGATAGAGAATATTTTTTGTGTATACATGTTTGGTAAATGCATCTATTAGAGTGGGTTGTTATCTACCTCTTATTTGATGTGAATCCTAAAGGTTAGGATGTCAAGTATCAAAATTTGAGCTTTTCTTGAATTAAAGATCAAATTTTGGTTATGTTCAAGTGGAAAAAGAACTCACAAAATAATTGTAAAAGATAGAAGACTCCGACCAAACACAAAGTAAGTTACAAATTGGGTCTTGATTCATTCTCAAACACAAAGTAATTGAGCAATCAATTTTAAATCTTAAACACAAAGTAATTGATATAAGGTGTAGAATCACAAAGAAGTCGAAATATTTTTACAAAGAAAATTAAACTCTAAGCTCATTTTATTTTTATTAATGAACCATATGCCCCTTATATAAGCCATACAATCATAAAAAGTTAAGAATTTTGCTCTCCACACAACTTACGACTAAATCTTAGGATTTAGGAAGCATAAGAAAACTTTTCTAAAATTAAATACTAATAAAATTAGGATTTTAACCTTCCTAATCTGATAAAAAAAAGAAAATGAAGTGCGGTATAAAAAAAAGGAAACAAGCTCCTTTTGGAAGCCAAGTAAATCAATCTGACTTGCGTGGACCCGGTGCATGTTAACATTAGTGTAGACCAGACCAAAAACACGTATCATTTCTAAACAATCCACTATATCATTCAGAAACACTATATCATGCAGAAATCCACTATATCATTTATAAACTCACTATATCATTCAGAAACTATATCATGCAGAAACTACATCATTTCTAAACAATCCACTATATCATTAACAAATCCACTATATCATGAAAAAAACTCACTATATTATTCAAAAACATACTATATCATGCGTAAAACTACATCATTTATGAACAATCCACTATATAATTTCTGAACAATCCACTATATCATTCAGATACTCACTATATCATGTAGAAACTCACTATATCATTCATACACTCATTATATCATGCAGATTCTACACGTTTCTATATGTTAAAGCACGTGTCACAATATATACTATACAACCTACATCTTCCTGCATGTTAAAACATTAAATCCTCCACTAGATTGCATATAATTTCACTATATGTTTTTCGTTAATAAAATCCACTATATTGTATATAGGTTCACTATATCTCTATAAAACTCACTATATGAAGTTAAAATCAATTACCAACCTGGTGCACACTAATTTAATGTTTTAACATGCAGGAAGCTTTGTTTACAAGTAAATAAGAAACCACTTAGCAAGGATTCGAAATGAGGCAAGTAATTTCGACCCTCATTAATAAAATTAGCATCAAAATAGTACTTGCAACTTTAAATTGTAAGATTATCCAAACCCAATACTAGATCTATCAACTAATTTAATTATTTTGAGTTGTCTTTTTGCATCTTTATCATTAGTTCTATGTGCTTCCTCATTTGCTATGTTTTGTTGGGTATCTATGGAAGCTTTGTAAATTTTACTCACTTTTCCAAGACAAAATAAGAAATTGCATTGTGTAAGATTTGATACCGTGACTTCAAACTTATTAATAAAGTATTAACACTAAACCAAGTGATATTTGATGTTATCATTTCAAAGTAAAATATTATTATATAAAGGGAAAATTTCAAAAAACTACCTTTTATAACCAATTTTTTTTCAAAAAAACTACCTTTTAAATATTTTCTTTCAAAAAACTACCTTATATAACAAATTCCTTTCAATATACTACTATTTTAAGTTCATATTTAATACTAATTAATAAATGACAGTCGCCGTAGGTGTTGCTGTCGATGGGGTAGCGAGAAAAGAAGAGAGAAACGAGAGGGGAAGAAAGAAAAGCAATTTACAGTGACTCAATTATTAGTGATTAAACCCCATTTATGATAAAATGGTAGTATATTGAAAGGAATTTGTTATATAAGGTAGTTTTTTGAAAGAAAAATTTTAAAAGGTAATTTTTTGAAATTTTTTTATTATAAAACGTAGTTTTATGAAATTTTTCCTTATATAAAAAATTTCTTACACAGGGCATAGTCAGTCCCTAAAAACTAGTTACTCATTTACTAGGAGTACTTACCTTTACGTATAATAGGTGGTGAATCGTAATAATGATGTAAAGGAAATAAATAGCCGAAAAAATACTTCCTTTTTTTATGTTTATAAAGCCTAAAGGTAACATTTTTTGAATGAGTTATAAAGATAACATTTATCTTCTTGGTGAGTAAATTTAAAAAGAAAAAAAAAGTAAATGTTAGAATTAAAAAACAGTAGTACTCGTATTTTGTAAGATGGATAATAAAACATGTCGTTTACTTTGACGATAGGTTTCTAGAGTTTTTCATAAATTAATACTCCTTGGGTCCTTGCTTAAGGCCCTTTTCCCCACCTTGGGTACGTCAGGGAGGATCGACGTTGGTTTAAACAACAGTAACAGCATAAATTTTTAAAAAGTTTTGTCGGTTTGACGTCATAAGACTTAAAACGAAACATAATCATAAAACAATACAGAAAAATTGTACAATGACAAAGAAATTGGTAGGAGAGTACGACGACTTTTTCTTTTTCTTCTAGATGAACTTAAAGATTAAGAACTAGAAGAGAAGTTATATTTCACGTGTCCTAAGCTAACCACAATAATTTAACTGGGGAAAACATAGCAGTGTTATTCGAAAGTAAATCTCTATTATATAAGTGAAGGGAGAAAGCAATGGTGCCCCCTATACAATTACATATTTAACCTTAAACATCATTAATATTACTTTCTCAATCACCCATCAACATAAAGAGCAATCATGCCAAAAAAGAAAAGATTCCATCATATTACATTCATTGACCGAAAAATTTTGAAACAAAAAAATTACATGCATAAACTTGCCAAAAGACATCAATCAAATTAATTGACAGCATAATCAACTCAAATTTGACCAAAAAAATACTATATGAATAAACTTGCCCAAAAAACAATGAAATTAATTCACTCAAAATCAACTCAAATTTGAACGAGAAGTTGTGTAGTTTTTTGGTTTGACTTTGTAATTAATATCTCTATTATATAAGGTGAGGAAGAGCTATAGTATCCCTTAGAAAATTACTTTACTACCCTCATTAATAAATCAACTACTTTGTCGAAAAAAGAGAAAGAAAAAAAAATCAAACTCAAATATAGGATAAAAAAATTAAATTTTTTTTTGAACATGATTATATAATAAATGAGCCACCATAAATGAAACCAAGTATCTACAAGTATTAACACATTCATACTGACAAAGTAAATATGAAAATTATGTTAGCCAAATATTTTATCAATTAATACACAATTAAGTATTATGTATTACATTCAAACTATAAAATTCAATCAATTAACAAAGTGAAATAGTTTCTTTAAGAGATATTATATATGTAAATACAAACATGACATATTATGTAAATGCAGACATGACATATTATGTAAATACAAACATGACATAGTGTTAAATTTTTAATGACACAACACCAAATTCTTGACTTGAAATCAATTTGTCCACTTTCTTCACAATCTAAGACGTAGTGTGCTTAATTGAAAAATCAACTAAAAAAATTATAAATAAGAAATCATATATGAATTCAATAAAATTTCTTTTTTGTTCATCAAATTCAACTTTACAAAGTAAAAAAAAAAAAAAAAAAAAATAGTGAGAGGCTTAAGTGACAGAGACTATACCAATCAAATTTTGCAATAAAAAAAAAACTTCGTATCTCTAATGTTCGAATTTTATTCTTATCTATCTCAAAATAAATCGAGTTTTTGTCTCGAAAAAAATCCAAGGCACGCATCGCGTGCATAAATTACTAGTTTAATTTAAATGATGAGTTAGCTAGGTTTTAAATGAATTAAGGTCAGGTCCGGTCATGGGGGTTGTTTTGAGGGCGCAACCGCCGGGTCCATAAACATAAGGGGCCTAGTTTTTATGAACCTTTAAATAAAACGAAATAACAGCAACTACATTCAACAAAATCAAGCTTGGCTTACTGGTTTGTCCTATACTTACTAGTGTACAAGGCACTGGTTCAAATCTCTTAAGGGCCAAAACTTTGTTTATTTATTTCCTTTTTTACATTTTTCTTTTTATATCATTTGATCTCACAACACTTTTTACACTTTATTCTTATTTATCCTATATTAGCCTTTGCAATTTTATTTTTGGATACAATCTGTTGCTATTTCAAAAAAAAAATTCCTCAACAAACATAACCTACCATCTCTCTCCTCTAAATAAAATAACCACTTTGCTACCTCGTATCACATCTACCTTTCTCAATAAAATAACAATTGATAATAATCCTCTAAAGTTATGTATCTTAATAGGTGTAAGAAGTGACGTGAGACTAAGGAAGTTATTCATTTTAAAAAGTTTCCGTTATTTATATTAACATATTAGTATTTATTTTCCTACAAGTACATGAAATGGCAGCAAACATCTTTAATTTCTTTTTTTTTTTGAAGGGAACGTCGTCTTTAATTTCTTGTTTGAGTGTTACACCATGTTATGGCACTTTTCTTTGATTGTAGGGTTATTTGATCCATTTAGGGTAATTTTGATTTAAGTGTTAGTAAGTTGTAAGTGTCAAAAATAATATATTTCTTATATAAAAATAGTATACTTACCATAAAAAATATACTTCCTCCGTTTTTTTATTGCCTACTTTGAATTTAATACTATTAAGATATATACGTACATAACTTTGACTATCTATTTTGATGTGTACTTAAGAAAAAACATAGTGTACTTATTTTGTTGTGTAAGTGTCAAAGAAAGTAATACTTAGTGGCGAAAAATCTAGCTCTGGCAGCACATGTAAGAGGCCCTAAGCTTTACTTTCGCCCCGAGCCTATAAATGTCAAGAACGACCCTGATTAAGGCCACTAAGTATAATTAGCCAAAGTAGGAGGTCACTTGATATAATTTTTTTTGGCCTCCCACGAAGTAGAAAAATCCAAAGTAGGAGGCCACCATGTAGAATTTTCCATTTAACTTTTATATTTGTTTACTTACAATTTTAACTATTAATATATGAATAAAAAGAAATTTGACTATTAATATACTATTAGTAAAAGCTATAAAAGAGTTAAAATTCTAAACTTAGGTATAGAGATGAATCCAAGAACTTATATATACTCCCTCAGTATTTTTTTTATCTTTCCTACTTTAACTATGTGCGTTTGTCAATGCACTTATTGAACCATAAATTAAATATCTTTCATTACAAACTAGTAAAAATTATAATGATTGAATATTACTAAAATACTCACTAATTAAGAAAAATTAAATAAGACCCTACATGACTATATTTTTCCTTATATATTGAGAAAAACTTAAAAGATTCTATCTTATTGTGAATAGTGTCAAGATTCTAAGTGAGAAAGATAAAATAATACAGAGGGAGTACTTTACTAATATCTTTTAATAGTGCAAAAGTCAAGCTTTTGCAACTAAAATGAGTAATTCTTATTATAAAGTTTAACTATTGCAATGATCTCAAAACATGTCATTGCCATCTCAAATGTCCCATAACTTATTTAGCTTATTTTCTTTGTTTTGTTATTCATTTTTTTTATCTCGTGCTTTCTTCTATATATAGTGAAGTAACCTATTATTCATTAGGTAATTAAACTATACCCATCAAATATAAGCAATGAAAATTCTAATCTAATCTGAATGTATAGGTTCTTTTTGTGCCATGAGACAAGGGTTTAATATGATGTGAGCGTGGTTTTGCTCAAGAAAAATCATCACCTGCTGTGAGCTTGGTCTTGCTCGAGAAAAACCGATACTGAGCCTGGTTTTGCTCTAGAAAAACCCTAAAAGTTTCCAAAGCTGACCTCACTAGCTAGTTTGTTGATTGATTTCAATGAAGACAAGTTCCAGTTCATCCGATTGATCTGCAACTAATACAGCTACTAGATTTTTTTATATCTCCAATGGCAAAGGCGTATTACCGCCGTAACGATTGCAGTATGGTGTTAGGATAAATTTAGGAGTATTTCCTAAATCTATCAAGAAGTGTTTATCGAGACATATTTAGAAGTGTTTATTTAGAGATAATATTTCTTGGTATATATTTAGTTAAGGATATGTTTTCCTAGTTCTACCGAAGTTAGGTTTTATTTGATGTACTATAAATATCCCCTTTTGGTTAATAATGATTAAAACCTTTTTTTTCTCTTCTATCTATTTTGTCACTTTCTTTGTTTCTTTTTAAGTGCAACAATTTGACTTTTGCACTATTCACATATATCACTTTGACCTTATATTTTTACTAATATATAAAAATTAAAATTTTCATATAAAATATTTGTGGGTTTGTCTTAATGAATATTTTCATAAATATCAACTTTTTATAATTTTTACTAGTACATAATTAGAGATATTAATAGTCAAAGTTTTGCATTGGCAAGCATGAAAGTCAAGGTGTAGCACTTATTTAGAAACAGAGGAAGTATAAAACGAGGAGCTTTTGGAGATCATAAAGAGATCATTAAGATTTGGAGTGCATAGAGAGCACTAGCTAAGTATGTCATGTCACTATTTTTTATTTTTAATATTTTTTAAAATAGAGTTCTATATAGATACTAATACATATAAGGAGTTTTGGATAAAGGAAATAAAGTTAGAGTTTGATTTCAAATAAATAACCTAAATTGTTATACTATATATGTAAATTGAATATACTTTTTCTTTGCATAATCCGGAATTTTATAATTTTTATACCGTCATAGAGTGCTCAAAATATGTTTCGTAATAATATCTATTTACAATATAGTTTTACAATTTATGAAAATAAATTTATTTAGATGAATAATAACGTATTATTTGCTCTTTATTTTAAATACATATAATAATAGCTATAAGAATAACGTACTATGTGATTATAACATTTGAGCATTTGGTGTAGTTTATAGGATTAAACAAAAATATGTCTTTCAAAATCTTAATCTTATTCAACTGAACCAAAATAAATCATCTTTCAACAAAATATATTAACGAGACTTTATTGTTACGGCATTATGTATGACAATTTTTTAAAGGATTGTTTTCTAAGAGATTTATCAGAATTATGTTCACATTGATCATCCCGTAATAGTTATGCCATGTCTATATTTTTTTAAATCATATTCTAAAAGTAGAGCTATGTAGAGATAAAAATACATATATATAGTTTATGTTAGTGAAAAGTTAGAGTTGGATTTTGACTAAACAAATACAAAAAAGTTATACAATATAAATTAAGTATATTTTTTGCTACATAATTCGAAAAATTATAATTTTTAAGCTGTTGAAAAGCGGTTATAATTACAAGTTACAAATATATTTTGATGAATAATAACATATGACTAATATTTTAGTTTTAACCAGGGGTGAAGCCAGACTTGGGCAGTAACAGGGGCCAAGCAATTTTGCATGACAAAAGATTCAATTCGAAATGGAGTACGAATTTGGGTACGCGGTACGCTACCCTCAGTTAATTCGGTTATATAAATATATTATAATGACATGTATATAGTATACTATAGTACCTCTGCAATTGAGGGAAGAGCAAAGTTTTTATCTGACAAAATTGCATACTAATTTTCACATTTTCTCTCTCTTCAATTATTTTGGTATTTTTTTGTTGGTTCATGAACAACCATAATTATGAAGCTTTTTTCTGAATAATTGCAAGCTAAACCAAAATTATGTAAAGAAATAAATGATAGTAGGAGGAGAAGAAAAAACTGAAATTGTGAATAAAGTATAGCAAAATGAGTGTCTATTTATAAATAATGAAAAATTATGAATTTTGGTATTTTTTTTTGTATTTCTATTTTTGAAATATTTACGTTACAAAAATTATAACATTAATAAAAAACAGAAGCAATGGGAATGAAACAAGTGGCGTACTGTAAATGGGCATGTTATAATTATGACGCGCTTCAGAGGAGTTCTACTCCCTTTTTTCCTTGTGCATGAGAGATGGTGAGTTGGTGACACATTGTGAGGGGTCAGTGGGCCACTTTACTAGCATTTTTAATTATTTTTTTGGGCCCTTTATGTATTTTATAGGTATTGTTGGGCTTCTAGGAGGAGTCATAGCCCTCTTAGGCCCCTCTATTGCTTCGCCCTTGGTTTTGACCTGCGTTGGATCATACTACCTCCGTTTCATATTAATAGTTACACTTACACTTTTCACGCACGTCGACGCACTACTTTGAGCCTTTATATCTCTAATTTTGTATTTGTAAAAAATATAAAAAGTCGATATTCTAAAACTACATATCGGGATCGAATCAAACAAGCCCCACACGACTATATTTTCTCTTAACCATAATTCACAAATGATAGTCAAAGGGAAATTTGTGAATAGTGTCAAAAGTGAAAGTGTAACTATTAATATGAAACGGAGGTAGTATAACATTAAAGAAGTTATAAGTAGAGTATGAATTTAATATACATAAAGCCAGGAAACCTAATTTCTCAATATAAGAAGTAATAAATGAATTATGGTAAGAATAATTTTTTTAGCATTATTAAGTGATAATAGAGTTTGATTTTCAGTAAATTATCTAAAAAATCAATAACACAATTGAGTAATTTAACTTTTGCTACATACTACAAAAAAAAATACACAGTCTCGTTATAATTGAATGATATTAACAAAAAGCAAGGTGCATATAACAAAATGAAATGGAGAAAATATTTAATTTATGTCATTTATCACAACTTATGACATGAATATAATTTTACCACATAAAAAATAAACCGTACATCGTACCTTCAAAAACTAGTTTAGGGCATCCTTAGTGGTGAAAAAAAAAATAAGATTATGTACATAATCTTAAAATGGGTTCCTTAATGGTGAAAAAAAATAAGATTGTGGGTTGATTGGAAAAAAAATTTGGTATGGGATGAGTGAAATGAGGATCAGGCGTGGGAGTGGGACCCACCGCCCGATCCGGATTTTAAATTTTTTTGCTTTCTCACCCAAAACTCGTACGACGAGTTTTTGGGCGGTCCTTCACCAAAACGACGTCGTTTTGGCTAAGAGAAAGCCAAAAAAAATTATATTTCGTCAGATTTCGACGCGTGTGTCGATTTTCTCGACGCGCGCGTGGCCGAATTTGACACTTGTCAAATTCTGACAGGTTAGATAAATAATACAATTACAAATATTAAAAATGCAATATCTTAAAAAATACAAAGCCAAAAAAAATAAAAAAATTACCAATGGCTCTATTTTTCAGAGATCTACAAATAGAGACCCATTTTGTAATATTTTGGACAACTTTTTTTTCTAGCTATTTACTAATTTTCTATAATTTTGCTTATTTTATATGAAATATCTTCCACTTTTACACTCTAAAAAAAATAAACAATATTTTTGTACATTTAATTTAGTTAATGCTAAAAACGCTAATTATGTATTTATTTAATTAATTTTTTTATCAATTAGTAATAAATATTAAATATTATTAAAAAGTAAATAATAAAAATATTGTATAATGATGGTTGGGTGATGAGAGAGAAAAAATAATTGGGTGGGGTAAAAGGTAGTTGGGTAGGAAAAAGTAGTTGGGATGATCTTTTTTTTGGTTCACCATTAAGAAGAAAGTGGGAAAAGATTGTGGGATGTAATTTTTTAGAGAGAGAAAGTTAAAAAGAGAATGGGATGATCTTTTTTTTCATTCACCATTAATGGTGCTCTTATATCCGAGTTGAATTTCAGTTGTTATTATTAATGTCAATTTACCTTTGTAAACAGTGGCGGATCCAGGATTTCACCCACGTGGGTTCGGAAGCTATAAGGGCATCCTTAATGGTGAAAAAAAAACAAAGATTATGTGCAAAATCTTAAAAGGGGTTTCTTAATGGTGAAAAAAAATAAGATTGTGTGTTGATTGAGGAAAAAATTTGGTATGGGACGAGTGAAATGAGGATCAGGCGTGGGAGTGGGACCCACTGCCTGATCCGAGTTTTTTAAATTTTTTTTGCCTGTCTTCCAGCCAAAACGCTGCGTTTTGGCTGGAAGACAGGCAAAAAAAATTAAATGTGTCAGCGCTGACGCGCTGACACACACAGCCACTGACCGCGCGACATTTGTCGCTGCTTTCCACGCGGCAGGCTGTGATTGGCGAGTGAAATATAACCGTTGCAAAATTTGCAACGGTTATATTTAAAAAAATACAAAAAAAAAAAAAAAAAAAAAAATTACCAACGGCTTTATTTTTTCGAGCTCTATAAATAGAGACCCATTTTCCTATATTTTGGACACACTTAATTTTCTCTCTCCATCTTCCTTCACTAATTTCTTCTACTTGTTCTAAATTATTTCATTAACTCTTCTTCTATTGCTATTTTATTTTAAAATTCTTATAATTATGGAGCCTAATAATCCTAATTATATGAGAAACCTACCCCAAAACCGCTCAAAAAACCAAATGCCTAGGCAACAAAATCGCTCAAATACCTCTCAAAATAACTCAAATTATCGTCAACCCTCTCAAAATCAGTCAAATTATCGTCAACCCTCTCAAATAAATATGAATCAAAGGGGTGAAAATTCTCAATATTATTCTCCTCAATATGATAACCTTTACCATGAATCTCCATCTCAAAATGCCAACCTTTCATATCATCAACTTGATCCTAATTATGGGTTTTCTCAATATCAAGAAGATTCATCTCCATACAATGATGTTGATGAGGATGGTGGTCATTACCAACAAGGTGACAATGATGTTGGTCAATACCAACAAGGTGATGATGAATACCAACAAGGTGATGTTCAAGTTCATCTAGTTCTGAGGATGAAATAAGATCATCCCGAGCAAACATTGATCAAGAAATAGATGAATTCTTGATTAATGTTGTTCAACCAAATGTTCCAACTCTTATATCAAATGTTAGTCCAGCACCAAGGAATAGAAGAGCAAAAGTGACTGATCCTAATGAGGATCATCACCGGCCTATTCGAGGCAGGGAAGAAGGCCATAGACGATTGTATAATGATTACTTTGCTGATCAACCAGTCTATCCTGCTCGTTTATTTCGTCGAAGATTTCGAATGCAGCGACATGTCTTTCTTCGGATTATGGAAAGTGTCGTACCAAGTGATACATGGTTCACTCAAAATAGAGATTGTACCGGAAGGTTAGGTTTATCTCCCCTTCAAAAGTGTACAGCTGCTATACGAATGCTTGCGTACGGGCTTGCGGCAGACAATGTTGACGAGTATGTGCGAATTAGTGAAAGCACGGCTCGAATAGCGTTAATGAAATTCACGAAGGGGGTTATCAACCAATTTGGTGCCGAGTACTTGAGACGGCCAACTCCGGATGATTTGGCTAGACTACTTGCGTACGGTGAAGAACGTGGATTTCCGGGAATGATCGGCAAGATAGATTGTATGCATTGGGAATGGAAAAATTGTCCGACGGCATGGAAAGGACAATATCAAGGAAGAGCCGGTGTTGCTACATTAGTTCTTGAAGCCGTGGCCGATCGTGACTTATGGATATGGCATTCTTTCTTTGGGATACCGAGTTCGTGCAATGACCTTAATGTTCTTCACCGATCTCCCGTGTTTAGGGATGTTTTAGAAGGTCGAGCACCACCCGTGCGGTTTACGGTGAATGGTAACCAATACGATAAGGGTTATTATCTCACTGATGGCATATATCCGAATTGGGCAACATTCATTCAATCAGTTACATGTCCTCAAACTCGCAAGGACAAGTTATTTGCTCAACACCAAGAAGGAGCTCGAAAAGATGTTGAAAGAGCATTTGGGGTGCCGCAATCTCGCTTTGCTATAGTTCGTAAACCATCCCTCGCATGGGATGAGGAAATTCTCAATGATATCATGATGTCTTGCATTATCATGCATAACATGATTGTGGAAGATGAACGGGATACATATGCACACTACGCAGATACTACCGAGTTCACTTCAAACACAAATAATGATGGCGACGAATTTGAATATTATAATGATCGGATCGTAGATATCAACCGTTACATGGCGAATAGAGATGCAATTGAAGATCAACATGTGCATCAATCCTTGAAACGTGATTTGGTTGCCAATATATGGCAGAAGTTTGGCCGTAATGCTAATTAAGAGCATTTCATTATGTATTTTATGTAGTTCGTTCCTAATTAAGTTTATAATTCGTTCTTGTATTTCATTATGTGTCTCGAAATTAAAAATATATTAAAAATGCTTAATTGTGTCTCATAATATAATTATTAGCTCGCTAATTACTGAGCATATATTAAAAACGCTAATTGCGTATGCTACGTATTAATAATAGCTAATTATGTTGATAACTTAATTATTAAAATGATAATTATAATATTAAAATTATTAATTACATTAATTAATAATATAATAGTAATTAATAATGAATATTTCATGTCATTAAAAATTAAATAATAAAAATATTGTGTAATGGTGGTTGGGTGATGAGAGAGAAAAAGTAGTTGGGTGGGGTCAAAAAGTAAGAGAGAGAGGAAAAAGTAGTTGGGATGATCTTTTTTTTGGTTCACCATTAAGAAGAAAGTGGGAAAAGATTGTGGGATGTAATTTTTTAGAGAGAGAAAGTTAGAAAGAGAGTGGGATGATCTTTTTTTTCATTCACCATTAATGATGCTCTTAAGGCATTAAAATAAAAAGACCAAAATAAAATGATTAAAAAAAACAATACACTAGTTCAACTGTTCAAGTAAGAAAAATAATAGGAACTTTTCATCCTTCACGTTACTTTAATTATACAACTTTCTTGCATCACTATAATGGTAGCAAATTATACAACAAAATAATGAAGAAGAATTATCAAGATTCTGAAATAGGAAAATTTTATCAAGTACTTTGGTGTTTCAATCACCCAATGTCCCAATTTCGTAGAAGTTTTCGGTGATTTCAATTTATCCATTTATACAAGCATCCAAATTTTGCAATCAAGCATTTTATTTCATTTTTGCAGCTACTTCCTCCTTTTTTTTTAGTTTATCCATTTTTTAACGTAGAGTTGTAGGAGAAATAAGTATGTGGATCGTAGAAGGTAAAAAATACAATTAATTTATTGTATATTATTACAAAGATAATAATATAAAATTGATATGATCCAAAAACGGAAAAAAGAAGGTAAACTAATAAATGACAGTCCAAATATAAAAATGAAAACTAATAATAATTAATGGATATTGATAAAGAAATTGTAATTTGTAAAGACTGAAGTAGATAAGTAGAAGATTTATTAATCACATTCAAGAGGCAAAAGTTGCCTAGCTTTTCTTCCTTAATGAACAAGAACATCATAGCATGGGCTAGCGCCTAGTAGCTGTAGAAGCTACTGCAGAGGGGAGAGATGAGGGAAAAGCCCAAAAGTCGAAGAATAATAGGCTAAGCTACCGAGTACGCCTGCGTTGTGTCTTGACAGTGTGCATGAATATTTAAAATTTAGAAATAGACAAAAAATATCTTAGGAGTACTCGAACCCGCGTCGCATTTCAAACAAGGTAATTGTCTCTCTCAACACACGGAACCACTGGGCCAAACTATATCAAATGAAGATATAGCACGCGGATTTCTTTTAACCCATTTTTTCTTTTTCTTTTTCCAGATCTCCTTGTTTTTTTCCCGAAATTTCGTGGGTTCAGCTGAATCCACTGAACCCACGATAGATCCGCCCCTGTTTGTAAATTATACAATTAATAAACACTTCTTTTTCATATATTGTTTTATTTATTTATCTATTTTTGGTGCAAAAGTTTTTTCATGACGTAAAGAGATAGTTTCTGTTAATGATAGTTGTTGTCGGTCCAATAGAATCTCCACGTTGAATATTAGCATGCGTGAATTATTGTATTATGAGTACTTGATGAATGATGATCGAGTACGATAGGCCGTAGGCGAAAGGAATGTAGACAATGAGATGATTGGCGATGCGTTGATACAACTGCATTATAATCATCATAAAGTAAGTTATCGCCAGTGTGCATGAGTTGGACATCAACATTTGGATTGAAGAGTTGAAGACTAAGGCCCTGTTCTTTTGAACTTATTTTCAGCAAAAATAAGTAAAAATAAGTTCAGTTCAGCAAAAATAAGTTCAGTTCAGCAAAAATAAAATAAGTTCAGTTCAGTTCAGCCAAAATAAGTTCAAAAGAACAGGGCCTAATCCACATGTAACCAGAATAGTGATACTAATTTCCTTCAAAAAAGAAAAAGTGATATTAAATTTCATAACGACATTCTAATGATATAGAAGTTGTTATTGTCAAGTGTCAACCACGCTTATATGTGATTTTCGAGATTACTAAACTTGTTGAGTATGCAAATTTTTGAGATTAAAATAGAATACTAAAGATTTAAGGTTCAAACAGTGAAAAATATCTGATGAATGATTAAGCTGGAAAGAGAAATAGAACTCTTTTTTTTTGGTTTTCCTCGACAAGGTTGATAGTTTGATTCATGCTTGTTTTTACATCTTTTCTATAAGGTATTCCAGTGGCGGATCCAGAATTTTCAAATCAGGGGTACTATGATTAATTAGATAAACATGATCTTGATATTTAACGTCATAAATACTACAATCCAAAATATTGTTCAATATTTAAGGTCATAACTCTCAAAATACAAAAATAAATAAATGAAAATTACACAAATTGTTGAAGATCGGGTTGTTTCCTTTTTTTTTTATCCAAGTGTCATTTTTCTGTATTCTATATACAAATAAACTAGCTATTATCTACTAAATAGTTCATTTGAAATCAAATTAAATCAATAACCTATAATCAATTTACTATAAAAGAAAGAAAAATTCCATATATGATAATGCTAATTTTGCAGACAAAGTTACCATTCCACAACCGAAGCATGTAGCATACAAAAATCAACTCCCCATATCATCACAATGTAAGTCGTAACAAGTAACATATAAACCCAACTCGCCATTATATCCATCCTTAATTGTCAAGCAATCAAACATCAAGTCACATTTATTTTCAAGAACAAAAACATCCCACATTAATTATCAATGATATATAATCAAGCAAAAAAGATTAAAAAAAGATTCCAACTCACCATATGAAGTCATAACCATGGAAAGCACCACTCTCGCCCTTTTATCTCCCACCACACGTCCACACACACCACCTCCGACGCAGTGGAGCAAAGCAATGGAATAGAGGCACAAACGAAGGAATACTCCCATTCAAATTATTGTTTGAAAAGTTCAAAAATCCTCAAACTTGGGATACCCAAATCAGGAATTTAGGGAGTATACTCCATCGACTCCCTAAATTCCACGCCTAACGCAGTGGAGTACTACCCCCAACGCCCCACTGTGGCAGATCTTCTTTCTCTCTCTCTTCTTTCCCAGTTTTCCATGCTTCTTCCTTAAATCTTCTTATCTAAGTTTTTCAACGTCCCTTTTAATTTAGGGAAACTTTTTTTGTGAATAATTTAGGGAAACTAATCACATGTATCTGCTCACGAATAACCAAACTCGACTCGAACCTTAATTTTAAGTTCGATAAGGAATAGCTCGACTTGATACCTTAACTAGTCGAGTCGAGCACAACTTGTGACCGACTAACTCGATAAGCACCGCTAGGCTAAATGTATGTATATTATACTAAAGGAAAAAAATTTAGGGTATTATAATTAATAAAATACTATATATAAATATAACTCGATCTATTCTATAATTAAACTAACTTTTAGTCCTGTGCATTACACATTTATAATCTATACAAATATATTCGCGAAGCAAGTTTGGCGCGCCACGTGACACTCTCCTCAAACTTCTAATGCAAATGCCTTATGTCCATGTATACACCTCAATAAAAAAATGTGTAATTGTAAGGTCTCGAACACGTGACCTTTGAAATGAAAAGTAAGAGCTTAACCATCAATACAATATGACTTTAGTGTCTAATCTTTGAAATAAAATATGATAAAGCCTATAATAAATATACTTGAATAAAAAGACTTAAACAAGTATATACATCTCTAACACTCTTATTACTTATCTAACAACAGACTATTGATGTCATATTCTCTTACCACGATTCCTTTTAAGCTTTTAATTTTCAAACTTAAACCTTTCAAATCTTTTTACTTATCACGTCATGAGTCATAACGTAAACTTTTCAATTTGTTAATAGACAAAAAATACAAAAAGTGGCAAAATAAATTATGATATTTAAACATATTTGTTTATTGTAACGGACCCGAGGCATCGCCCGGGCCAAAATACTAGTTATATGTAAAATGAGTCACACTATTCAATTACTTTCAAACTTTTGGTTATATAGACAAATAGTTTAACGAGAAACAATTATGTATTTTTGTTTATTCTCATTGTTTAGGTCAATAAATATTGCACTTTATCTTGAGATTAGTATTCAGTATTCTATCAAAAAAAGTACTCCCTCCCTCCCATAATATAGTGCTTACTTCTCATTTTTCACGGGAATTAAGGTAAATGGAAGGAGTAGTAGGATGTTCCAAAAATAATAATTAATGAAGTGCTTTTTTAGTACTTTTATCTTGGAACTAGTTATTTATTGTATTTTTCCTTTAAAAAAATATCAAAAAATATTAAATGTTCCTTAAAATGGTGTAAAACAATAAATAGGGGCACAAATTTTTAAGGAAATGTAGGGGTATTTTGAGAAGTTTGAGTAGAAATCAAGGATATTTTAGTCCAAATAAATTGATTAAAAAGAAATAGGCACAACATTTTGGGACGCCCAAAATGGAATGTGAGCACTATATTATGGGACGGAGGGAGTATTCCGTATATCTATCTATATATGCATTAAGAATGGAAGATGAAGCTATGAGACAATGAAGAGGTTTAATAAGAAACATTTATTGTTCAATTAGAATAATAAACCAAAAGTGTTCAGCAAACTAACATCTGATATCCAAGTTTTCATGTTATAATTAGTTTGTTGTTCCGGGCCCCTTTTTGGGGCAACATTTAAGTAATTCAAGATAGTTAATATTATTACACTAATTTCAATAATTAGGGATAATGAGAGGGTGTAAATTAGGGAGTGAAAGACCCAAATTTTCATTTACAAAATCTAAAGTATAATTGTTTTTTAGTATTTAGGGGTAATAAGGGTATAATCTAGGGAGTGAATTATCTTAATTTTTCAGTTAAAATTTTCTTTGGATTACATAATTTAAGTTCTTCAAGAAAAGTGAAAAATCTTCCACATCCTCAGATGGCAAAACATAATCTTCGTTCCCATCATTGGCGAGGTCAATCGGGAATGTTCAAGAGATGAAAACAAAGGATTCCATTGAAGGAGGGAGTTTGGAGGAATAAGTTGCCATGGATGCTTTGAGGTTTAGAAGAAGAAGGAAAACTTTTGGAAGAAAAACTTTTTAAGTGACTTTGTTGGTATTGAATTAGAGCTTTTCCATATCTCTAACTATTATAAGTCATAACAGAGGAGATCGGGTTAAGGATAACTCAAGGGAAAAATAGGAGATATATGAGAAGATCGTTAAAAATATACGGCTTTTATGTGTGTTCTAACTTATAAATATTATAAATTTTGAGTTTCGTTGTAAATTAATGAGTGGTGCTACTGTACTTTTTTTTACACAGTTTAAATGAGGCAGAAGCATTTATTATTTGGATTTGGACTTTGTTTAGAAAGAAAGCGATGTAGCTTTGTGGTGAAAAGGATGATATACTAAGTAGATGGTCAAGGGATCGAAACCTCATGCACAACCTTTTGGGTTCGTGAAAATAGAAAAATGAATGCCATGTCAGTGTATACATTCTGATTACAAGTGGTCAGCTCCAATTCGTCCCCACACGTTAGACTTGTAAATTATCCAAACTCTTATCTATTTATGGGTGCAACCTTACTGTTGACAAAATTTAACACATCTTGCATTATGTGGCGCCACTTTGTCTTCAAAATGACATTCATACGCTAACATGATATTCCCTTAGAAAATGATAAAAAAAAATTGGATAAAATTAAATTTCTCAAACTCGTGACATCTTACTTTATAATGTCATGATCTTACCACTAAATTATGACTTGTGTTTGTGACAAAATGTCAGCCTTAAACTATACATTCTTTTTATCTTATTAAATTAATCAGGGCATCCAAAAGAGTCTATTCTAAAACCAATTGGCTGTAAGAGGAGTAACTCCTAACTCCTTAAGCTTATAATTTTATTTTTATTTTTTTCCTCATATTTTTTGTGAGACAACACTTACACTCACATGTAGGTTGTTCACGTGATCTCAATAATCCCCTCACCTTTGAGTTGTCCATAATTCTGATCTACGATATTTGGGTCCAACCTCAACTTTGATACCATGTTAAATTTATGGGGAAGAAGGCTACCTCCGTTTCACAATACATACACCATTTCTCATTTGGGAACTATTCACCAACCAAACATGGACAATTTTTCTCTCACTATATATTATATAAGAAAAAGACATATTCAAGTGGGATCTTGTTTGATTCGTCCCAACGCGAAGATTCCAAATATAAATTTTTTATGATTTTAACTTATACGAAATTAGAGATATTACTGTCCAAAGAAGCGTATTGGAATATGTGAAAAAGCAAATGGTGCATGTATTGTGAACCAGGGGTAGTAATATGCTGCTTAGTCACATGACTCACATCAACATCTTTGTCAAAATTAAAAAAAAGAAAAAAATAACCATTATTTTTCCACCTCATAGACTCTCGTATGGATATTTTGGTTTTTAATCTCACCACGAACTCTCATGTTTATAGTTAAATCTCACTCCTCATTAACTCCCGTGTTTATGAATAATCTCACCCCTCGTCATAAACACTCGTAAAAATTTGTGATTTCTGGTAGTCTCACCATCACGAACACTCAGGTTTATTTTTTAATATCTCACCCATTAATTTCATCCTTCACAAAGCTCTTGTAAAGGTTTTTCTTAATCTCTCTACTCACAAACTCTCATGGAGGTTTTTTCCCCTTTCGATCTCGTCCCTTGCAAACTCTTATATAGGGTTTAAATTTTAGTTCAATCTCCCCGTTTACGAACTTTCACGGAGGTTTTTTTTAATCTAATCGATCATAAACTCTTATAGAAGTTTTAATAAGTCTCATATAAGATCACCTTAGTTACCAAGTTCAAATGAGAATCAAACCCATAATGAGAACACAGGCCCTAAGATCATCAAAATTGAATGGTTTACATGTTTCCCATGTCATTAATGACATTTTTCATTAAAATTAGATCATTAAAATCACAATACTCCACGCCAATCATATCACAAGAAATCACAAGAACTAACTAAAATGAGAACTAAGAACTAACTTAGATAATTAAAATCAGATGGACTACATTATTCCACGCCAATCACAAGAAATTGCCTAACCTAAGAACTCTAAACCAAGGCAAGTTCTCAATACTCCACTATACAAAATATATCCCTATAATTTTAGGTACTTCATTATCTCTTTATATCTATAAAATAGTAGTATTATCTTAGTATATTTCTAACAAAAGGATAACGAATTGCAACGTGAGGAGTCAACAAATCGAGATCTCTTACAAATATTTTTCTATACTTTATGGGTAGAAGAGTCTTTACAAAAATGAGCGAGGGAGCATGACATGCAAGAATTTTTCTCATGCTTTTTAATGATAACAATAGATAACACACTTTCCTTTTTGGGTTGTCCCCTATTAGTTTACCCAATTTTTTTTTCCCGTTTTTAGAATGGTCTCACAAATTGTTTATTATTATCTGTACCTTCTCACTCTACTTTTCTTGGCCCACAACATTAACTTCAATACAATATATTAATAAATTAATATTTATCTCTTTCCGTCTATGACCCACATACCCATCTCTCCTAAAACTCTATGCCCAAAGAAGCGGGTATACTAATAAAAATCGTAGCAACAAGTTGTTTATCGACCGATATTAGTGGTCAAAATCACTAGTACTACTTTGCAAAAAAAAATCATATTATTTCTTATAAAGTTAGCAATTTGAGCGTTTGCTAAATACCTAAAATCCTATCCCTTTATCTCATAATATCGTGCTTTTATTTCATTTTTTACGAGAATTAAGGTAAGTGAAATGTGATCATTTGTATTATTTGATGGTGTACTTGTATTCGAAAACTAATTATCTATTTTAACTTTAAATAAAAAAGATTTATGGATAAAGATAACCAAAACTACATTGAAACTAACAAGAAGCATTAAATAGTTACTAACATGAAACATCAAAAGGAACAAAAGTTTGCATGAATCCAAACAAACCAAAATTAATCAATAGGATTACGTCAAATATTTCTAACAATTAATAGAATTACAACCTTAAAATTAGAAATAATTAAAAAGAGAACAATTTTTTGAGCTACCAAAAAAGAATACAAGCACTATATTATGGGACGGAGGGAATAGTCCCTTAATCTCTTTACAATGATTAGTGCGAACTATGCAATCTCCTAAATCAGATTTGTTAGCAATTTAATGCCTTTAAGAGGACCTAGAGTTTGCTATTAATTTCACCCAACAATAAATGCAAAGTTCAAAATTTTAAATGAGAAGTAAAGCAGTAAATGAGATGACACAAGTTTTAACGTGGTTCAGTCAATCTTAACCTACATCCACCAAACTATAACCTTGAAGCTTTCTTTATAGCCTCTTTTGAATGGAGGAATTACAACGGAGAAGAAGACAAAGGAGGAGGAGAGAGAGAGAGAGAAAGGGTTCTTCTAATTTTTTAGGGCTAGAATAGGTCTTAGGGTTCTAAACTGGCTTTAGGAAGGCTTATATATGATTCGCTAAACTTTACAAAGAAACCCAAACAAACCGAATGAAAATTACAAACATCGCTGGTACGTGTCGTTATACGTACAAATTAAAAACCTTATTTCTTCCACATTATTATTATTTAAGTTTAGCATAGTGATAAATAAGGGTCGATCCCACGGAGAGGTTTATATATTCCTAAAATCCAAGTTCAACTAATTAAAAGTATTTAACTATTATATACATGTTATTTACTAATATATACATATTCACATTGTTTTTGGGGGTTTTACAAGATGTTTCTATAAATTTCAACAATTAACAACCAAGAAATACACTAACCTAGTATTTACAAGTGATGACAAACAATCCCATTTTTAAGCTCATAATTCTTTTAGAGATTTATAAACTTCTAACCATGATTATACTTTCGATTTCATAAATCCAAGATTGATTAGATAGATTAACTGTAGGAATTCAAGTAACCAAACTCCCCTATACTTCCTTACTTTTTAATCAACGTTGAATTAAGCCTAACATCGATTCTAAACTAATCTAATCACCACAAGTATTTCGCAACTTACAATGATTAAACTAGAAGCATTATAGAATTAGAAGTACCTCATTAATCCCTAGTTAATTTAAACATATTATATCTTTATGTCTAAATAACTAGTCTAAGTTATATTATAGTTTGAACTTAAAACCATCTTTGCAGGCCTAAATTAAACTAGTTGCTACTTGTTGTTATATAATTTAGACTAAGCTTAATCATATAACTAGCAAAGATTTCAACTTTATACATAATAAGATAACAAATTAGGCATAATATTGAAATTTGAAAATTATACACACAAATATAACTCAAGTATCTAAGATCAAACAATCTTGAATTCAAACTATAAATTCAACAATTCAATACAAACACAATAAATTCAACCAACTATGAAATCCAAAAATATAATCGGAAAATATCAAACCAATTTGAAAGTACAAGAGAAAGAAAGAAGAACTTATGCTTGTCGCGCGGAAATTCGCCTTTAAATTTCGGATTGCGCACCTACGTTCAACCTTGAATTTCACCATCCTCAGGTTGTGTGCTAAGACGCCCCCAAAGCTGTCTTCCCGTCGAACTCTCGCACGCCCAAAATGGCTCGACAATCTCACGCAAGTCTCTTAACTTTTTTTCTCTCAAATTATTTCGGAGCCTTAATGGGGTACTCCAAGTAAACCCCTAGAACCGCCTTCTCCTTGCTTCTTTACGGCGCTGAATCGTGATTGGTGGCAACTTGCAATGATTCTGATTGGTGGAGATGATGTGGAGGAGATGAGAGAGGATGATCGACGAAGAGGAAGGAGCCAGGAGGAAGAACGAATGGAGATGTTGCTGGGTTTTGTTCTTTTCCTTCTTTTTCTCACGTGTTTCTTTCTTTTCTCTTTTTTTTCCTATGCTTTTGGGCTTTGGGCTTATCTTGTAAAGAGAATTAGGTTTCCCTTATCTTCTTTCTTTAATTGAAGCTTGGGCTGAGATTTGCACAAGTAATTGGGCTTCACTTGTAGGTTCATTCTTGGACTAAAATGCCTCATTAAACTAAAACATTATAATTAAGTAATATTAGTAATAAATAAAAACATAGCATATTATATCTAATAGTATTAAAAGTATATAAATTACATCAAAATAATAATATAAAACATACTTATAATATTAAAATAAGGGGACATAAATATATTATATTACGCACTCATCAATCGCACAAACACGAGCTAAAAGAGCAGACCACCCAACTGGGTGCCAAACGTCAGCCCGGGTAAAACACTTGCCCGCTCGGGGGAGAAATCCTAGAACTTGCCTCCAAACTGCTCTACAGAGTCCGGGATCCCGGGGCTCGCCCGCCCAAACCACCACCTTGCCCGACCAGGCGCTGGGCACTTCTCGGTTTTTCTTCTCTCTTCTTCTCCTCGTAAAATACAAGGCACATATAACGAGATTTATTAGCCAATAGCCATCTACATATAATTCAATGTGGAAAGATTGATGTTTAAGTATTTAATAGTAGTAGCTAATAATTAACTGATAGAGTGTAATATTATGTATTTGCAAATGCAGCCCAATTATTCATAATTAGCACCAACTTTAGAAATTAAAAAATAAACAGCGCAAGAATTTTTAAAGAATTACTTGACAAGTAATAAGTTGACAACAACTTTTCAACAAACCTCATGTCATCATGTGCATCGCAAATATCACTAGTACTAAGAATTAACGACATATTCCTATATAAAAAAAAAGAATTAACGACATAAATGCAGACAATTAATTGGTTAAACCCCTGTATCTTTACACTCTCTCTTGTAAGTTGTTAATGGAACTTTGAAGTTTGAGTAGCAATTTTTTTTTCCACCTAGATCAGAAGCTTAGTAGCTTACTTACTCTCTGTTATATGAGGTGAAATGTATATTTCATGGAAACGAGGTCCATCTTATTGGTTCTACTCAACCACAACTCCGCAAGCTGCTTCTTTGAATGCGGGGTCATAGTTGAGGTCTCAAAAACAAGCTCAAGTCACGTTCACACAAATGTCGTAATTAATTATCAGTCTTTACAACAAAACTCCTAGGTTGGAAGTCTTGACAAATTTGCATACATGGATGAGGAAAATGCATGCATATGGCGAGATGTCAGAAGATGGAGACGAGATATATATGACTATTAGGTCTGGTTTCATATTATCATATGAATATGTTGCTTGTTGGATGGTTTTAATTTTATATAATACATAATGTTTTTTTTCATTAGTTTAGTTTTGCAAATAACACTAATAGATGTACGAAACTAAATCACTATTATAATATAATTCTTAATTTATATATCAAAAAAAAAACATACACCAAGGTTAGGGGTAATGTTATGATGCCAAAGACACAGCTTAAAAAGTTGTAGTGATACACTACTTCATTGCCTTCAGCAATGGCAGATCTTGAATGCCTTTCTATTAGGGGCCAAACATACGACAAATATATAAATACAGCTGAAAGTCAAAAATAAGAAGTAAGAATATTATTTCCAAAATTAATTATAATGATATAATTGATAATATATAAAAGTATAGCTTAATAAGAAATAAATAAAAACCTAAAAAATACCAATATAATAGAAATCTGTCTAATTCCTACAATTCTTATGGCATGAAAGTGAAATTAAATAAAAGTGGAAATCATTTTAAAATAAAAGTAGCAAATGTCTTATATCTATACCTAATACAGTCTTGTCAAAAAAATCTTAATACATGAAAGTCAGTGTCTATTTCAGTATTTTGTTTGTTGATTGCCACGGGAGATTCTCATTGACTTGATAATATGTACAGTTGCAATTATAGTGTGAGAAAGAGAAAGAAATCAAGATAAATTGTGTGAAGATTGTGCCAATGTGCTATAACTCGTTGGATCAATTTTCACTGGGATAACTCGTTGGATCAATTTTCACTGGGATAACTCGTTGGATCAATTTTCACTGGGAGTCAGATTTTGTATTTTAATTATGTTTAACGCTTTGAGTGTGCAGGCTGCAAAGGAGTGTATTGGGGTTTAGAGTTTGCTTTTGGAATTTTATTGGGCCAAACATGTAAAAGTCTCTCAAAGTCAATTTTTCCCAGAAAATGTTAAGGGGGGCCAAGCCCCTACGGTCCCTAACAATAATCCGCCCCTGTTCAGTAAGAGTTTTTTTTAGTGTGATGCTAAATATAGCCTGTTTAAACTCGTTATTGTCTTTTTTTTTTTTAACCAATTCTACCCCCTCGACATTCATAATAAATACTTACTAGTCAACTCTCTCTTCTCTGCTCTCTCCTCAACTACCATCAACACCAATGGCGAATGCAGAATATGTATTATTTATTAAATAGTGTCGAAAATAAAATTACTATATTTTAGTGAGTCCAAACAATCAATTTTACAGGAAAATTTCCAAAAATATCAAATTATGTAAGAAAAATTTTCAAATTTAAGTTGGATAAACTGACCCCACTAAACATAATATACATCCGCCCCTGATCAACACCTTTCCACTCCTTTTTGGGTCGCCAACTCGTCACCAGTTGATAAGTTTGTTCAAAATAACTCATTGTCTTTATTTGATCAAAAATAACTTATGACTTTGGCTTCTTTTCTCTATGAGCCATGAGGTTGACCGTTGATGCAAGCTATGACAAAAATGGATTTGGTAGAAAAACATTTGGTTCCAAGTAATATTAGTGATAAGTAGACTCAGTTATTCATGAATACGTGTTTGTGGCCTTGTGAGTTATTCCAGTGACCAAACCATCCCACTTCTACCTCTCTAAGCCCACTGCAGAGTGCAACAACAATTTATGGTTGCCCTCTTCCACTCGCCTCGAAACCCAATCATCACCCACTCCGAAAAGCACGTATATAAGCCCAATTCAAAATGCACATAAAGCACAAGCTCAAAGGTAATACCTCAAAACCAAAATTCTCAAAGACCCTCCCTATATACATTCGGGTGTACTTCGAGCATGGTACACCCTTATGCTCTCTTGATTCATGTGCTTTGTTCACACTACATGTATTGAGAATGCGAAAGGGTATACATAGAATGTAAATTGTAGGTAAAGATTGTTTACCGTATAAGCATGGAATCCTTGTGCATATATTCCTTGTTTATAATAACCGATCCTTCTCAACAGTCTTGTAATATTTGCTAGTCTAGACTTCCTCTCATAATTCATGTTATACTTACTATTTAAAGGTTAAAATGAACTATACTATTTAAATACTATTATATAGACAAAATAAATAATCATGTAGGATGTTGTTAGATTCATCTCAATGTTCAGTTTTTTAAATATCAAATTTTCTTAATTTATTTAATGACCAAAGCAGTGCATTGCAGCTCGTGAAATTACAAGTGTTGCATAACTAAGTAGTTAGGGGTGTCAGAAACAGATCTGACCGCTGGGTCAACCTGATTCTGACCTGACTTGAACCTGGTTCGACCTGTGAGGGTCAGTCCTCAGACCTGACCGAAACCTGACCTGGGATTACCCAGACCTGACCGGCACCTGACAAGATTATATCCTGACCTGACCAGACAGACCTGTATTCAAATCCGAACCCGACCGTACCCAACCATATATTACTAAAATTCAATTATTTTTTTATATCTACAAAATCATTTAAATATATTAATTTATAAAATTGCTTACATTTAATAATTAATTAAATTACATTTAATTTAAGGGTTAAACTTTGAATATCATGTACTTGTTTATATTTTTATTTTCATTTATTTTTGAATTATTTGTGTACATTGCTCTCTTATTTTGATTTGACATCTATTGATGTATATATCATACAGGCTACAACTCATAAGTCACAACATGTATGTATATACGTAGTATTTTAACAATTTTCTAAAATATCTAAATTTTTGATGTAATTTTGGTACATGTCATAGTATTTTAAGTGTTGATGAGATTATTTGGTCGCTTTTTAGCTGTTAGTTTCTTGGTGCTTTCTATTAAATGTTTTCTTATTAATTAGCCTGTTGCTTTGTGTTGTAGCCTGAAATCTACGGTTCCTCTGATGACACTTGGGCTCATCTGAGCCGTACACGTGTCCTCTGATAAATGAAAGAAAAAAGATCTACCCTTTGGGCTAGGCTCAGATTGTTTAAAAGGCTGCTTTTCTGGCCCAAAAGGAAGTCAGAGGCCAGCCCTGTGAGGTGGCTGCATGAGAGTGGTTGGTAAACTCTCCCAAATCATGGCCTGCCACGTGTCATGATCTGATTCTTCAGCCAATCAGAAGCCACTATTCTAGGTCAGATTTTAAGGTTAGCTGTCATCTTGCTATTACTATAAATACCCCTGAAATCAGGAGAAAGATCATTCAATGCAAACAGTGCAAAGTTACTCTGTAAAACTACTCTCTCACTTTCTCTCTCTAGAATTACTTTTCTCTTACAACTCCTGATATCTGACTTAAGCTTCGGAGGGGGAACCACCACCCAAACCTCCAGGGTGGGTCCCTTTTTGCAGGTTCGGGAACGAAGCTCAAGCTTGGACTTGGTTGATTCAGACATTGTTGCACAAGTCTCCAAAGAAGAACCTCTAAGGGATACTAGTTTACTTGCTCGACAAGAAAGCACCATCTACAGCTTACTTGTTGGACAAGGGACAAAACATTTGGCGCCGTCTGTGGGGAGACGCAACGATGACTGATTGTCAATCATCCAACCTTGCCAGGAACCGAAGTCTTCAGGTTAATGTCGAAGACACAGTAGAACACGAGAGACCGCCTCGGGGAAGGGATAGGCCCCCGTCCATCGTCCAAGTTCTTGGACCAAGCCAAAGAACTCCGTCATTCAAGAGAATCTTGAACGTCCCGTGATCGCCGCCCATCTAGTGAACGCCTTGAATGATTTCCGGGCAAAGATGGGCTGCAATCGTCCCAGAACGCAGATCAAGAGCAATATGTTGTTTTTAGAAGCTTAACCCCGAGCCGCCTACTAACAATCCACCTCCCCCTAGGGGACGTTCCCAAGAAGATCGTCCAGGCCTTAGTCGACCGGTTCGTCAGGAACCCTCTAGGAGAACGGCAAGAGGAAAGTAGCCAGAGGATAATGATCAGCGAAGAAAGATGGACTGGAACCTGGTGGTAAGGACCCAGGACCATGTTCGTCCAAGCGGGCACCGAATGGAAACAGATGCCAGAGAATATCTAGAAGCAAAGAGAGCCGCAAAGAATACAACGATCGGCGACGGGTTCTACATCATACCCGAGAGACCCTCCTTTGAGGTTGTCGTCCGGAGGGGGAGGGACGAAGTTTAAGTCACTCTCTTGTTCATCCACGACAGAGAAGACAGTGGCTCAGCCCATGGTCTATAGGCGTCCATTGCCTGCAAACACGTCGTCTGATCCGGTGTTAAAGGAATATCGTAAGGAGTACATACCCATTGATGGACAGATGGGAGCCCTCCAGATTAACTGGCCCACTCCATTCTCGACCAGGATAATGGAGGCGCCCCCCTTCCCAAAGGTTAAACTCCCTACTATAGAACCTTTTGATGGAACAACCGATCCCGATGATCACTTATCTGCTTACAAACATCAGATGTACGTCCAAGGAGTAGATGATGCTACCTGGTGTAAGAACTTCCCAAAGAACGAAGGGAGTAGCTCGAAGTGGTTTAACAATCTTCCACCCAATTCAGTCAATAATTTCACGGAACTCAGTTTCTTATTCACTAGTCACTTTGTTGCCAACAAGCAAGAACAAAAAACAAGCATGCACCTAGGCAAGGTCGTCCAGGGACCTAAGGAGACTCTTAGAAGTTTCGTTAAGAGATTCAACCTAGAAGCCCTTCAGATCCAAGATCTTAATGCTGGAGTGGCCTTTGATGCCTTCATTAGGGGTCTAAGGCCAGGGAGCTTTAAGTTTGATCTTGTTAAAAAGAAAATCTCCACTCTTGTCGAAGCCTTAAGGGAAGCTGAAGCGTTTATTCACGCTACCGAAGTGTGTGCTGAGGCAAAGCATCCCGAGTCTAAGAAGCCTGAAGAGGTTGCTCAGCCAAAGAAGAGCAACCCCAAGAAGGTCGAGACTTGGGCTATAACCTCCACCACCACTTCGTCCAGAAGGAGCAAGAGAAAAGAGGCTGAGCCATCCTCATGCAATCCTATTGAATTTAACAAGGACCAATACTCCATTCTCATGGAGATTAAGGATCAATATGAGTTGAAGGCCCCAGCTGAGATGAAAAACCCTTATAGAAATAGGGATAAGAGCAAGTATTGCCACTTCCACAAGGATTGCGGTCACGAAACTAATGAATGTAAGCACCTCAAGAAGGCTTTGGAGGAGCTAGCTCGAAGGGGAAAGATGAACTCCTATATGCCTCAAGGAGGAAGGAAGTTTCAAAGGAAAGACAATTGGCAGACCAAGAAGAAGGAAAGTGAGAGCACAGACGAGGATGTTGTTCTCGTAATTTCTGGAGGGTTTGCTGCTGGAGGACCAACCAATAGAGGACACAAAAACTACCTTAGGGAGCTTGGCCAAGTCTTGTTAGCTGATCAGACAAAGGCTGAGCCCTTCCCAAGGGTGGTAGTTAGTGAGCAAGATCGGGGCAGGTTGAGGACTCCCCATGATGATCCTTTGGTTGTAGAAATGAAAATAGCAAACTTGAGAGTAAGAAGAATTCTGATCGACACTGGAAGCTCGACGGATATCATCAGTGCTGACTGTTTGTCCAGATTAAAATTTGATGAGAAGAACTTGGTTCCCGTTCACCATCCCATCATAGGGTTTGGGGGAGGAGTCATCCACCCAATGGGAACTGTTACTTTGCCCGTTCGAGTGGGAGAAAAGGATGCCGCTAGAACTCTGTTTATCAAGTTCTTGGTAGTCCGAGATTTGATAGCCTACAATGTCATTCTTGGGCGACCAACTCTGAATCACGTCAAAGCCGTAATAGTTACTCACCTGATGTTGATGAAGTATGAGTGTGATGATGGCAAGATTGGCTCATTATATGGGGACCAGCAGGTGGCTAGGGAGTGTTATCTGACTACCCTCAAGCCGTCATCATGGAAGATATGCAATGAAGATCAGACGCAGGTTGCTGGTGAAAGGAAAACGTCTGAAATAGAGAAAGATAAGACGAAGGTGGTCAGCGAGAGGAAAACGTCCGGGATAGTCAAGGACCACTTGGCCTCATTAAAGACGGCCATTGAGAGCCCTCAGACGCCTCTCGCTCCCTCAAGGAAGGCGTCTGAGCATCTTCCCAGCAAGAAGAGAAAATATGAAATCATCAAGGAAGAAGAGCCTCCCTTGCCTGAAGAAGTGATGGCCATCATGGGACTAGCAATAGAGCGTCCAGAACCAGTCGAGGCCCCAGATTACGTCTGTCTGGATGAGGCTCGTCCAGAACGAACCTTGAAAATTGGTTCTTCACTCTCTTTGGGCTTGAGAAGCCTCTTAATCAGCTTGCTGAAAGAATTTCAAGACGTGTTTGCCTATTGTGTTGAAGAAATGCCTGGAATTGATCCAAAAGTAGCCGTCCATCGGCTAAATGTTGATCCAAAATTAAAGCCAGTCCGTCAGAAGAAAAGGCATTTGGGGCCGGCTAGGAATCAAGCGGTCGACCAGGAAGTTCAGAAGTTGTTGGAATCAAAATTCATCAAAGCAACTTATTATCCAGAATGGATAGCGAATGTGGTCATGGTGCCCAAGCCCAACGGCACCTGGAGGATGTGTGTAGACTATACAGATCTCAACAAGGCTTGTCCCAAGGACAGTTTCCCGCTGCCGAAGTTGGATCGTCTAGTGGACTCCACAGTCGGCCACGCTTTACTAAGCTTCATGGACGCCTATTCAGGTTTCCATCAAATTCCCATGTGGCCAGAGGATCAGGACAAAACGTCCTTCATTACTGAAAAAGGACTATATGGCTGGTTGAGAATGCCATTTGGTCTGCGCAATGCTCCGGCCACATTCCAAAGACTGATCAATGCTGTTTTTCAGCCACAGTTGGGAAGGAACATGGAAGCGTATATTGATGATATGATAGTCAAGAGCCGTCAAGAAGAAAGTCATGTGGGTGATCTGAAAGAAACCTTTGAAACTCTCAGGAAATACAAGTTAAAGCTGAATCCCACAAGAAATGTGTTTTTGGGGTTTTGTCGGGGAAGTTCCTAGGCTTCTTGGTAGACCAGAGGGGAATTGAAGCAAATCCCGAGAAGATACAAGCTATTTTAGACATGAAGTCTCCGTCAAAGGTAAAGGAAGTTCAGAGACTGGCGGGTTGCTTGGCTGCCCTGGGACGTTTCTTGTCTAAGTCAGGTGACAAGTGTCATCACTTCTTCACCACTATTAAGAAAAAAGCTAAGTTTGAGTGGACAAATGAGGCGGAGCAAGCACTACAGCAGGTCAAGGACCACCTTCGGCACGCCTAGGTTGGTCGGCCCCGAGGGGGAGAAGTCTGTTTGTATATTTGGCCGTGTCCACTCAAGCCGTGAGTGCCGTTCTTTGCCGGGCCGAAAGAGAATCCGTCCAAGTCCCAATATACTTCATGAGTCACGTACTCAAAGACGCGGAAAATAGGTACACTCCCGTTGAGAAGTTTGGATTGGCCCTCGTCATGGCCAGCCAGAAAGTTAAGGCCCTATTTCTTGGCGCACGGTATACTCGTCTATACCGATCAACCTTTGAAGCAAGTTTCGCGTAAGATGGAAGGCGTCGGGCGATTGCTAAAATGGGCAGTTGAGCTCCACATGTTTGATATATCATTTGAACCAAGGAAAGCCATTAAGGGGCAAGCCTTGGCAGATTTTATAGTTGAGCTTACTCGGCCCAATATAGAGCCAATATCAGATCCAGCTAAAGGAAGGAAGCATTGGACGCTCATGGTCGATGGGTCATCCACAGTCAATGGATGTGGGGCAGGAATCATTTGTCAGTCTCCCGAAGGGGATAAGTTTGAATATGCGTTAAGATTCCAATTCAAAGCGTCCAATAACGAAGCTGAATATGAAGCACTCTTAGCTGGAATCAAAATGTGCAAGGCGGCTGGAGCTGTAGAGATTGAGGCCAAATCGGACTCTCTCTTAGTCGTCAGTCAGGTCAATGGAGATTTTGAATGCAAAGAAGCATCAATGAGCAAATACATGCGACTGATCAAGGATGAGATTGAGCCATTAAAGCGATTTGTTCTCGACCAAGTGCCAAGGTCGGAAAATCATCAAGCAGATGCTCTCTCTAAATTGGCCAGCTCGGCTGAAGGAGATGTGCCAAGAACAGTTTTTTGAGAAGTCAAATCCAAAAAGAGCATTGATCAAGAGCAGATTATGTTTCTTAGCCGAGGAGTGGTCTGGATGGAGCCGATCATAGAATACAAGAAGACAGGGCGATTACCTTCTGACCCTGTAGAGGCCAAGTATGTGAAGGCTAGAGACAAGTGGTTTGAACTATGGGATGAGACCCTTTACAAGAAATCATTCAACCGTCCTCTCCTCAAGTGCATCACCAGAGAAGATGGCCTAGAGGTTTTGAAAGCACTCCATGAGGGAGCTTGTGCATCGCACATTGGGGGAAGAGCTTTAGGAGAAAAGGCTTTAAGGACGGGGTACTAATGGCCGACCTTAAGGGAGGATGCCCTCGTCTATGCAAAAAAGTGTGATAGTTGTCAGAAGCATGGGAACCTACATCAGAAGTCGTCCAACTATCTAACTCCTATTTTGTTCCCCCTGCCTTTTGCCAAATGGGGCATGGACATATTAGGACCTTTTCCGGTGGCAGCTGGGCAAAAGAAGTTTGTAATAGTTGCAGTGGACTATTTTACTAAATGGATAGAAGCTGAAGCCATGCGAGGAATAACCACCAACGACGTCAAGGGCTTCATCTGGAAAAGCATTATAACCCGTTTTGACATGCCTCAGTCCATCGTCTTCGATAATGGTCCACAGTTCGAAACGCCTAAGCTGAAAGATTGGTTGTCAGAAAGAGAAATCAAAGCTCACTTTGCGGCAGTCGCCCACCCACAAGCCAATGGGCAAGTCGAGTCCTTCAACAAGATTCTATCAAATGGAATCAAGAGGAAGTTGGAAAACGCCAAGGGACAATGGGTTGAAGAGCTGCAATTAGTGTTATGGTCCATTAGAACAACCGCTAAGAATTCAACAGGCGAGACGCCTTTCATGTTAGTCTATGGCACTGAAGCCGTCTTGCCCATTGAGATTGATGAACCCACCCTGCGAGTCATGTTGTACACTGAAGATGCCAACTGGGCTGCATTACGCACGGCTTTGGACCAAGTACCAGAAGTCAGGGGCAATGCTTTACTGAGAATGCAATTGTACAAGTTGAGAATGGCTCGGGAGTTTAACAAAAGAGTTGTTAGACGACCACTCAAGGTGGGGGATCTTGTCCTAAGAAAAATGGAGGCGGTTGGACGAGCTAAGGAGCTAGGGAAGCTAACACCAAACTGGGAAGGACCTTATCTGATTATCCAAGAGCTGCGCAGTGGGACTTTTCGTCTACAAGCTCTAGATGGACGACCTATACAGCGTACTTGGAATTCAGATAATTTGAAGAAATACCACGTTTAACTCAATCGTCGTCAGGAATCCAGCTGAAAGTTGTAGTAAGTCCAATGTGCCACGGCACAGACTAAAAAAAAAAAAAAGAATTGTATACATGTATCTTGGCACTTTGTCAAGCAAAATTCATTTAATACAATTCCTACTATCTTACCGTCAGTATTTTCATGTTTATTTTCACCAAGTTGGTTCACTTTGGGGCATTAAATCAGTTATTAGTGTAAAAGTGACAATAACTTGGAACAAAAATACTCATTTCAATGCCGAGCATCACTCCCTCGAAGAGACCGGCCAAAAGTATAACGACCTAAAGGTTGATAACATACATTGGCAATCAATTTGACAAAATCTCTAGTAAGAGAAACGTCAAAGTCTCTAAGAGAAAGCTGACCAGAAATAAGCCCTTGGTAAAGGATACTTATTTTCAAATATACGGGCAGCTAAGTAGTAAAGACCCTAGTAAGGGATCGCTACTTTCGGACGAGTATTGCTCGCTCAAGGAAGGCGGCTAGGCAATTGTTAGACCATGTCTCTAAAGCTCGTCCTTGGCAATTTCAGCAGGGCTTGGCCAAAGTTGGCCGCTCTCCTTCTTAGACTATGGCTCGTCCATCATATATGGTTGAGCTTAGCCTAAGAAGGGGGGGATGAGACAGGCCTATAGGACGAGCTAAAGAGAGAAGGTCGTCTAAAAAACCAGGACAAATCAGAAATGCCTTTGAGATATTTTAAAAGGAGAAGACCATCTAAAGTTCCAGGACGATCCTCTATAAGCACTTGGGCACTTTTTGAGAAATTTATAATCGTCCAAGGGCAAGGATCAAAAGTGGCATACGCAGTTCAATTAAATATCGTAGACCGTCCAAAAAGTTCAGGACGAGTCACTTCTTTTGGATGCATTTTCGGTCGTCTAAAGGCAAGCACGTTGTTATTTCCTTAAACATCTGTGATGATCGTCCAACATTCAGGACGAAGCTCATTCAATACTTAGTCAAATTGGAATTCAGAAAGATAAAAGACAGTAAAATGATTTTTGGGAGTGCTCAAAATAGTGGCCTCCTTATTAGGGATGACGAAGGAAAAGCCCGGCATGGGCATGAAGTTGGATAAATAGCTAGGGTCCGGCCCTATTTTCTCTAGCCATTTGCGATTGGCTAAAATAAATGCGGGGTCAGAGAGAGGACCTAACCGTTTTCTAATCTCGCACGAAGTAGTGGAGGCTTCGTCGACTCATCTGACCCGGAATCTCGCTATTATCGTCTTCGCCGGTTTCCTCCATCTCGGTGTCCCGCCCGAAGGACCGGCTTCCGGGTTTATTTGGGACTCCTCAAAGCTGCGGCTAGGGGAAAGGGGGCCGCCTAAAGGTCCAGCACTTCGGACCTCCCTCGTCTCATCTGGAACTCGCCCAGTAGATTCCTCCATATCTGAACTGTTTGACGGGATTATTACTCTTCGTCTTAGACGGGCCGTTTGCTTGACGCGCGCCAGATTACCCTGCACAGGTAAAGACTGGGTCGTCTGACTTTCTCGGCCAAAACTATGAAAAAATATGTACTCGGCCATAAGAGGTCCAACTCTAGAATGTGCCGAAGAAGAAGTATCGGTTCTAGGGTCAAGACAAGCTCTTGGTCGGCTAGGATTGTTTGACGAAGAAGATTCCATTTTATTGTTTTTCTAAGAAAGAATAAAGAATAAAGAAGAAAGAAATGAACAATGAAACGATACCTGCTAAGAACGTCCGGACGATTCGGTGAAGAATGTGAAAGCCGGACGATCTCCCTCTCTCTCTAGAAAATTTGCGAGCTTCTCTCTCTAGAAAAATTCGTTCAAGGTGTGAAATGATCAAATGTTTTCACACCAAGTTTATTTATAGAGGAGTAAGAAACCTGTGGAGCCGGTCAAGAATGACCGAAGAAAGGGTCCAACGGTCGACTATGACCGGTAAAACCCAGAAAAGGCGCGTCCTTTCATTATTTCAAATAAAGCTACCTTGGGTAAAAAAGTCTTAACTGTCAGATGGGCCTAATGAGCCTACCTTGGGTAAAAGGGCCTTAACCGTCAGATGGGCCAACAGTGAAAACCCTTTTAGGGGCAAATGTTGTAGCCTGAAATCTACGGTTCCTCTGATGACACTTGGGCTCATCTGAGCCGTACACGTGTCCTCTGATAAATGAAAGAAAAAAGATCTACCCTTTGGGCTAGGCTCAGATTGTTTAAGAGGCTGCTTTTCGGCCCAAAAGGAAGTCGGCCAGCCCCTGTGAGGTGGTCTGCATGAGAGTGGTTGGTAAACTCTCCCAAATCATGGCCTGCCACGTGTCATGATCTGATTCTTCAGCCAATCGAAGCCACTATTCTAGGTCGATTTTAAGGTTAGTGTCATCTTGCTATCACTATAAATACCCCGAAATCAGGAGAAAGATCATTCAATGCAAACAGTGCAAAGTTACTCTGTAAAACTACTCTCTCACTTTCTCTCTCTAGAATTACTTTTCTCTTACAACTCCATCTGACTTAAGCTTCGGAGGGGGAACCACCACCCAAACCTCCAGGGTGGGTCCCTTTTTGCAGGTTCGGGAACGAAGCTCAGGCTTGGACTTGGTTGATTTAGACATTGTTGCACAAGTCTCCAAAGAAGAACCTCTAAGGGATACTAGTTTACTTACTCGACAAGAAAGCACCATCTACAGCTTACTTGTTGGACAAGGGACAAAACACTTTGCATAATGCAAAATGCTTCCATAAAATACTATAGTTTAATTTTTGCACAACATAAAATTAAGATCTTAGCTTGTTTGACTGAAGAACAAAGTTAGGTAATTGGATCGAGTTAATATAATATTATATGATTATATCATACCCCACAACAAAATTATACTTGATGTTCAAGATGTGCCCATTCTTTCAAAGATCAAGAGTTTGATCACACTATCAAATATACAATTTTCCCATGAACAAAAATGTAATTACATTTACAATTCATTGTTCACTCAAATTTCATGTCAATGTAAAAGACGACACAGAAGCACGCCAGATGCATAAGACTGTCTACAGCAACCACAGCAACAGCAACTCACTAGCAGCAGTTTACATACTGTTGAACAAAGTTCAAAAATAGTCATCAGAAAAGTAATTATAAAAGTGAAAGCAAACTAAAACCTAAAAGTAAAGCTAAATAAAAGAACAGAAAAATCGAAAAACGAAAATAAAACAAACATAAACGAACCCAAAAATTTTAAAAATCTAATTTTCATTCTCGTAAAACGAACCCTAAATTGTAAATTTTAACAAAAATTATATATCCACACACATGTTCACATATAAATCAGAAATGTCATAAAATTGTAAACGAAAATGAAAAACAAACCATAAAACTGAAAAGAACTGAGAAATTGAAAAACGAAAACGCAAGAGCAAACATAAACGAACCCAAACAATTGAAAAAAAAAACCGAAAAATTGAAAAACGAAAAAAAAAATGAAAGAACAACATAAACGAATCTGAATCATTGTTAGGATTTCATAAGTGAACGGTACAAAGAGAGGAAAACATCATTTATGAAACCCTGACTATAAAATATGACAATTTATACCACAAGCAACATATTGGATGAAGCGAGTTCATTTATTTTAATGATATAGATTATAGAATATTAGCAATGAGGACATACTCTAAATGAGGAGGAAATGGATAATCGACTCCAAGCTTTTCAGCAACAGGTTGAGCATCAAGCAAGGTAGGTATAATCCTTATTTTAGCTTCAAACGGAATCCCTTCTCGCCGGAGAAATAATGGCGAAGAGTAGAGGAGGAGAGCTAGAGGGAGCTGAGGAGGAGATCTTAGAGGGTGGGTCGACCGTCGAGGGAGGCAGAAGAGAAATGTTGGGGTCAACACACGCTTCATTTATACCTAACAATGTTAGGGTTTCTAAATTTAATCTCATCCATTGGATCCAAATCATCAACGGTTGAGATTAGATCTCATCTTTTTTTCCCTCTTTTATGTTTCAATACAAAATTAATGGTTAGAATCTTTTTCAAATCAATGGTTAAAATTCATGATCCATGATATCATTCTTTAGCCAATAGAAAAATAGAATAACCTAGCACATGGATTGATGACCTAGCACGCACCTGAATTGATAATCTTATATTTTTATAATCTTAGTAGTTGTTGTCTTGGTTTAGTAACTTACAATCTTTAGTAATTAGTCATTTATTATTATTTTATTATAATTTAAAATTTTAATTATCTTTATTGAAATTATTATTAGTATTATTTAAGTATAACTATCGTTTATTAATTAGCATAGTATTATTATTATTATTATTATTATTATTATTATTATTATTATTAAATTAAAGTTGTCAATTGAGTTTCTTAATTTTAATTAGACTCCTTATAGCGTTACTTATATTATCAATCTATCACTTAATTAAGTAATAGTTTGATTATATTTATTATATTTATTTAAGTGAACTTATAGTGTAGCATTACATTGAATTAGCTTACCGACTTGCAATGATAAATTCATTGATCTCGTCCGATAACAACTTGTTTCAATTGAATTAGATATTTTTAGTTTCAAAATGCATTTCACATAAAGACAATTAACTTAAACAATCTTATAACTTATATTGATACATTCATTAATCTTATCTAATACCAACTTTTTTCAATTCAATTAGATAATTTGAGTTTCGTAGTAAATTTAACATAAACGATCAGCTTAAATAATCTTATATTAGGATTTAATGTCATATCACTTTATCAATATATTAATAATTATTTATGAACTTAGTAACAATTAATAATTCAGAGAGTTATTGGGTTATTATAAGTCTAAGGGAGTAACTGACTAAGTGTTAAGTTATCATATGGTTGTTAACAAGTTACTACTATGATACTTGTTAACCTATTTACTTATGGTTGTTACTTATTAACAGTTAACTTATTGATTTTACTTTTTAATAAGTTAAGGTTAGCTTTTATAGGGGAGAATGATTTGGGGGTAGTTTTTCAACCGTTGGAGTAGATCTAACGGCTTATGTTATATTTGAGGATAGATTGAATGGTGGATAGCTGGATTCTATTGTTATTGCATCAACGGTCAAGATTAAAGGTTTAGATTAAATTAATGGTTCAAATTGCAATCTATGAACCCTCATCATAATCACTTAGGCCTCATATGAACCGTCGTTGTAAACTTATGATTGTTATTTGTTATAATATTATAAAATATCAAGAGTCGTTGTACTAAATATAATCAATATAGTATTAGAGTGGTTTTACAATTATTTTGATACCAATGGACTGCTAAATGATTAAACATATTGATAAAATAGTCACAACATAATACACATACCGCGTTATGTTTGTTATTGTTATTGCTATTTTTAGTATTGTTGCTACTATGATTGTTGGTATTTGTATTATTATTGTTATTGTTAGTACTCATGTTCTTATTTGTATTACTATTGTTATTATTGGTAGCATTGTTACTACTACTACTACTACTACTACTACTACTACTACTACTACTACTACTACTACTACTACTACTACTACTATTATTATTATTATTATTATCATCATCTTCGTTTTATGTTTATTATTATTGTTGTCGTTCTCATTATCATCACAATTATTTACAAACTTATATATCAATCATAATGCTTATATAATAAATCATTTATATAAAGTTTGGAATTAATCGTCTACTCGTTATTATTGTCGTTGGTTATAATATATAATATTAAAACATATGAAGAGTCGTTCTACTCCTTTACTCATTAGAGTGGTTTTACGCAGTTGATTATTCGAAATAAGAGTTGACTAAGATAATACACTAAACATCACGGTAATCAATATAGTGTTTTTATTGGTTTTTCGTTGTCATCCATATATTTATCGCACACACACATATGTATATATATGTCGATCCTAATACTTTTATTAATATGATTCGTTTACAAAATCCATAACAAAACCTAGATGGCCCGTTCAGGAGTTACCCGAAGTTGAATTGACGTTCAATAGCGAATGGACCCGATGTTTCACAATGATCGAACTAAGGTCATTACTAATTCAACCCGAGTACATTTGACTTAACTCAACCGTACATGAAACCTAAATACGACCTGCGTAAATCCGGCAAAAAAATGTCAACGTGGGATCATACCCGGAATGGATCGACTTGTAAATGGAACGCTCGGCACTGTCCCGGCACCCGAGAATCTCATGATTCAAATGTGTTCGACCCAGTTGAACAAAACCTGACCGGTCATGACCTGGGGCACTGACAATCAGAATCCTGACCTGTCCGGGTCTGACCTGATTCGCCGTGGGTATACCCATAACCTGTTTGAGAACCTGTTTTGACACCACTATAAGTAGTGCATTGGAGATAGTAACTTCACAAATGTTTGCATAAATTATGAAACTAATGAAGTATTTTGTAATTACTCCATGTACATTACACATAGAAATTATAGTGCACGATCTTTATGAATATAGTTATATATCCCACCTCTTTTTTAATTAGGAGAGATAATTGACCCAAATACCAATCCATACTACGCTACTAGCTTGCAGGATATATCAACTCAGAGTCTGGGTACAAGGCGAAACAACCCAGAAGACAACAGACCCAAAGTCCCACTACCACTACAACAAAATTCCCCAACATATACTGTTGGTATGAGGATTCGAACCCTGGGAAAAGCTCTGTAATTTGGAGTGGTACTCCACTGAGTTACCACCTCTCTCTGAGTACCCCAACTATTATAATTATAGCTTATTAGTTATAAATCACAAACACGATGGCAATAATTTATAAAATTAATTTAAACGATATATGGGATTTACTTTGTAATTATTTTGCAATTGAGTTAGCTCTTTTTTTTATAAGAGAAGATATTTGGCCCAATCAACTTAGAGGTTGGGTACAAGATTTAACAGCCCATAAGAGAATAGGATTAAAGGTCAGTGCCACAACTACAAGAGAGAAATTCCCCAACTTATTGTTAGGACTTGGGATGAAGATTCAAATCTTGGGAAAAAAGCCTTGGAATTTGAGGTGCTACTCCATTGAGCTAACACCTCTTACTCATTAGCTCTTTATTTTTTGTTTTTCTTTACTTGAGAGAATTTTTGTCATCATTTATTGAACGACTAAATGTCGCCCGTATTTTACTTACTATAGCCTAATACGTAATAACTAATAAGTCCTACCATTATGTAAACCCCATTCCCATTCCCTTTTCCTCTCATTCTTACTCTCTCTCTTATACCCTTTACCACTCTCTTTCCCTCTTATATTCATCTTCAAACCATTGAAGGACACCATCCACCACTGTTGCCTCTACTCAAATCCGGCAAACTTAGTTCGTTGGCGCCACATCATATAATCGGAAATACCTCTCCGAATAAGCCAAATGGACAAGGATACACCAACAAGCCTAATCGAAGGTGAAAATCTAACAAATTAAAGATGAAATTCAAGATCTCTAAGTAAATTAAAGGCTAAGGAAATTGGAATTTCTCTTTAGCCTAATCGACAAGGATTAGGGCTGGCAAACAGATCAGGTCAGGTCGGGTCCGTGTTCGGGTCGGTCTGAGTTCGGGTCAAAACCTCCAACCTGAACCTGACCCATTTAACTTTTCGGGTCAGATTGCTCAACCCTAACCTGATGTTTTCGGGTTCGGGTCAACCTGAATGTGACCTGATTTAACCTGAGTTTTTGATAATATTTTTTTATATATTAAAACAATTTTTAACCAAATAAAAATCATAATTAAAAATCAATACAAGTAGCATTTCAATTAAAAATCAGATGCAAATTACACATTTACAGCCAAAAATTTCTATCAAAAGGACTCAAAACCTTAAATTTACAACAAAATTTAATTTCTTCTCAAATTCCATAGCCTACTGATTCCCCATGATTTTTCTTCTTCCTGCCAACAAGATCAGAAAACAATAATGAACGAATAATCAATTCATCAATTGAAAACAATTAATATTCATCAAATCGTAGTAATGAATAAAAAATAGAATATAAAGTTTTTAGCATGAGCAAGATCCAAATATTTTCAGTTGAAATAAAAGTGTTAGAATTAATGAAAAATTATATAAACATAAAGCCCAACATGACAGAGGATGAAGTATGAACACGAAGCAAGATTCTAGAACAACATCCACTAAACTTTGACAATTAATTGCAAAAAAGAACCCGCAAAAAATCGAAGGTGAAGCGAAAAAAAAGTATGTAAGGATACTAAGGCTAGTATAATTTCCTCTACACACACAAACAAAAATTCCAATTAATCCAAAATTTCTCTACACATATAGACCAAATTCAAGTTAAAATTGAAAAGATGAAATCCGCAATTTATTTTTTAGGCTGGGCCTTTCATCTTTTGGGCTGGGCAAAGTGGCAAACCAACAATTTAATTTTTTATAAACCATAATTATTCGGGTTGGGTAACACGGGTTGACCCGACCTGGTTTTGACCCATTTAAAAATCAGGTCAGGCGGGTCATTTTCAGGTCAGAAATTTCGACCTGAACCTGACCCATTTATCTTTCCAGTCGGGTTCAGGTCGACCCATTTAACTAATCGGGTTGAAAAACTCAACCCAAACCCGCTAATTTCAGGTCGGGTTCGGGTCGGTTTGTCGGATTGGGTCAGCTTTTGCCAGGCCTAACAAGGATACACCACCAAGCCAAATCGAAGGCAAAAATCTAACAAATCAAATATGAAATTCAAGATCTATAATAAGTAAATTAAAGGCCATGGATGCCTAAGCCTGTGGTGGGGCGTCTATCACCAATTTTTTTTCAAATGATCTGATTTGTTGGGAAGACAAGAGGCAAACTTTTAATGTGCTTCGTTTCTTTCTTGTTTTTTTTCATATGGGAAATATAGATAATCTCGTAGTTGATTTTGCTGTGATTATTATTGGTTTATAAATGTGCGAAAATGCTAATTGAGTTCGGATTCAGAGTATAAAACAACATATAGTTGAAGAGAACAACAATCACTAGTCCTGAAACAATTAATGATTTGTTCAGTTGGGAATAAAAGAGGCGAACTTTTCAAGATTTATGGCGAGGTTGTCAGCACCAACGAGAATGCGAGAAAACTGTAAAACTATAAAATATAAGGCTATACAAAGAAAAACTAGGGTGATATTTAGCAAAAGCTATTATTTTTTTGTTGCAATTTGAATTTATTTTGATGGTAGATGTCATATGAATGTATTATTCATTAATTAATGAATAGCTTATCAATTCATTCTTCCTGAAAATAAATCCTACAAGAATGGAGATGATTTGTTTTCAAAACTTTTAGTACTCCGTATAAATTGTGTATGCTCCAATTAATTTTTTTACAGAGCATACTCAGTGAAGCAGAGAGCATGTGTTGCAGTGTTGCTTGAGAATGCGAGAAAACTAATTTCACAGTCAAGTACACAAAAATGTTGCAAACCAATTCTTCTGGTGACATTTTTAATCTTATATTGAGCCAAAGCATCAAATTAGGACTAGATTTACACCTTACATGTGCTATTGCTGATACTTAAAAAAATGTGCTACGAATCGATAAAAAAGAAGTAAAAAACAGTTACGATAAACAATATTGAATTCTAATGGTAAGATTTTCTTTTTTATTTATTTAAATGAACCATATGAAAAGAACCGGAATAAATTAATTCAATCAAAATTTTGTGGGCTAGAGTCTTAAAAGAGAGGCAAGGGAATGACAAAATCAAAGATAGAATCGATGGGGATAAGTACACCAATGCCATTGTAGCGTACTCCTACATCAACCCTAGATTTTTTATGATACGCCATAATAAACTCGATTGGGCGGAACAAATCTACTAATCCTTTGATTCCAGTTAGTAAGAGGTATCTTACATATAATCAGCATATATCACAGGCGAGAGAACGTTGCACCGGAAGGAAAATAAGACACCGGAATCGGCGCCGACGATCTCTTGATCACCTTAGATTTGCTCTTTGGCTCTTTTTTTCTGTCACTTGCTTCTTCACAAGCAACTTGATGTCTGGAATTTGATGAGAAGCAACTAAACAGGCTAGAAAATGAAGGCATTTTCAAGGGTACCGTAAACTGGGAAATTTGCTTAATTAATAATTTGCTAGAGAAGATAGTCTACTACTATTGCTTTGGTTTTGAGAAGTGGGATTGTATTATTCTACTTTCAATTTTAGGGGGTATATATATTGGTTGAAATTATGCGGAGTAGTGATGAGCAAGAAATGAGTTCAAAGAATTGGTTGATTTGGTCAAGGGTTACATCATCTATATTTGAATTTTCTAAGACCTGAAGCTTCCTAGGTACACTAATTCAAGAATATACTTTTATTATGTACTAAGTTGAAGACTTGATATGATTGGATATGTCTTTATCTTTTCTTTATTTTTTAAATTATCAATAAATCAAGCAAATTAAAGAAAATGTTTACATGGATCGTGTAAATTTTGTTATATGTTTGTTTCGGAAAATGTCGCAATATCATGATTACTTTGAGTTTGCAATTAATAATACAAGATGACCAAAACTTTGAATTATTTGAATTGGCAGAGATTTTGCATATCACTTAAATAGAGAAATTTATCAAGAAAATTGACATAAATTATTATCCTTCCATATGGCATATGTGGGATTAATATAAGAAGATCCTCTAATTTGATACTTCCTATTTAAATTGTCATAGAGTTCCCAAATGTGGGATTATAGGAGTTAATTAATTGAATTGTTTGTGTCAATAATGGTGGAAAAAAGGCTATATCAATACTCAATAGGAGTATATAAGTATTTAGTTTTATGCAGTAAGAAAATTTTATCTTTTATAAAAAGGGTCAATATAGGATATATAGCAATATAATAAAGATAGTTTGCATCTAAAAAGACTAAATATAGTTATGCTCGATGCAACTCCCCTGTACAATCTTATACTCCTATAATTTGTTTACAATATTGCAAATTCTTAAATCCCTTTATTATCTGATTAGATGCATAAATGACATATTACACCATATAATTCTTCAACTAGTGTGTAGCTCGGACAGTGCCTCGAGTTTTTACTTTGAATAATACTGCTATGTTTATTTAGACCTTATATTTATTTCATATTCGTTTGTTATATATATCTCTATTATATAAGCCAAGGGGGGAGCTATGGTGTCCCCTCTTGAAAATACTTATATACCCTTAATCTCACAAAAAATAATAAAGAAAATATTTTCTTAATTCTTTCCTTATTTACAAATATGGGTAGTAAAGAAAGTTTTACATTACCAAAAAGAAATACATAAAAATGTGTAAAAAGAAGAAACTCACAATTGAAAATATAAATTGATGACTAAATCAATTTTCAAACTATTATAAAAATAAAGATTCACAAGATTCTTACTATCTAAACTCTCAGTTGCAATAACAATTTCAAATAACATGCATTAACAAACCATAAAAGAATTAAGAAACTTAATTAGAGAATATCATTTTTTAAATTTTTTGGGGAGCACAATCAGTTGGGATAATAAATAATTAAAGATATAAACATACATCATCAGATAATATCAATTTATAATTTTTTTTAATTGAAGTACTACTCACCATAGTATACCTAAAAACCTCTATTACCCAGTGAAATTAAATTGAACTACTACTCATAAAATACGCATATAAAATATATGTATTTTTAAATAAATAAATAACATAACCTAGATCATCTCTATTATATAAGCCAAGGGGGGAGCTATGGTGTCCCCTCTTGAAAATACTTATATATCCTTAATCTCACAAAAAATAATAAAGAAAAGATTTTCTTAATTCTTTCCTTATTTACAAATATGGGTAGTAAAGAAAGTTTTACATTACCAAAAAGAAATACATAAAAATGTGTAAAAAAAGGAAACTCACAATTGAAAATATAAATTGATGACTAAATTAATTTTCAAACTATTATAAAAACAAAAATTCACAAGATTCTTACTATCTAAACTCTCAGTTGCAATAACAATTTCAAATAACATGCATTAACAAACCATAAAAGAATTAAGAAACTTAATTAGAGAATATCATTTTTTAAATTTTTTGGGGAGCACAATCAGTTGGGATAATAAATAATTAAAGATATAAACATACATCATCAGATAATATCAATTTATAATTTTTTTTTAATTGAAGCACTACTCACCATAGTATACCTAAAAACCTCTATTACCCAGTGAAATTAAATTGAACTACTACTCATAAAATACGCATATAAAATATATGTATTTTTAAATAAATAAATAACATAACCTAGATCATTGTTTAAAAGGAGAATTGTTGAATATTCTTCCAAATACACGATAACACATATCCTACCTCGACTTAGTCCTTTCTTAAAAACATTACTCTTTGCCCTAGCTATGCAAATAAAAAATCATAACGTTCATCAAATATTCACCATAAATATTACACTCTTAAGTTCGTTTTTTTAACACTTTTTGATGTTACTATTAATATTAATATATTGTCGCACGCATCGCGTGCATATATTGCTAGTATATATATATATTATGTTCCAAGCTCTATATATTTACGGGGAGTAAAGAGCATATCTAATATTCCCTCCATTGCATGATGTTCTTCGTTCCCACTTACTATTCCTCCGTAAAACCAAGCAATATTATAAGGTATTGGTAGTGGAGTTGGAGGATTACTTTTTCGGGAGGAGAGAGAGTGGTCATATACAAATATTAAATTATACGGATTTTTCACCAAGTTCCTATATATGAACCATGAGTTTTATGAAAATGCACTGAGGCCCTCGCAGTTTCAAAATGCACAAGGTACCCCTGAGGTTTTGGAAAATCATCTGAATACCCTTAGTGAATAGTGGACGTCAACTCCATTCGTCCATAAGGACAAATCGACCTAATAAACCTAGACAACCCTTTATGCTAATTAAATCCTAATTAACTCTAATTAAACCTATTTAATAGGAAAAAATTGACCCTTTTATTTTTTCATTTGGAAAACTTTTTTTCCTGTATGTGGGTCCTACCTTTCACGTTTTTGAGGTGATCTTAATACATGAAGTTTTTTACCTACTTTACAACGTTTTTGGGATAGCGGACACTATCGAGCACCACTAAGGAACGCGATTTCGATAAATCAGTCGAGAGGAGTACCAATAAGTCAAGTTTTTTGGCACGTGATTTGAGACGATCTTAAATGGCCGATTTTGACTTTTAAAACGACCTATTTAAAAAAAGCTAACGCCACCAAGCTCCCTTTATAAGCGCAAGTTTCGAGAAGACGGTCAAAATGAGTACTAATACGCTAATTTGTGGGCATGATTTTCGAGGCAATCTCAAACAGCACTTTGATATTCAAAATGACTTTTTCTGGGAAAAAAAAACGCCATCGAGCGCCCTTTATGCGCGAATTTCGAGAAACCGTTCAAAATGAGTTCCAATACGTTACTTTTTAAATTTCGAGACGATCTTAAACGACGCTTTTGACCTTCGTTTAAAACGACTTTTTTTTTTTGGAAAAACGGTTGCCACCAAGCGTACTTAAGGAGCCCAAGAAGCCGATCGAAATGTGTATCAATACGTTTATTTTTTGGGTACGTAATTTGGGATGATCTTAAACGGGTGATTTTGACCTTCAAAACGACTTTTTTGAAGAAATGGACGTCACGAAGCGCCCGCTATAGGCGCGAATCTAGAGAAGCCGGTCAAAATGAGTACAATACGTAATCTTCGGGCGCGAGTTCAAAGCGATCTTAAACGACATTTTTGACCTTCTAAACGACCTTTTTTGGAAAAACAGACGCCAAGCTTTATTAAGGGGCGCAAATTTCGAAAAGTGACTCGAAATGAGTACCAATACGTTAATTTTTTGAACATGTGTTTCGAGATGATCACTAGTGGAAAAAGCATCATCGGATTCGGTAAAAACCGGGGTTACTAATCCGGTATTTGGCCGGATCCAGTGGGCTCGGATCAGTTGACAGTCCGAATCTGATCCATTTTTTAACCGGATCAGATAATACTCAACAGGTCCGGTGGAGTGTGAAAATCGGATCATCCAATTAAGAAAACTGATATGGTTTTCACACTGAACCGAATCAGTTAGCGTTGTGTTAATTTTAAAAAATATCACCTCATATACTGCCACCCATTAACCCATATACAACAATCAGTTCATTAAGCCAGGATACGTTCGACTAATCAAGCCTGTGGATACGTTAACAGAAGGAAAATAGGGGGGAAGAAGGAGATAATCCAAACAAAATCAACCAGCAAATATAAAAAAAATTACATTGATTCTGAATAATATAAACATAGTAGATTAATCGAACTAAAATAAACCAGCGGAATTACCAAAAAAAATTACATTAAGTCACAATTACAAAAATAAGATCCTAGATCCAAAAATTAAGTCGAATTTTTTTTACATTAACACGAAATTAAACAAAATTTACAAAAACGAAATGAAATCTAAATCAAAAGTTCATGAAACCCTAACATCAAATTTATTCCAAAAATGAAATGAAATAAAACTAAATTATGAAAAAACAATTAAAACCCTAAAATATCATAAGTAAAAAAAAAAAAAAAAATCTTAAGCCTACCCTAGATCTGGAACGACGAGACGAGACTTTGCAACTTGGTTGTGAGGAGGTGGCGACAAGACGAAATTTGGTGGTGAGGAGACGAAATTTGCAGGCGACGAGACGAAGTTTGGTGGTGAGGAGGTGTGACTGGGCGACGAACGAGAGAGGAGACGAAATCTTCCAACATCAATCGAGAAAATACAAAGACGGTGGCTGGTTTTTTCGCGAAGAAAATTCAAAGGTGGTGAATTGGTTTTTCGCGTGAGAGGAGGATAGAGGAAAGGAGAGGAGAGATCTAAGTTAGTCAAACATGTGACGTCATTTTCAGGCTCATTTATTTATTTAAGACTGCGATTGACAAAGTTGAAATGAAAGGGCTGCAATTAACAAAGTGGTCACTTTAAAGGGCTGCATTTTGGTAAAAATCCTAATATATTAGTATAGATTCAAAAAGATCTATAATTTTGTTCAGATGATTTTGTTTAGAATTGTACTAGGGTAATGCCATAGTATAATGTCTAAATAATAAAAGTGTATTATTGATCACTGATTAATACTCTCTCTGTGCTAGAAAGATTTGATCACTTGTTATGATATATAGTTTAAGGTGATGAGTTGTAGTAATGTGATTAAGAAATGTTATTTTTTTTAAATAGTAGATGCGATAGTCATAGAAGTTAGTACAGTATTTTTCTAATGAAGGAGATAGAAAGTTGGGTAAAAGAGAAATTAGAAAACTAATACTACTATAATAATAGTGGGACAATGCCAAAAATGAAAGTGTTCAAAGTAATTTGGAACAAACAAAAAGGAAAGTTTTTAGACAATTCTGAGACTGAGGGAGTAATTATCTTTAAAAAATTACTTAATTTTCATCGATGATCTTAACAATGATAGATATGCCATAGTTTTTTGGACCGTAAAGAGCGACAAAATACAATGATGGAGATGAGATTTGATTAAGGTCTTAAGTACCTTCCTCACAAAAATTTACGAATTAATTTAAACTAGTTGACATCCACATAGTTAACCCTATCAAAATATGTGTAGAATATTTATTTCTATATGGAGTATATTCATTTCATAATTCAGAATGTTGATACCTATATAGTATATGAGCATGTTTCGTTCAACATTTTGGACTGTAACCTGTAAGAAACGAAATCAAATACATACTCCCTTTCTTTTTGTTTGGTTCAACCTTTCTCAATTCGTTACCATTACTTTGTAGTAGTGGACTCCCCTAATTTATTACATTTCCTTCTCCCTCAAGTTAGAAAATCCATTTATTGGTAGTCATTGTTACCATTCTCTTTTCAACCCAGGGCTTGAAAGACACCTCCAATATAGATAATAAGTTTTTATTATCATTTCACTTATCTGTTTGATTTTATTGTCTTTTTGTTCCATAACTTGAACCAAATATGCTTCAAAACTTAACTTTCGACATTATGCGAAGCAAAACTAGTGATTGGAATTGCATACTAATAGAAAAAGAGGCGGGATAGAATACTTGGTCCGCAAGCGAAAGCTTATTTATCCCATCACGAGTCACGACTGCCACCTTCGACTGGCGGCCTTTCTTCGTCAACTCATTTTATACTGAATTTAAAACAATCAAACGAAATTTGTAACAGTAGCTCTGAATGTATACAAGTATTTGTATTTTATCAACCTTAAGTATTTTTAACAGCTCATGAATCACGAAGCATGACATTAGCTAATTGAGGATTTTCTCTATGAAAGATGCTTAAATACAGTCAAATAAGCTCATGTGTCATCATCACTTGATAGTTGACACTTGAGTGAATCAAGTGTGCTCATGAATGACTCGGATATGAACCCTGTTTTTGGGATATTTTGGTATTAATAAATAATATAGTTAAGGATAAAAGAATGACATAAACTTTTGAGTTTTTCATCTTTTACGACCTTCTTCCTTTTTTTTTTTTTAACTGTTTAGGACTTGTGATTAAATTTTCGGCTAGTGCAACCACCGTTAACTTATCAGCGCATATCGAAATCTTAAAAAAAAAATTATCCAAAATATAATTGTTAGAAGCATCTTAAGTACACTGCAAATTTTCATCAAAAAAGAAGTACAGGGAATTAGACCCTGTTCTTTTGAACTTATTATGACTGAATTGAACTGAACTTATTTTTGCTGAACTGAACTTATTTTGGCTGAACTGCGCTGAACTGAACTTATTTTGGCTGAATTGAACTGAACTGAATTTATTTTGGCTGAACTGAACTTTTTTTTGCTGAACTGAACTTTTTTTTGCTGAACTGAACTGTATTAACATAATATTATCAATACTTATTATTATAATAATCAATAAATATTAACATAATATTATCAATACTTATTATTATTATTTTATTATTTTATAATAATAAATAATAAATAATAAATAATAAATAATAAATAATAATAATAATAATAAATAATAATAATAATAATAATAATAATAATAATAATAATAAATAATAATAAATAATAAATAATAAATAATAATAATAATAATAATAAATAATAATAAATAATAAATAATAAATAATAAATAATAAATAATAAATAACAAATTAAAATTCTTGCTCTTCCACTATTTAATCTTCATCCAATGATCTCCATTCTCCTGTTTTCATGAGTTCAAGCTTCCAATAATCTCTTTTGTACCCTGTTAAATTTAAATCAAAGATTAGCTTGAAGTGGAACTCATGAATAATAATGAAGTATTATGTGACTGTCATAAGCTTGCAAAGAAAAAGAGATTCAAAAATACCAAGGAACAACCACATAATAATTATAACAGGAACTGATTTTCATGTTTGTGGTTGTTCCTAGGTATTTTTGAATCTTTTATACTTTGCAAGATTATGACAGTCACATAATAATTCATTAGTAGTAATTTATGCACGTAATGCACGGGTGAATTTAAAGTTTTGTACTTTAGTTTTTAAATCTAAATGTTATTTAATAATTTTTCATAGGGTTACATCATATCATATCACTCATTTCCTTTATATTAAAGAGTTATGCACGTGATATATTAAAGAGTTCATGATCAACATATACTTTTTCATGATCTTTAGGTTGTAATTAAAAAAACAACAATTTCGTACATGACAATGTTCAGAGGAATTAAATGCAATATGCACGGAGTAATAAATTGCCAATTTTTTTGTCTGTATTTCGACTTGAAATTGTTTGATAGTTGTTAGATACCCGATTGGCACAAAGCTGAACGAACTTGTTATAGGAACGATGGCGAATTATGAATGTATGTTATGTAAGAATTTAATTTTATTGTAATTCAAACTTTAAGTAAAATAATGGTGTTTGTGTTATATAATGGAGTAATATTTTTGAATTGTAGCTTCAAGGTTTTTTTTTCCTTTCATATAACAACTTTCCTTATTATTCAAAGATTTGGAATCAATGTTAAATGTAATATTCTTTGAAATTTGTATTGATTGACAATTATGTCAAATAGATAATTATTGACTTATTGAATATTGTTGATTTTTTTCTTCTAAATTTATTCTTTATTAATAATTATATGATTTATTGTGTGAGTAAGGGGTCATTTCACGTGGACACCATTTGCTCCCCCTTCCCTTAATAGAGACTAGATTTTTATGCACGCGATGCGTGCGACGATATTTTTTAGCATAACTGTTACTCAGTAGTAAAACAAACCAAAAACAAAAGTGCGTATCTAAGTTCACCTCAATTTTGTGAATAAGATTTTTTGAAATACTTACAAATAGTATTTTAAAACACTTTAATAAATAAGTGTAAGTAATGAAATTGCATCTCTAACTACTTTTTTTTTTACTTTAACTAATTTCCCTGAAAATCCACGCACACTCATTAGCCCAGTCAGCTTCAAATATGTAATCAACATTGTGGAACTGAAATTGCAACCTTTTTTCCTTGATAATTTGTGCATTTGCAAAAATGCTATCAAGTTCTTAAAAATTATTTAGATAGAATAAACATTCATTCAAAAAAAATCTCTATTATAAAGGTTGGTACAGTTGCTTTTAGATAGTTTACACTTATAAACAATTTTATAAGCGTGCATAAAGAGAGATATATAAAACAATAAAAGATTATAGAACCAACTTAGAGTAATAAGATAAATCTAAGTCAACCAACTATCATGTAGCATAACAATTTTAAGTCAATTAGCACTATCAATTAGCATTACAATTTTAAGTGAATAAGCATGATTCATGAAGTAGCAATAATTTTAAGTCAAAGCTCTAAACATCCCATGTGTCCCATGACAAAAAGAGACAAATATATTGCACTCATCTTTCTCCCTCTTCATCTTTCTCCCTCTTCAATTCTTAGCTACTTGAGAACAGAGTGATTTGTAAGTGAATTTTTGTGAATGTTTTGTGAGTATGTATTGACTTTGTAATGTACTGGTTGTAGTTTGGAAGTGAATTTTTTAATTTTTGTAAAGTTTCATCATTTGAGTGATTTGTATAACGTGAATTATGCAATTCTATGATTTTAGTTGACTTGTGAGTGATTACGAATATAAGCAATAAGGCTTCAAAGCATAGTTTTCCTCTAGGTGGTCTCGATCAATATTTTCATTAGTAGAGTAAAATTCATTAGTAGTTCTATTCAAATTTTTTGATAGATCATAAAAAAAGGCGTATGTGAGTCTAATGTTGCAAAATTTTGAAATATAAAAAAGGCATATGTCAGTTCAATATTGCAAAAATTTAGAATTTTAAAGCATTTCAACTTTTAATTCTAGTTTGCAGACACAGAAGTCCCACCTCTCATTTGAAGAGAAAGATCAGAGTAGCCATTTTTTTTTGTCATAGTATCATAGACTCATCTGATAGGAACAATAAAAGTGTATTATAAAATAACCTGTAAAAACAAACAATTAACAAAAGAAAATTATGTAAAGAGTAACAATAAAAAAAATTATAAAACTTTTTTCTAATATGTCATAAACTCATAATATATCATTTGCCACGTGACAACTTGATGACTTAGGCTCTTAAGCTCTTTAAACATTGCCACTCTACATTTCTACTCTATATGAAAGCAGAATTTATCTCTTGATTTCTACTTCTCTGTTTCTCCTTTAGACCTTTACATCTCCTACATGCATATATGCAAACTGCAAAGTTTCAAGGAGTGGAGTCCAACATTATATAGTGTTGATTTGCTATCTCAAGACCTTGAAAATTCTTGGAAATCCTAAGAACCCCATTCCATTTTCTCTCTCCTCTGTTTGCGTTGATGTCGTGCTGCAGTCACGACGCGCCGTCACTGTTGCAGCATCTTTTCCTGGTGTTGTCGCCGACGCTAGAAGCCGCCCTCTAGGTGTTGTTTCAGCCTCTTCAGTTGTTTTTGATGTTTCTTGAATTCTTGTTAGTTATGCTCTGCTTCCTCTTTCTCACTCCTCTGTTTGGATCTTGTTGCTGTTAGGAAACTAAAAAAACTGCTTGACCAAATGTTTTATTTTTGTTTGTTTGAGAAGACAACATAGGTCTTCAATTTATATTCACCGCTTAGCTGAATTAAATAGGTGTGTTTATCTAACCACAACGTGATTTTAGGCGTTAATTACGAAGTGATTATAAGTGTGTTTATCTAACCACAACGTGATTTTAGGCATTAATTTAGGATTTTGTTTTGTAGAATTTGCCGGAAAAAAGGACGTACTCCCTCCGTCCTTTATTAGTTTACCCGTTTTGACTTTTCACATTTATCGATGTAAAACTTTGAGTAATAATATCTCTAATTATGTATTTGTAAAAATTATAAAAATTTAATATTCCGAAACTACATACTGAGACGAATCAAACGATATCCCAATGATTATATTTTTTATTACATATAAAACACAAAAGATGGTCAAAGTAATAAAGATGAATAGTGTTATAAGTCAAAGTGGGTAAACTAATAAAGGACGGAGGGAGTATTTTGTTATAATTTTATTTCCGTTATTTTTTTGAACCCCTACTTTGTTTTGAAATTTAGAAAGGGAAGGGGGGGTAAAATAGTCTCTTCCTTTGGGGACACCATAGCTCTCCCCTTCCCTTATATAATAGAGATAAGAACAATTTCTTGTGATTATTTGTGTGGCATTATCTTAACATATTCATCGACGGGTGGGGATTGGAATGATATATCTACGTCCTTTGTATATATATTCTTATTTTAAACTTGTATGCGTTTATCATAAAAAGACATAGTATGTATTAGGAGCAAACATATTTTTCCCTTTAGGATAATATTTGGAACCTCGATATTCAAATTAATGATACAGTCCTTATGACATGTGTGGTTAATATTATTAGTATGCAATTGAAAAGATAATGAATCAAAGATTTATATGTGCTGTGGAAGTGCAATAATAACGTAGATTCATATATTGAAGTTAGAGTTACAATGTCTTTCAAAAAAAAAAAGTTAGAGTTACAATGACTTTTTATTTATGTTTTTTTGGTAATGTTGAACTTTCCTTATTACCCATATACTCCCTCCGGTCTTTATTAGTTTACCCGTTTCTTTTGCACAGAGTTTTAGGAGAAACAATGTTGTGGTACATAGAAAGAAAGAGAAACTATTATTTTATATTAAAGTTGAATGTATGTGTGATGGAAAGTTAGTGGTCCCATTCCAAAAATAGAAACAAAAGAAATGGGTAAACTAATAAGAGACATCCCAAAAAGGAATACGGGTAAACTAATAAAGATCGGAGGGAGTATGTAATGAGGAAAGAATTAAGAAAATCTTTTCTTTATTATTTTTTGTGAAATTAAGGGTATTTAAGTCTTTTCAAGAGGGGACACCATAACTCCCCCCTTGGCTTATATAATAGAGATTATTCATGGGTTCCACTTCTAACTAATTTTTTATTTAAATTTAACAGGGTGCAAAAGAGATTTTTGAAAGCTTGAACTCTTGAAAACAGGAGAATAGAGATCACTGGATGAAGATTGAATAGTGGAATAGCAAGAGTTTTTGGTCTTGTTTTGTTTTAAAAAAAAACAAAGTTAATTAATTCCATGTACTTCTTTCGTTCTAAAGCGGTTCAAGAGAAGCGTTTCATTTATTTCATAACGGAAGAAGTACTTTTCTTATTGAAATTTGCACTGTAGATGTTAACAGTTAGATTTTTGATAAATTAATTTTTTTTTAAGATTGAAATGTCCTCAGGTAAGTTAACGGTGGGTTAACTAGGCGAAAATTTAACCACATGTGCTAAACGGTGAAAAAAGGAAGTCCTAAAAGGTGAAAAACTCAAAAGATTATGTCCTTCTTTTAAGTTTTTCCCTTAACTCATGAATTAGAGGAGTGTATGCTTACCTTGTACATAAATGCTCCTTCCGTTCTTTAAAGAACTACTCGAATATTGCAGATGCTGACTTTAAAACAAATTTTTTTTTTTAAAAGGTAAGATGAAGTCCCTTGCAAGGAAGGGGGGAAATTGAGGATCCCTCCTTGCAAGGGGTGAGACTCGATCCCAGGATCCCTGGGATCGGAGGTGAAGCCAACACCACTAGGCTATCACCTGCTGCTCAGACACTTTAAAACAAATTGGATACGGAGTAAAGATGGGTCTATTTCATTTCTTTACTTTATATAATGAGCAAAAAAGTGTGAGTATATTTTAGAGTGAGTGTGAGGCAATTAGTATGATGAAATTATTATATATCTTTGCAGTAATACAATACTAAAGTATAATGAGTAGTAACAAGCGATAGAAAAATGAATATTATATATACTTATAACTCTTATAACTCTATAGGATAATTATCATACAACCCACCTACAATAGATGGGCAGCTATTCAAACTCAAATTTGAATCATGATCTTAGGATAATTATCATACACGAAATTTATTTTTTTTAATTAGTAAAGCGATACAAAACTTCTCTGTTGAAGATATTATAAATATAAATCGCTAAATAGAATAATTATAACTAAAGAATTGTCATGGTTCTCATAAGATGATAAAAGGAGAATCTAACTACTCGATACACCTAAAAGTATATACTTCAAGTGGCATCATAAAAAGACACTTAAAACACATACTTTTAGGTGTACGTCTACCATAAGCATAATAACGTGTGCCTAAAAAATGCATTATGGAATGCCTCTAAATCATTCCAAAATCGTCGTTGTGACACTATATATCTCCGTTTTGTCCCAAGAATGAAAGTGAGTGATTTAAACTCCTGTATATAAGAAGCACGAGCAACTTATCATCACAAGAGAGAAAGTCTTGCTCCAACAGGAAACTTAGACACCACAATTGGCGCCGACGATCTCTTGATCTCCGACTTCCCTTTGGGTTCTTCAGTTTTTGTTTGGCTTGAATCTTCACAAGCAACCTGATGTTTAGAACTTGAAAACCAACTAAAGAAGCTAGAGAATGAAGGCATTTTTCAAGAATATATATATTTTGTTGCAAGTAGGAAGAGTTTGATATTATAAGCTTTTATTGCTCTATTTGCTTTATTGTCAAGTATGATATGATGCTATTGCTATGGTTCCATTTTTCAGGTGTATATATAGAGGTTGAGAAAGTAGTAAAGACTATTCAAGACTTGGGCATCAAGTCAAAAAGTTTGGTGCACTATGCATGCTTGTATCTAGTCTTTAGACCATTCATATCCAGAGAAGCTTCCTACTTACTAGACATATACATGCACTTTGAAATGCCACGAAATGTCTGAGAAGATGCTCTAATGAAATTGGGACGCTAGATGTATACTTCATTTCATCTGTTTTCCTCGAAGGAATGTTCAAATTACGGGGCTAAATTACTACACAAATTTTTGGGTGAAATTGTCACACCATAATTTGTGGTATGATCTATGATGTAACAACAACAAAAAAACTTACAAACCACCGCTTCTTTTGTAATAAAAAAAAACTCAAATGACATGAGATTCATGTCATTATTTGTATAGTCCATGTCATTCTTGTTGAAGTGTATGTCATTACGATATTATACAATAAGTTATTGTGTAATATGTTACTGTCATTACGATATTATACAATAAGTTATTGTGTAATACTCCCTCCGTCCCATATTATAGTGCTTGATTCTGTTTTTTCACGGGTATTAAGGTAAATAGAATCTAAGAAAAATGTAAAGAGTGTTTGTGTATTGAAAATAAATGTTATGGGGAAAAAGCTGATTTTAGGAGAGAGAATGATAATAAGTGGTGAAAGAGCATTAAATACATGACTAATTCAACTCTTGGGTTGAATAAACAAAGCAAAATACTATTTTCAAGAAGCAAATAAATAATGGTGGCACAATTTTTGTAGGAAAATCATGAAAAGGTGTGAAATAAAAATAGAAACAAGAGTTATATTTTGGGACACTTTAAAAGGAAAGAAACACTATAATATGGGACGGAGGGAGTATGTTACTTCAAGAAGCACTCAAATTTTTATTATAATTCTCACTTATAAACAAGAAGAAATAATATACATCATGTGATATCTTGAAAAATTTGTTTTATTTAGTGTAATGTTCAAGTGCTTTTGACTTAATTCATAAAAATGAGTTCAAATCGTTATTAATTGATATTTTTTGGGGGCCTTTCGGGAACCAACATTGAAATTTATTTCCACCAAAATTTGAATTTTGGTCTTCTATGTAGGAGATAGGAAGTCATATCATTATTAGATGACCCAATGATCCTTAATATTTATAATAGAATATACCCCTACCATAACGTGTATTTCTAGAATATTAATTATATAAAAAAAATTCAAAAGTATAATTAAAGGTATTGTAGTTTGCGGGATAACCTGTGAAAAAACATTGAAGAAGAAAAATAAAATTAGAGAGACTAGGAAAATATTAATTGTATTGATCAACTCTGACGACTACAGCCTACTACATGATTGGTGGTATGATGCTAAATGACCAATCATGTAACTCCACTCGTTTAAAAGCAAGTCATGAAGATGGCATGAATTGGTCAGGTTTCAACCAAGGTAGGCAAATAGGATCCGTGAAAATGAAAGGATGCAAGAAAAAACAGATTACATGAAATGTGATGTGATGAGGCTGCAAGTACCACATGGAAGATGCTTACTTTCCCTTAGGACTAATATTCTACGTAACCATTTTAAGGTAATGGAATGGGTCTCGTCTTTTCATACTTAACTTTAGGCTCATAGGCCTTGTTAAGATAGTATCAGATCAGGCTCAGGCTCATTAAGGATGGCTCAGACGGTTCTCACCGGTAAGGTGCCCGATAAGGACCGGTATATCAGGGATATCGATATCATGTATATTCTCATCTTGGTTATTAGGAGATACCTGGATGGTTTGATCATGACAGTCTTTGGCGGTCCAGATGGACTGGTATGAAACTTAAACAGCCCCCATACAGAAGTGCATAATCCACTTTCTTAGTGGAATTGAAACGTGACACATTTCTATTTAACAAAAAAATTCTAGATTATAGAGTGCCAAAATGTTGATCGTATTTTCAGCATGTTACTAACATGTTAATCGTTAAATTCCCTCTTAAATCGTAGCTTTTTGCAACTTAATTGTTTTTGATTATTTTAGAGGAAGTAGATCATTTATTTGCTGTATTTTTTGTCAGAAGGGGAAGAAAGAAAAGTTGTAAAGCTTTATATATATATATATATCCTTTTTATTTTTATTATTTTGAAGGAATCCTTTTTATGTAGTAAAATTAATTTGCTTCTATTTATTGGTACTAATTTACTATGAATCATTCCGTTTGATAGAGTCCTATTGTTCAGCAAAGAACTATTGAGCCATTATTCTTATCGATGGATTCTTGTTAGTCTACCTAAGCCCAGAACATGTTTTTGCTTTTGAGATCTGTAATTGGGCCTAACATTTTACGAGTCCAGCAGGCCGAAATATGAGGAAAGATGTCTTTAATCGTACCCCTTATCTCTCTCTAGAAGCCCTTGTTGGGTTGTATGGCGCAAATTCTATGGAGCCCAAACCCCAACTCAAAGTACATGTTGTGTCGTGATCTCATCTAATTTCTAGATGCAAAGATCATGATATTTGGAGCAATTCTTTTGTCGGCAAATGTAGAGCATTGAGGCAAGAAATTCTCGACATTTCTAGAAGTTGATCCACCAAGTCATATTTGCCGACAAGCACCAACTATACTATGTAGTTTGGACATTCATTTGTTCATCAACCAAAGCATACAAGAAGCCATTGCACAAGTCTTCCAATTACGAATTTTCCTCGTCCATTGCAATCTCCCAATTTCGTTACTCTTTGATGATGGGGTATGGTGGAGTTGAGCCAAGCAAGGAAAGGAGGTTGTGGAAGCAGAGGAGCCCGGGCAGGCGGTCTTTAGGCCTGGACGGGATCCAGATAAGCGCCCGGTCTCTGCAAGTTCCACTTCGAGGTAGGGATTTTGAAAAATATCTCCCGGACGGGCAGGCATTTTGCCCAGGGCGCACGGTTGGGCGCCCGGGTAGGCGGTTTCCCGAGCCTGGGCGGTCGATCCAAATCTATCGCAATCTAATTTAGGTTTGAGATTAAATCTCAACCATTGGATTGTATTTTTGCTCCTAGACTATATAAACCCCCTATTCTGATTTTAGGTTACTATTCATACAAAAGTGAGATCTTCCTAAAGTTTAGTGAAAGATAAGGATAAATGAGCATTAACTCCTATATTAGTGCTTGTAATCATCATAAATTGTTTCCATTAATCAAAGTTGCTTGCTTGGTGGTTTTTTCTCTCGGTGTTCGGGTTTTCCCACGTTATTCGGTGTGTTCTTTATTGTTTGCTTAATTATATTTGGTTTTCTCAAACTTTCTCATTAATTGTTGATTAGTATTAATTGCAAGTAATTAACGTTTTGCTTAGTCTAATTCCTAACATTTGATTACTCTTTCGTGAGTTTGTACTAATAGTGAGAGTTTCATTTTGTGATCTACCCTAATAATCAAGGTTTTTTGCTCTTAATTTTTATATAATAGATTTTTGGATGCATTGTCATGCGTGCATTTTTTTCCTCTATTTAAAGATCTTTTCCATGTTAAATTATGTGTCCCTTACATTACTTTTATGTCATATTTTATCTCTATTTATTCATGTCAATTTCTATAACTTTGATTCCGCATACACTCACAATCTTAACAACATTTTTGATCCAAAGATACACAAAAAAATATGTACCTTCAATATTTTGATAATGATATGGTTCGTTTTCAATATTTAAAATAAAGCATTTATGATATGATGACCAACAGGGGTGGTGCAAACGTCAGCGAGACCCTGTGCGATTACGATAAATGTGCGCCCTCGATCAAGCTTAACTTGCATAAAATGTAGAAGTAGGGATAAATGCATGATTTAAAGATTAATTTATGTAGTTGAATACCAAGGTAATGAATAATAAAAATATTGTAAGCCACACAATCTAAAAAAAACACCATTATCAAGAAACCACTATATTTCCTGGGAAGTTAGAATCAAAGAGGTTGTTTGGTTAACATGAACATAGTAAATGGAACTTCTTAAGAATGAAGTTCTACTTTCCGCAATGGGGGAAGTTGTTTACTTAGCCCCCTTGGTAAATAGAACTTTCTATGGAAATTTCAACTTCTTATACTCAACCAAACATTATTTCTTAATTCCTATAAAGTGAGACTACATAGGAATTGCAAAAACAAGGGAAGTGTAACTTCCCAAATGCAACCAAACAACATCTAAGGGGAAATTAATCAAATATGAAAAAAACTAAAAGAACACAAATTAATCAAATCGATAATCAATGACAAACCAACACTATACTCAATTAATGCTTGATAGCAAAAATGGTTTCCCAATTAATTAAAATATTTATGGTAGGGTTGTGGAATAAATTGTAATTTTAATTCAGCGGGTTATGATTAATAGTAATAGAGTACTAAGGGTACTTATGTAATATGAGGTGTAAACCCTACCTATTATATATATATATTACTGCCAGGCACCTTAGAAGGGTGAGCCTTCATTATTTCTCGTATGGTATCACAGCCTAGGTTATTCTAAAACCTTAATCCTCATCTCTCGATTCAGTAGCCCTCCAAGTCTTGGATTTCTCCTTCTTCATGTCTCAGTCCTCAACCCCTCTGCCAACGAATTCTTCGGCTGCCACAGTGGCTGCTGCCGCCACCTTTTCGGCTGCTCCTCTGTCTCAGCTCTCTGCCACCAGCGTTGAGATGCGAATTCCCTCCGCTTCGTCCACGCTCCGGATGCCAGAGCCGTTCACTTGGACGTCCACCGCGACCGACCCTGTTGCCCGGAGACTTTTCCCCGCCAATTCTTTTGAAGCTGGGCAAAAATCTCAAGGCCCAACCTTTTCGGGTCCGACTTTGGCAGGTAATATTGGCACAACTCAGACTTTCACATCTCCAATTTTTGGTCATGGTCCGCCCGATTTTCATCCGCAAAGCCCAAGTCTTGCACACATGTCTTCCAATCTGGTATTTTCTGCTCCTAATGTCACCAACATAGTCACTACTAGACTTAGTGCAGTGGAAGATTATCTACCGTGGCGTACTCAATTTGAGTCCTTTTTGGTTTCTCATGGTCTTCTTGGTATGGTTGATGGTTCAATTGTTTATCCCTCGCTTTTTGTTCTTGATTCTCAAGGTCGGGAAATACGTAATCCTGACTATTACAATTGGCTTAAAATTGATCAAACTGTTCGTTCTTGGCTGTTTGTTACTTTGACTCGTGATACGTTGATTGAAGTTTATGATCTTAAATTTTCCGTACCAATTTGGGAACGGTTACAAACCCGTTTTATGTCTGCTAGTTTAGCTAGAGCTATGGAGTTGAAACGAATGCTTTCTCATGTTAAAAAGAAGGATAATCAGACGATGGATCAATTTTTACGTGACATAAAAATTATTATTAACTCTCTTGCTGCTATTGGATCTCCTGTGTGTCAATCTGATATTATACAACACACTATTCTAGGCCTTGGTGTGGAGTATGAGTCTTTTATTACTGGTGTGACTCATTTTCCCAGGCAAATAACATTTGATGAACTTCGTGCTAAGCTGTTGGTTCATGAACAACGGATTTTGTACCTCCGGGATGGTGACGAGGGCTTAGCTCAACACCAAGCCTTTGCCGCTGGTGCTGCTCCTACAACTAATCCGTCTTCCAGTACGTCTGCTCATCAATCCCAGCGTGGCCAACAGTCTCAGCGCAACTCCAACAACAATAACCAACAGTGGGGTGGTCGTGGCGGCCGCAATCGTGGTCGTGGGAATAGAAATCGTGGTCGTGGCACTCCTACGGCTACCACTGCAGGACAGCATGCTTCCACTTCAGCCCAAACACAAACCCAATCTTCGAGTACGGCGTTTGTTAATTCAGTTGTGTCATCTGATAGTGTTGTTGCTCTGTCCTCCTATGTTGCTAACCATGGTTGTACAGGATATTCATCAGTTGAGGGGGTATTTGGTTCGGCCCCTCCCCCCATTGTTTGCCAAATTTGTTTCCACCCCGGTCACTCTGCTATAGCATGTTCTTCTCGTTATAATCAGGCATCTACTTCTGCCTTTGCTGCTCATCCTACGGGTGAACATAACGAGTCCTTATGGTATCCGGACTCCGGTGCCTCTGCTCACATGACTTCTAACGAAGGTATCCTTACTCATAAAATCCCTTATTCTGGCCCTCTTAATGTGACTGTTGCGAATGGTACTACTCTCCCTGTCCAACATCTTGGTCAAGTGTCATTACAATCTCCCTCTCCTCCCTTAACTTTGAAAAATGTTTTACATGTGCCTAAATTAAAATATAATCTCATGTCGGTTCAGAAATTGTGTCAAGAAAATAATTGTCTTGTAATTTTTGACAAGTCTTCTGTTTGTGTTAAGGACCAACGCACGGGGGAGGTTCTTCTTCAAGCTACCAATAGAGGGAGTGTCTATCATATTCAGTCATCCACCATTGTTGAGTCATCTCCAGTAGCCCTTCTTGCGTCGTCTACTCCCGCTTCTGTTTGGCATCGCCGTCTAGGTCACTGTGGGGATCGAGTCTTAGAAGTTCTTAGGAAAAATATAGCAATAGTCAGCACCACAAATATACCTTCTGATTGTGTTTCGTGTTGTTTAGGCAAATCGCATCGCTTACCATTTCAGGATGTAATACATACTTTTGATAAGCCATTGCAATTAATTCATTCAGATCTTTGGCAATCTCCGGTTCGCTCAAATTTAGATTATAAATATTATGTGTGTTTTGTGGATGATTTTTCCCGTTATACTTGGATATACCCACTTAAATTTAAATATGATGTTTATGATCAATTTCTTGCCTTTCAAGCTTTGGTTGAAAATTTGTTTGACACTAAAATCAAATATTTTCAAAGTGATGGGGGTCGTGAATTTGATAATAAACCTTTATTAGCTCATTTTCGCAAACGTGGGATTTCTTTTCGAAAATCATGCCCGAACACTCAACAACAAAACGGTGTTGCTGAACGTAAACATAGTCACCTTGTTGAGCTTGCGCGCACTTCACTTATTGATTCTCAACTTCCCGCGCAATTTTGGGTGGATGCTACGTATACGGTGACGTACGTTGTTAACAGATTGCCCACCCCTACCTTGCATGGTTGCACACCCTTTGAAAAGTTATTTTCAAAACCACTTGACTATAATTTTTTACGTGTTTTCAGATGTGAATGTTTTCCTAATTTCCCCGCAAAACCGTCAAATAAATTATCTCCTAGATCAGTCTGGTGTGTCTTTTTGGGTTATGCTCCTGGTTATAAAGGTTATCGATGCTATGAACCTTTAAGTGGTCGTGTTTATGTTAGTCGGGATGTTCGTTTCATGAGTTTGTTTTCCCATATCGTCACATTATCACGTCTAGTCCGTCTTTGTCTCTCACGTCCCATGACACATACCCTACGCTTTTCACTAGTGACTGGCATCTCACGGCTGTCCCCTCCCCTGTCCAGCCGCACATCCAGTGCTCTTCTGTTCAGCCCCCTGCTGCACTGTCGCCCAGCACAGCCCCTTTGGCCACTGCCGTGGTGCCCAACTCTTCCCCCGAGTCGTCGCCTATTGTGTCTAGTACCACATTGGTTGAAATGTCCAGTCCCCTCTCACCTGTTCTGCTCCCCAGCAGTCCTATTCCTGATGTTGTGTCGCCTCCCCTTCCCTCCTCTCTTGTTGCCTAGTCTTCCTCTAGTGTTCCCCAACCGTCGACGAGTGTTGTCCCCTCTCCTGCCACTTGTTCTCCAGTTGTGTCGACCATTAATGCCTCTTGTCCAATTGTTAATTCTCATACGATTCAAACTCGTGGCAAAGATGGCATATTCAAGCCTAATCCCAAATATGTTGTGTCTCTTACTGCACTTGACAAAGTTTCTGATCCGACTTGTTTCTCTCAGGCTAATAAATATCCGCAGTGGCGTCAAGCCATGGCGGAAGAATTTAATGCTTTAATTGCCAATGACACGTGGGATTTAGTACCATTTGACAGGTCTAAAAATGTTGTGGGCTCTAAGTGGATTTTTATGACTAAGTATAACTCCGATGGAACCATTGAGCGGCACAAGGCTCGTTTAGTTGCTCAAGGTAATAACCAGCAGGAAGGGGTCGATTTTTCAGAAACTTTTAGCCCTGTTGTTAAACAAACTACTGTTCGAATTGTTCTTTCCTTAGCCGTTTCCTATGGGTGGGTCATTCGCCAATTGGATGTTAAAAATGCGTTTCTTCATGGCATTCTCACTGAAGAAGTGTATATGAAACAACCATCTGGTTTTCTTCATCCTGACTTTCCCACACATGTTTGTCGTCTTAAAAAGGCCATTTACGGACTTAAACAAGCCCCCCGAGCTTGGTTCCATAGGTTCAGTAAATAGATCAAAACCTTTTAATCTAGGCATTAATGGTGGTACCAAGAAAATCCTTGAAGGAGTGAAAAAGATGACCTCTTGTTATTCGAACCTTGATCAATGAAAATTGACAATGTTATGCTGCATTCTAGAAAAACAACTACGACATGAGTGAACATATGTTTTAAATATGCAAAAAGTTGTATTTCAAGTAATAATATGAGGGGCCCCTGACGCCTAGGGGGCCTGTGCCGTCGTGCATATTGCGCCTGCCATGCCCCTCATGATGACCAAACTGTATAACCTTGGAAATAAAATGTTACTCCCTCCGTTTTCTTTTGGTGTTCCTGTATTCCCCATTGAGAAATTTCAATATGTTGTTCCTATTTTGAATATTTCCATATATAGTATAATTTATTTATTTTTCGGTTATTTCACCAAATACCCCTGACAAAAAATTTTATTCACCAAATACCCCCACTTTTTTCAAAATTCACCAGATACCCCTGACCTTTAAAAAACTTCACCAGATTCCCTTTTGTTGACGGACATTAGTCCTCCGTTAGCATTTATTTACAAGTTTGCCCTAAGTCAACCTAAAACCCTAACAAACCCTAAGTAACCCTAAAAAACCTAACTAACCCCAACCCTAACCCTAACCCCCTCTCTCTCCCCTAACCCGCCAGCCCCCAGCCCACCACCCCTAACAACCCCACCCCCTCCCACCCCCTCCCCTTCCCACGAAGCCCCCACCACCCCCTCCCCCTCCCCCCGGCTCCCCCCCCCCTCCCACGATGCCCCCACCGCCCCCATCCCCTCCCCCCACGGCTCCCCCTCCCCCTCCCACGAAGCCCCCACGCAGCCCCCTCCCTCCCCCGCAGCCCCCTCCCCCATGCGGTCGCGCGTCTCCCCCTTCGTCACTAGATCCGCCGAGTTTCGCCCGACGAGCTTCGTCACTAGATCCCACGGTTTCGCCCGACGAGTTTATGCACTAGATCCGAGTCTCCCCTCCCTCGGTCGCTCCCCCTCCCCGCCGCAAAATCGCGAATCCCGATTTGATTTTGCAACTTCATCTTCTTCATCCGGGTTTTGTTTTTGTTATGTGGGTGTTGATTTTTTGGATCTAGGTGTGTTAGCGACGCGAAGAGGAGGAGAAGGCGCGGAGAAAAGAGGGAGGTGCACGGATTTTTGGACACCGACGCCGGTGACGGGTGATGATGGTGCGCGAGATGCTAGACACGGCGTTCGGTGGGCTGGCCGCGGGGGGAGGGGGATGGGGGGGGGAGGTTTGTGGTGGTGGGTGCGGTGGTTGCGTGGCCGCTGCGGGGGGGGGGGGGAGGAGGGGCTCATGGGAGGGGGGGGGGGAGAGGTGTGGGAGGGGGGGGGTTGGTGGGGGGGTTGTTGGGGGGTGGTGGGGCTGTGGGTTAGGGGAGAGAGAGTGTGTTAGGGTTAGGGTTAGTTAGTTAGGGTTAGTTATGGTTTTAGAGTTAATTAGAGTTTTTAGAGTTTATTAGGGTTTTTAGGATTAATTAACGCTAATGACTAACGGAGTTAACCGTCGTTAGCCATTAAGGACATTTTGTGATTTTTTTTAAAAGTCAGGAGTATCTGGTGAATTTTTTTAAAGGTCATGGGTATCTGATGAATTTTGAAAAAAGTGGGGGTATTTGGTGAATAAATTTTTTGTCAGGGGTATTTGGTGAAATAACCGTTTATTTTTTGGTGAAAATATAGTATAGTTTATGAATTAAATTTTTCATTAGTTTTAAGTTGCAATAAATGTGCTCACACTATTGGGTAGTCAATTTTTACTTTTTTATTTCTCAAACTTTTGTCTCATTGGTTGTCTAACATAGAGTAACTCAAAGAGTAATAAATGTGTTCACACTAGTTTGTAGTCACTTTACTCTTTTACCCCTCAAACTTTTTGTGTCATTGGTTGTCTAACATAAAATAACTCAAAGGGCTAGAATATTTATTTTTAGTTAGTTTCATTTTACTTAAAATAGTAGAATCTTGCCCATTTTTTTAATTGCATTGATTTCTTCCCCGATTCCAAATAGGAACAACAAAAGAAAATGGAGAGAGTATTATGTTGTTTGTAGACCTCAAATTGCACTAGTGTAATCAAAACTATCCTACTCTTATGTGTATGACACTATGACTCATGCACTTCGCAAATTGTGTAGAGGGAGGAAGTATTAGCTAACCTTTGATACAATTGACTGAAAAGTTAATAATAACGTTCACGGGAGTAAAGATTCAATTCGAAATTGTTTGAATTCAACAAAATTCTAAATAACTTACCTTGTAACCGATGTCATCAACTCATTTGATATTTACCTTTATGTGTTAAACTCTCAAGTTAAATAACAAGATCTATTTATCTTCTGTCGTCATGCGGACTAACTATATATCAATAGTAAGATTCCATGTGTATCTATAACTTCTAGACTACATATAAATGGTAATATTCCATGTAGTACTTTATAACTTCTATATGTATATGTAAATTTGCATTCATTACCAAATACTACACAAATTAACGAAGGGTCTTTGACAACTTCATAGTCTATTTCTAATATTTCCTCTGTTTCAAATTAAATGCAACAGTTTCTAAAAACGGATGTTTCAAATTAAATGCAACACTTTCCTTCTTTCTATTTTTGGTAAAGATTTTGAATGTGAAATTACACATATACCCTTACTAAAACTAATTAAGCCCCCTTAACCTAACCTAACCAACATTAATCTACTAAAACTATATGTAAATTTGCATTCATTACCAAATACTACACAAATTAACGAAGGGTCTTTGACAACTTCATAGTCTATTTCTAATATTTCCTCTGTTTCAAATTAAATGCAACAGTTTCTAAAAACGGATGTTTCAAATTAAATGCAACACTTTCCTTCTTTCTATTTTTGGTAAAGATTTTGAGTGTGAAATTACACATATACCCTTACTAAAACTAATTAAGCCCCCTTAACCTAACCTAACCAACATTAATCTACTAAAACTTCACCCCCCTCTCTCTCCAACACCCACCTTGACCACCATCATCATCAGTTCATCACCGAACACCTATATCCACCATCATCCACCACCACCACCAACTTCCATCATCATACCGCCACCATCACCCACCACCACCACCATCTTCATACCGCCACCATCCTCCTATCTCCGGCCTCCACGATTTCGGGCACCATCACAACCATCTTCTCTCTCCTCACCACTCCATGAAATCAACCCACCACTCCACCTTCGATCTACTCTACCTTCGATCTCCTCCCCCACCAGCCTAAAACACCTCCATCCTCCATCACCTTCGCTCTCCTCCTCTGGCCGACAACCACCCTACCACCTTCGATCTCCTTTCTCTTCGTTCTCTCACCTCCATCTTTCTTCGTTCTCTCTCCTCGGTTTCTCTCTCTTCTCGATCTGTTCTCTCCCGCATCTATCTCTCTCTCTCTTCGATCTCTTTCCCTCGCCTTCAAGTTGTTGTGGAGGTGGAGTGGGTTTTGACGGTGGATGGTGGTGGACACAAGCAGAAGGTGGTTTTTGGTTGATTTTGGTTTCGAATTTTGGGGCAACGGGAAGGTGGTATCTCGGTTAATTTGGGGTTTCGAATTTCGGTGGTGTTTTTAGGGTTTTTTGGTAGATTTCGGTGGTGTTAGTGGTGCTTCGGTGGTGGTGGTGGTGGCGTAGGTGGTGGCGGCGGGTGGTGGCGGCAGTAGGTGGTGGCGACATTAGGTGGTGGTGGTTAATTAAACTATACACTTGCCCTCACCTTTGTTAATCAATCCTTAAGAAATTTTGCCTAGGAGTCCGTGTCATCCCAATTGCTGCATTTTATTTGGAACGGAGGAAGTAGTTAATCTTCTCATGAATAAATATATCCATCTCCAAATCCCATAATGTAATCACTAGATATCGATTTTCATCTTAGTATTATTTTAAGTCATTTGACGTGATTTCCGTGAAGCATTGGCGGATCTAGGGGTGGTACAAGGGGTACAGTTGTATCCCAATTATTTCTGGAAAATAATGAGAAGAAATTGAAATTAGGTTAAAAAGTTTTATGTAAGCAATGAACATTTGATGAGGCTTGTCTTGCTGGTAGTAGAGATGGCAATGGGTCCTGGACCCGCCCCAGACCCGCTAGGACCCGACCCATTTATAAGGGTCTGGGTCCAGAAATTTTAGACCCAATGGGTCCGGGTCGGGTCTGGGTCCCGAATAGCATGGGTCGGGTCCAGGTTCACATATGACAGACCCGACCCGTAGATCCATTTACATATTAAAAACAATTTATACCTAAACTCTAAGGTTTTATGAGTTGTGCGTGATTTTGTGAACTCGTTAGTGTTGTAACTCCATCTAAGACTTGTAACTTTGTAAGTTGTAACATTTTTAAGATTTTATGAGTTAATTTTTAAAATTTTGTTTAGATAATGCTTTACCCATGGATGCAGGATATATATATATATATTAATGCGAATTTTTTTAATTACATAGATTCAAAAATGTGATGAAAACTAAAAACTAAGAAGGACCCATTAAGGACCCAGTTAGGACCCATGGACCCGCTAGACCCAGTGGGTCTGGGTTTTGGTCTGAAAAATCGAGACCCACCGGGTCTGGGTCTGAAAAATCTAGACCCACCGGGTCTGGGCGGGCCTGGGTCTGTGAAAAATAAACGGGTCTGGGTGGACCCGACCCATTGCCATCCCTAGCTGGTAGGGGAAGCGAAACGAAGGATCAGTGGGTGCATAGGGAGGTCTTGTATTCGAAACCCCACACAGTTATGTTTTGCTTTTAATTACTCCCCTTTAACTCATGTTTTTCTCCAATACTTCTATTATATACTCTTCCTTATTATTCTGCAACTACAAATTCATAACCTTACTTAGATCAAAGCTCCGAAATAATATTTGTTTCTCTCTTTTTTCCCTCAATTGTTTATTCATTTATATACTTTAACAACTATTTTTAAATACAATTTCAACTTCACATTAATTGTTAAATTTTTTAAATTTGTTGCATTCAGTCATTATATATATAAAAAATTCATCATTTGATGTTATTTTGAATTTATTTTTTTATTACATATAATTGAAGTATAAATTTGTTTAATATTTATAAATAATTTTGTAGTAAATCTAGAAAAAAAGAAAAACCTAACTTAAACGAATTAGTTAATCGGTTATAAGAAGAGTATGACTTAAAATGGTATGTTAATTAAACAACTTATCTTTCAAGATATGGTTATTTAAATCGAAAATTGAACAATTAAACAGTTGGCAATTATATCTAAGTTCTTACTCAAACTTGGGAGCACAAAAATGTTAATAGAGCTGTATTTAAAAAAAAGATTGACGAGCCTAACTGTTTATGCATCCGTACCCCCCATGAGTAAATTCCTGGATACACCATTGTCGTTTTGAATTTACCTGTAAAAGTTCATAATCCAGTAGTTGTTGAAACTAATGCGCAAGGAGACAGTACACAGAAATTAGTTAGAACGATCTTACTTGAATTGGGAAAAACGAGAAGAGATGAGAAGGTTGTGACGTGGAGAGATCCAATGTCCTTAAAGGTAATTTAATTTTACCGCAGCACGGGTGCAAACTTTCTCTCGAAGACCACCCTCCACGATTAACACAACGCCGTCCGAATGTGTGCACTCACAAGCAGACGGATGGAGTGATTGAACTTAGCACAAAACTTTAGAGAGTAATTTTGTGTGGAGAGAATGATTGATAATTGTATATGACTCTAACCAGAGATTGAGGGTTTAAATAGGATAGAGAAGAAACAAAAATAAGGCAATGAAATATTTTGGGAGGAAAATAAGGTATAAAATCAGCAATAAAACCGGCAAGAATTGACTTGCCGTTACAAATTGATTGCGAGAATCTCGCAAAATAAATCTCCGGTCTCAAAAAATTAGAGCAGATTATGAAATGGGCCCCGCGCCCGGCCTAGCCGGCGTGTGTGGTTTGCCATTCTTCTAGCCTATTGCTCAACAAAACTTAAAAGGAACATAATGATATATAAACAAGGTAATAACTTTGTATTCTTTCCATATGGGACTTGGGTACTTCATGAACAAAAGCAAACAAACATATACTCCATGAATATATATGACTAACTTTGAGGCTTTAATTCAACAGTAGTCTTTCTTTTTATGGCATTATAAAGTAAAAATTAAGATTTGCAAATGCACGCATATATGAGGAGGATATAAAGATGTTTATGATATTATACGGGTAAAATACAGATGTTTGTCACACAAAAATTGACAATAATCATTTGAGGTAGTGTACTAGTGTATATGAGGAGGATAAGGATATCAATAATCTATTCTACAAAGTGACAAAGTTCGATGGTAAAGAAATCTAGAGATTGGGTTTACACTGTAAGCATCGTGGGGAGTGAAATTAGTTTAAGAAGAGATATGGTCTAGGTCTTCATGGACAATCTTCCCTTTTTTTACTTTGGCTGTTTTTGGGTTTTGGTCACCATTTCACATGACACCCTTGATCTTTCGTTTTCTTTTGTTTTGGCCTCTTTCTCTTTTATCACTCGTCTTCTCCCGCCTATTTTACCCCGCCAACAAGAATACAAGATATAGTTAATATGATCCCACCAATGATTTATGAAATAAGTATCCACTTATGTTCTCTATAACTTTTTCCTCTACCTGAGCTATAAAAAAACAAACACATTTCACAAAAATAGACACTCTTCTATGAATGACATGCTTGACCACTTTTGCATCTTAAGGCTTTTATGGAAGAATTAAACTATTTATGGAACATATTTCATAACTTACCTTTTTTAACATACAATCCTCATCAACTTACACAATTCAAAATAATAAAATTTACATTAGTGAACTATTCTTCCCACTTATCCTACATATACTAGTAACGAAATCTACAAACGCATAATATCTAAATCGGATTCGAATAATTGAATATAAAAAGGACTTTTGTTAACTGGAGAAGATTGAAGGTGATTCTATATTTGGACCTTCTCAAAACTTACATCATAATGACAATGTGTCAATGCACAATACATTTTTGTGTCTTCATCACCGTAGTCGTTTTGTTGTCATAATTATATAACTTATAAATGTTGTGTGTGCGTTATAACTGACGGGTACGAAAATGTAATACCATTTTGGTGGACAAAAATTGCGTGCAGCCACAAAATGTCATAAAGTCTGGCATCTGCAACAGGAATGTACTGCTCGTACAATGGCAGATATCTCTTTCACCATTTATTCTCTTCCTTCTTGCAGGTCTCCTTTCCCGAATTTATGTTCAATGGCATCCTCCGCCTCAAGGATGTTTTAAACTTAATTTTGATGGATCCGTCATAGGGTCATTCGCTTCTGCTGGTATTATCATTCGTAACTCTGATGGACATGTTTTAGCAGCCCAAGCCTTTCATTTTGGTCACACTTCAGCTCGTGTTGCAGAAACCTGGGGGTTGCGGCCTGCATAATGGCCTCATTCTTGCGCAAACTCTCAATATTCAAAACATCTATGTTGAAGGAGATAATCAGGTGGTGATTCGAATACTCTAAGGTCTTTAATCCTATCCATGGATTATCCACACTCTCATCAACGACATTTGATTGTTACTCAATCGGTTGACTATTTGCTCCAATGATGACATTTTTCGCGAAGCCAACAACGCATCATATTATCTCTCTAAAAAAAGGCCACTCTATTTTCTGGTGGGATGATTGACACCGCTGGAACCGATCATACCTTTGATCATTTTGTTCTTCTTGCTTCGTTACGTCACTCCCTTGAGAGAAGGGTGTCCTAAATTTATCTCAAGTACCAAAAAAAGAAAAAAAAGTGTTTGCTTTGGTATATTAGGAAGTAGTCGTTCCTAAGAAGTTGGTTCTCACATGAAAAATATCTTAGGAAATGTATAATCTTATTTCGTTGATAATGAGAAGTTTAACTTTTCATGAGAATTTTTACTTATCGATAAGGACCTTTTTTTTAAAGGAGACCCGATAAGGACCTAGGTAAGTAAATTCTTTCATTTTGTAGGACCTTGAACTTCCTCTAATTAATTTTCATGTTCTTTTGCAAACCGAACAATACTAAGCTTCTTCAACTCTCTAGGAAATTCCACTTCCTATGTTTTATTTTGTTATGCAAATAATACCTAAATATCATGATATCATTGTTAGGCCCTGTTCTTTTGAACTTATTTTCAGTTGAGTTCAGTTCAGTTTCTCGCAGTTCAGTTTAGTTTAGTTCAGTTCAGTTACTCTCTGCATTTCGATTTCTCGTAGTTCAGTTCAGCCCATTTCAGTCCAAAAGAACGGGGCCTTAATCAAAGTCAAGCATTCTAGTGTATTTGCTTCATCCCAAAAAAAATCTAAACTCTTGTTGGAACATGTCGTTCAAGGTAATAAGTTGTAATGTGGTTATCAAGTATTAAAAAGTAGATGTGATAAGACTTGGTGAGACATAATCTTAAATAAAGGAGGAAAAAGTTGGTTATTTTTATTGATAAAGATAAAGTGTTGGCCAAAGGGTTGTAAGAAAACTAATACTTCCTTTGTTTTCTTCAGATGCAACATTTGTCTTTTTGGTGAGTACTAAAATAATCAAATATTGCCTCTAAAAAAGAATTAGAAGTAGTATAATAATAGTATGACCATGTCAAAGCTGGAAGTGTTTAAACTAATATGGGACAAAAAAAGTGTTAAAACTATTTCGGGACGAAGTGAATAATATATTATCTATAAGAAAAACTTTATATAACATCACACTTGAAAAAGTAGAAAGAACAAATAGGAATAAAAGAAGTATTTTTTATTGAAAACTAATAATTACTCGACAAAGCATTTAGTCCATTAGTACTTAGTACATCTATTTTTTTTTTTTAATTTCAGTACTCAATTAAAAGATATAGGGTCTATTCTTTTCAACTTATTTTTACTTATCTGAACTTACCAAACTGTATAAGGTGAACAAAATAATTAATAAACCCTTATTTTTTATTATTAAAAAACAAAAAAAAATCCCAAAAAGAAAAAAATGAAAGAACATATGAAATCCAACAATATCGAATTTTCACCCTCAACAAAAGTCGCGCCCCTCTCTCTCTCTCGCTCCCTTCTTCCATTCTGTCCTTGCGTGTTGTCCACTTCTCTCTCTTCCTCTTCCCTTTCCCTTCTCTCTCTCTCTCCCAAAATTCCCCCACAAAAATACAAAACTACCCCCTGACCTCTCTCTCTCTTTCTCTCATCTTCTTCAACCTCCAAAACATTCCTCCATCATTTCCTCACTTCACCATTTCCCCAATGTCGAAACCCCCAACCCAAACCCAACCTCAGCCCATTAACCCATCAGACTACGCCCACAGCCCAGCCCACTACGCCGTCGCACTCCACGACCACTCCACCTTAACTCGCCTCCTCTCCTCTCTCCCCAAACTCGCTGACCCACTCCGAGTCTTAACCGAGTCAGACTCACTCCACCAAGAAAAACTCTCCGATAAAATCTCCTCCCTTTTAGACCGCCGTGACGACATCCCTTTCCGTGAAACTCCCCTCCACCTTGCTGTCCGCTTAAACGACGCCGTCTCCGCTCAACTCTTAGCCTCTGCTGGCGCTGACGTGTCGTTACAGAATTCTTCTGGGTGGAACCCATTACAAGATGCACTTTGTCGTCGTAAATTGGAAGTTTCTAGAATACTTGTTCAACATCATCATTTATCTGCTTGGTCTAAGTGGCGTCGTCGTCTTCCTCGACTTCTTTCTGTTTTGAGAAGAATGAGGGATTTTTATATGGAAATTCAGTTTCATTTTGAATCTTCTTTTGTTCCCTTTATTGGCAAAATTGCCCCTTCTGATACTTACCGGTAATTCTTCTTTCCTACATTTTGCTTCATTCTAGCACTCATTCAGAATTATAATGTGTGTTATTCACTTATTTCAGTAAAATTATTGTCATTCTTCTTTGATTTAGAAAAATTGGAGTGTAGTAATGCAACTGTGTTCTGTTTTGGTAGGTGTGTACTAAAATTATGCGCTGATTTTGCAAGGTTTTTCTCTTGATTTATATTATTACCAAAAATGTCAATCATTTTTTTAGTACAAAACAACGCGATCAATCTACATTGTTACCTAATTTGAGAATTACTTCAATTCGTTCCACATTTTCCCTAAAATATTAATATTTGATTAAATTTTCATGAATTTTGAATGTAAATAACTTAAATTCTCATACAAAAATGTCGTGCAATTTGCAATGTGATATTGATTATATTATTTGTATTTTTTTTTGAATGTAACGGATTGAGCATTGAATTTCAATTAATTTGATGTTAAATTCACTTTAAACCGTGATCTAAGCGATTAAATTTCCATAAATTATGCACTAAATTAAACATTTTACTCTGTTATTAATTACAGAATATGGAAGCGCGACGGAAACTTACGCGCAGACACAACACTAGCAGGATTCGACGGCATGAAAATCCAACGCGCCGATCAAAGCTTTCTCTTCCTCGGCGACGGCGATCCGTCGAAAGAAATTCCCGAAGGATCACTAATTGTTCTAAACCGCGACGAAAAGAAAATAATCGACGCATTTGAAAACGCCGGAACTCCGATGACCGACGACGACATCGCATCATTCTGTTCGCAAACGAGCGTTTATCGTCCAGGAATGGACGTAACAAAAGCGGAGCTAATTCCGCGGACAAATTGGCGTCGGCAGGACAAAATCGAAAGCGTCGGAGAATGGAAGGGGAAAGTTTACGACGTACAAAATGTAGTGGTTAGTTTCAGGTCAAGGAAAGTGAGTGCTAGAGATGAACAAGTGCTTCCATTAGAGCTTGATGAGGAAGAAGGTTTTTTAGTGGCGGAGAATTTTGAACTCCCGTGTGATGATAAAAGAAGGCATAGTAGTTTTGTTAGGGAGGAGAGAGAGTGGGTGTCGGTGGGGAGAAAAAGTGTTGATATTAATTTTTCGCCGCCGTCGAAGGTGGTGGATCGACGGCGTGCTTCAACGGTGAGTGAGGCAGCGAGGATTCCTGTGGTGGATAATAGACGGCGTGCTTCGGCTGTGAATGAAGCGGCGAGAATTCCGATGGCGGAGAGGCGGCGTGGTTCGACGGTTAATGAGGGATCAAGGATACCGGTGGTGGCGGGAGGGGTGTCTGCGGCTGAGGTTAAGATGAAGGAGAAGGAGTATGTTAAGAGTTTGCGGCCGACGGTGTGGTTGACGGAGGATTTTCCGTTGAAGACGGAGGAGATGTTGCCGTTGCTTGATATTTTGGCTAATAAGGTTAAGGCTGTGAGAAGGATGAGGGAGTTGCTTACTACCAAGTTTCCACCGGGGACTTTTCCTGTTAAGGTAAGGGTAATTTTGTCTTTTTAGCTTGTTCATTTGAGGGGAATTTTCTTCATTTTATCTTGTTTTTGCTTGAATTTTAACTTTTGCTTTCTTCTTGGTGCATTTTGTTTTATTGATGATTGAGAAATGTGTGTTGCTAAGTTTCTTAAGTGAGTAATTTTTGGGTTGTCTGAAGTAAAAATTTTGTACCAAGGCTATGTTCTTCAAATACATTAGAATTTACCCCAACTTATTTTTGGTTCGATTCCCCTAAACGATAATTTTATCAATTAGTTATAATTTAATTCAGTTCAGTTCCTAAATGATAATCATTACTATCAATTAGTTATAATTTAATTCAGTTCAATTCAATTCAATTCAATTCAGTTCAGTTCAGTAGTTTTATGCCGAAGAGAACAGACCCTAAGTGGTCGCTTGGTTGAACGTCAATGAAGTTATAAATTATAATAATGTCAATGAAGTTTTATTTGGGGAGAAGTCTAGTAATTGCTTGGTTGAGTTTGGGAAGTAGAAGCTCCCACGGGAAGTTTCACTTACAACAAAGGAGCTTAGATTATTCCTCTGATTTTTTGGGTGACACCCTTATATGCTCACTAAGAATAAGTTAACTTGAACAAATATACATTCATTTAAAAAGAAAGAATGGGTTGAGCAAAATAAGTCCAATTTAGCAAAAATCAAGCGAAGATAAGTTAAGTTAAGCTAAAACAAATTAACAAACAAGCTTGTAAGTGCAACTTGTCTTTATTTTTGCCACTAAGTAATTTCGTATTCTTCCACTTCCTAGAAATAAGTCATTTTTCTTATGTCAACCAAACAAGTATTGATTTCTTAGTTTCATTGCTTGTTTTGGAGCATGCTTTTATTCATTAAAGTACCCAGATTTATTGATGATTGGGAAATGTCAAATGTGGGGTTGTCAGGATTCCTCTTAAGCCTTTTCCTGTAAAAGTGAAGGGGCATTTGGGGTATTTAACCTTGTTCTTAGTACCTCATTTTAACATTGTTCCTTTTTTTGTTAGTCTTGCTCTGTTTAATTTATTTATGCATGTTGATTTATTGATATATGGGAAATGTGGGTAGCCAAATTTTGGCCGGAGACTTTTACTTTAAAGGTGAAATGGCATTATTTGGTATCTCTCTAAATTCTTACATGAATTTTAACAGTCTTACTTTATTATTATTGCTAGTCTTGATTGCTTTATGAGTGCAAATACTTGATTTATGGATAAGTGGGAAATGTGGAGGGTATTTTGCACAATTCCTTCCTAATTTTATGACTTTTTTCTTTATTTGCTAGTCTTGGTTTTGCTTTATGCATGGAGTATTGTTTATATTGATTCATTGATAATTGGGAAATGTGGGTTAGTTTTGAGACTTTTTAGGGTAAAAATGAAGTTTGGAACTTTTTTCAATTTTTGGATTGTTGAGATTTTGGGGAATGATTTTGGCTTTGATGGTGGGGTTGGAGAGGAAGGCTGTGGGGGTATTGATGAATTGATATGGAAGGATCAAAGCTTTAGGCTTTATGTAATCTAAATGGGTCCACTTGATCCGATGTTCTTTGTCTTGGAAATGTGACCGTTTTGATTTTGAATTCTACTATTATAAAACCCAAGTTACTAAAGTACTCTAATTAAGGATTCTTAATTTTGTAGGACCGGTGCTTTTTTTTTTAATGTTGGACCTATGACCTTAAACATATGGGGTCACTCTTAAGCATGTAGGGCCCTTCTCTAAGTGTACTTGCTGTTTCCTGATTATTGAGGATGGAGTGGAGGAAACTTTACCTTGAATAGTCCACCAACATTTGGGAATGATGTGGGCATGTGGCATTGCATTGTAATTATTTGTACGACCAATGCAGATTATGTCTTTTTGAGTATGTCACAAGGTGAAGGTTGTGTATTTGGGGTATGACTTGTGAGAGGAGTAGTCTTAAACTTCAAGCTGGATGTGAGATTACTTAAGATCAACTTTTATGATTTGGGTAGTGCTTGAATGTTTTAGATGAGCTGGTCTACTTCCTTAGCAGCTAGGCACATACCAAAGTATATAGACTAAGGCCCTGTTCTTTTGGACTTATTATCAGTTCTGTTCTGTTTAGTTCAGTTTAGTTAATTTCAGTTCAGTTCAGTTTCTCTCAGTTCAGTTAATTTCAGTTCAGTTCAGTCCAGTCCAGTCCAAAAAAACGGAGCCTAAGGGTATGTTGCCTTCACCTTGAAAAATAAGTTTCAGGTCCAATAAGTTCAAATCAGGTCTGATCAGGTGTTATCAGATTTGATCAGGTCTAACACAAAACTCAAAAATAAGTTCCAATAAGGGTCAATCAGGTCTAATAAGTTCAGGTTTTTCCAGGTAAAGAGAACGCACCCTAAGTGCTTACACAAATATCATAATCTTGGTTCTTCAGCACCATAGGCGACCCTCTCGCCTAAGGTTTTTTTCTTACCTCAAAAAAAAAACCATGACGATTCAGTAAAGGCAGTCAAGTAAAAAAGTATACCCTACCTTCTATTTTCATCCTGACACCTCAATTGTCTTAAAATTACATTTTTTGTGGAGAAAAATCTAGCATGTCATCTGTGCTCGAAAATAAGGTTTCAGTTGACTATTCTAACCAAAACTAGAAAACAATTCTATTAAGACGATATTTCTTAATCTATATTATCTACTGTTCTGGTAAAAAAAAAAAAACAATTCTGTTTAAGATGTGTGTATTTTGTAACGTGAAATTTTGGCTGTTTAGAAACTAGAATTCTATTGTTCAGAAACGTAAATTTAGTGGACCAAGACCAGTTATCACAGAATCTATCATTGTAGAGTTTTTAGGTTTGCTAGCACCATACATATGTGTAAGTTCAACTGAATACTTTGATTTACTAAAGGAGTTTGGTCATCGTTTGTTAACAGGGTCATTATATTGCAAATACATACTAAACCACACTGGTTTCCCACAATTTTATTTGATGTAATCAAAGCTTGGCCATGAACATCTTGAGATGCATAAATAACTTAAACTTTACATGCTTTTAGTAACTGTGCTGTTTATGCACGTGGTGCTCGAGTAGACTGCAGTATGCAGTCATACTTGCATTTAATCTGTGATTATATCAAGGTTTATGTGAACTTGCAAACTATGTTTTGTTCTTGATAGACACCTCACTTCTGTGGTAAAACTTTGCAATGAAGTTTTGAAGTTAGTGTAAAATTTCACTTCATGTCAATAATGGGCTGTTTGTTAGGGGTAATAGATGGTGATAATTGTAAGGAATTTATAGATAATTATGTGAAGAAAGTCTTACGCTAATGTCCATGTCAATTTTTGTTTCTACAAATACCTCTTTTTCTTCGTAATTTTCATTTTCATCCATCAGACCATATCACTAGTTTAGTGGTCTTATTGAGTAATGAGAATTTGTGAAGAAAAACACGGAGAGAAAGCAATTATAGGCATTGACATATAACTTGTTATATTACAATATAAAATATAAATTTATCAACAAGTTTTAGGTGATACGTACGTAAAGTAATTTATTGTAAGGGGTTAATTGTTATCTCTACGAATAGTATTGAAACACTCCTTAAAACAGAAAAGTTACTTTGGTCTTTTTCATAATTTTTTGTAAGCCCGCCTCATATATGAATATTTATAAATTTATTAGTACCATTACCACCATATATTACCGGCTACCAATTAGGTCATTGCTGTAGCCTGTACAATCATTTCAGGATATGCGGGAGCTTTTAGGTCGTGAAACTTGATCATTCACCTAATCTCTCTCAATCCAATTTGAGTTAAAGACTCAAAGCTTTAAATAGTTCACGGATACACTTTACAGCCTTGATGCTATTCACTTTTTTGGGTGGTTTCCTGGTGGTACTAATTTCAACAACCAATATGCATCTTTTCTATATGAAATATAGTGGTCCTCATTATTGTTTCATGCCATTTGGAGTTTGAATTAATTCATGCAACTGCTATTCTGATGTTGCAGATAGCGATCCCTGTGGTTCCAACAGTGAGGGTAGTAATTACATTCACTAAATTCGTGGAGTTGCAACCAACCGAGTCTTTCTATACTCCTTTATCGAGTCCCCGATACTTAAACAATGGAACTAGTCCACCTGAAGATGGGGAAAGACGTGCCACATCAGCATCGACATCTTCATCAGCATCTTCTTGGCTACGACGCAGCAACAGCAGTAGATCATCTAACAGACAGCAGCAGTGTCCAGAGGCACTGATTTCAGACCCGTTTGCTATTCCCAGTGGATACAGTTGGGAAAGTATTGACAGTAAAAACCGTAAAATGAAAAAGACTAAATCAGTTAGGAAAGCAAAGTAAGATAGATAGGCAAGTACAAAATTGTAGTGTAGTTGCTAATTTTGCTTTCCAAATTTTTCTTCTCGTTGTCTGAGTGGCATATGTTGTAGATATTATAATTGTTGAGATTTTTCAGCCATAGGCTGCTGAGAAAGAGAGCAATGAAATGAAACATGATTTCTACGGCCCAAGTGTGTCTCGTTGGTTTTCAAACTGAATATACTACCCTTAACTGAACCTGATCAACCTTGTTTTACTTATGTTCACACTAATCCAACCTAAACTAGCTCGTCGCTTGCAATTATAATGGATTGTGACCTAATGTTTATATGATCTATGATATGAATGACATGGATCTTCCTGCTTTGCAATAGGTTTAGCACGGACATCATAATATTAGTGATGTACTCATATATGATAATATGAATACAGTTAATCGTTTTTTTTGTAACATCTTACATTTACTATGTTTCACGTATTCGACGAGAATGAGGGAGTGGAAGAGTGGTAAGCCCTTTCATCTTCCACCCACATGTTGTGGGTTCGATTTTAGGTGCCCTGTGAGAGGGCGTTAATGTAATTTATCTTACCAAATTTTTTTAAAAAAAATGTTTCACGTATTCGACCTAAATTAGGCAACTAACTGGCCGCTGATCATGTCCACGGATTTTGTTATTTTTCGATTGCAAATATTAGGAATTTCGACCTATGATATAAATGAAAAGTTTAGCATATATAGCTCCGTTCTTAATCTATTGCAACAATAGGTTTGGACACGGTTTTTAAAGAAATGAAAAAGGTGGGTAATTAATCATAAAGGTACCCTTTAATTTACTAGAATAGGAGAGAGAAATGGTCACTTGATAAAGTAAAAGTACCCCTTTAACAATAAAAGGTGGGTTGGTGAATAATTAATGAGAGTTTTAGTAAGATAAAGTAAGGTACTAAGAAGAACTTCTGATAACAGCCTACAACCACTTGTAGCTTTGTGTGCCACATCAGATTTCCAAACTACAACATTTCCAGCTACATCCTCTTCCAATGGAAAACTACAACCACTTGTAGTTTTTGTAGGTCCCACATGTCATCACCATATCAACAATTTTTAATATACAATTCATACAATCATAATTTGTAATTAACTTGTAAAAATAATAAATTGTAAAAATAAATGACTTTTATTCCAAATTTTGGGCGAATTGGGCGAATCGGTAAATTTTGGGCGTCTTGATTATTTTGGGTTGGATTTTGGGATGTTTGACTTTCTAAATTTTGATAATTTTCTAAATAAGGATAATATTGACTATATGGATCTTGAGAATAATCATCCATTTGTGGGTATATTTTTTTTGAAGGAAATAATATATGAGAGAAAGAGATTATAGAAATTTTATGGGTATATTTTTTTACAACATTGTTACTCCTATTTATAGACTAAAAAAAAAAAAAAAACGTGCAGTACTGTAGCACAATATTACCGTTGCAAATAAATTTACAACTCCACAAATTATATATTGCTCAACATTACCGTTGGAAAGTGAAATGGAACATTAAAGTTGAGAGTAAAAAGTTAAGTGGAGCCCACAAAGACTTGAAGAAAGCAAGTAGCTTTGTGAAGCTACCTTGCTTCGCAAAAAGAAAGTCGCAATTTTCTCCCAACAATGGAGCTAGTAGCTCCAAGTATTGAAAAATTGCAAGCTAGGACTTATGAGCAACCGTTGGAGCTGCTCTAATGTTAACTAAAGTTGTTTTTATGCCAAAAGTTGAATTGTTGCAATAGAAAAGAACGGAGGAAGACATCTTAACTTTAGTGATATACTCATCTGAATTTACTTAATCAACTTTTTTAGTAAAATATTACATTCATTATATTTCACGGATATTTTTTAGTCCCCTGGATGAAGAAGTCCAGGCTAATGAAAAGACCCACTTATAAAGGTGGAATCCGACCATTGAAATCTTTCAAGGGTGAATTCAGAAATGTATTCCAAAACAGAAACACATATTCTTCCTGAATATGGCTTTGAATATCTTGAGCTCTAGATTTCCCTTTCCTTTAAGTTATTCCGTCTTTGCATCTTTTTCTTTTTGCTTTTTCACTTTTCATGTTGAATTCTATTAGAGACATTCTTAAGACATTGGCATACATATATGTATAATGTATATGTTCATGCGTGACCCCTCCATATGGGGTATTCCTTTTTATGATCCGATTCTTATAGAAATAAAATTAGTACTTGTAAAATTGACAAGAAATATATGACACTCAATTTTAAAGGATTTCATGTCATTTATATAGTTGCTATCTTTTAGATATTTTGGGTCAATTATAAGTGTCATTTCTCGAATTTTAACGTCACTTTACAAGTTTTGTGTCATTTAAATGAGATGTTATATGTAAATATATCTACGAAAATGTCATTAATGAATGATTATCGCCCAATATATTCAAAAGATTCGAGGGTGGAGAAATGTTTTGCATGATAATAAGGGATGTAGTCTATAGGGAGGGGCTGCATTTGAATTTGAATATATATTAATATATGAAATAAATGGGGGTGATAAGAGATCATATCCTTAAATGAAGTATGTACCTAGCTCAACTACTTCCAGGATGTCATATTCACTTAAAGGGAAAGTGTAAGATTGTAACAGGTGAAAAATCAATATCACAGAAAGATGCCCTGTATGTATGTTATCAGTTATGAAGTTGTTGTGGTTGGCACTTATCGAATTCTTAGTAAATGTAATGCTGTTTTCCTTTGCGTCGCTATCTCATACTACTTCCTTTGTTACAGATCCTGTTTTAAAATACTAGAGTATAGGTACTTTTAAGGTTGATGTATACATGTACCCAACTCACATATAAAAAAAGATGATTAAAATGAAATGGTCTTCTTCGTGCAATCTCAAACGTGAGGTAAGTGTTTGTATCTATTCCAAGGGTCAATAATGATGGAGGAAAATCAAGAATTTGTTGATTAGAAGGGTAATTCTATAGTGATTGACGCTTAAATACAAACCATAGTAGAAATAATAAAAGGGTTATGCTATATGCAGCTATAAGGACTGCATATAAGACATAAATACATTGCTTAAAATGGAAATTAGTTGTAAATTTATGACAAAAGTTTGCATTAATCTATGTAATAAATGATCAGTTAATGCTTGTTTTTTCCATTTTTAGCTTTTTATATGCAGCCCTTAGGGCTATCAAGGATTATTTTCTCTCTGACAAACTGATCAGAGGAAGATTTTCATTTCAGAATTTGTGTGTTTGTTTTACAGTGTGATAACGGCACTAAGATGCCTTTGCTACTATATATACAAAGCATTCACATTTACTGTAGTGCTAAGCTGTACAAACCAATAAACTATCCTACTGCTAAGCTGTACAAAACAACAAAGAAATGATTCTAGGATCACCCAAAAGGTGGATAGTGACATGTTCCACTATCACTGTAGGAAAAACATGTGATTGAGAGTGTAGTACTAGTGTAGGATGATGTATCAGCAGCAGTAATCTATCACCAGTTTAATGACACAAACCACCAATTTTCACACCCCCCCTTCAAGTTGGAGCTGATGAAAGAATGCCCAACTTGAAAGATAGGTGGTTGTGTTGAGTTTCACTCAGGGATTTGGTCATTAAATCAGCTAGTTGAAGAAAAGACTTGACATGAAGGGTATTGAGGAATCCTTCCATTACACGATCCCTCACATAATGACAATCTAGCTTGAGATGTTTAGTTCTCTCATGAAATACAAGATTGTGAGAGATTTAGATTGCAACCTTGTTATCACAACAAAGATTGATAGGCTTAGGGACTGTAAACTTCATATCTTCTAGAATGCCATCAATCCACACAATTTCACTGCTTGTCTGGGACATACATCTGTATTCTACCTCTGCTGAAGACTTTGAGACAGTCTTTTGCTTCTTGATCATCCACGATACAAGATTTCTTCCAAGGAAAACACAATAGCCTATTAGGGACCTCCCACTAAAAGCACAAGTCCCCAAATCCGTATCACAAGGTATGCTTCGAAAGAGATGTGTCACAATTTGCATGATAGTACAATCCCCAATCAATTGTCCCAGCCCGAGTATTTGATCACATGTCAGGCAGCTTGTAGAAGAGGCTTACTGGGGCAGGCCATAAATTGGATGAGTTATTGCACTGAATAAGATATGTCTGGCCTGGTGAGGTTTGAATAGAGCAATCTTCCAATAATGCTTCTATAAGCTTCAGGATCACTGAGCACTTCTCCTTCATCAATAGACAATCTAACTCTCTTTTGGGAAGGGAAATTTGCATGGTTTACATCCTTCTAACCCCGCACTTTGCACAATATCTATGATGAATTTTCTTTGATCAAGCATGGTCCCCTTTTGAGACCTAGATACTTCTATTCCCAGAAAGTATCTCATATCTCCTAGATTCTTACAGGTAAAGGCAGAATCCCTTTTGTTTCAAAATGGTTATCTCTTCTTCATTGTCACCACTGACCATAAGGTTATCTACATACACAAGTACTATGACTTGCTTGCCAACTGCTTCTTTGTGATATAGAGGGTAATCTCTCTTGCTTTGGTGAAATCCTTCTTACAGCAGGAACTTTGTCGATTCAATGTTCCATTGCCTTGAAGCTTGCTTCGAGCCATAAAGACTTCTCTTGAGCATACATATTTTCCCACCGTGCTCTTCACTATAATATAACCCGGTGGTGGCTTCATATATTTCTTCATCTAGATATCCATGAAGAAAAGCATTGTTGATATCTAGATGGTGAAGTTTTCGCTTAGGCAGCGATTGCTAAAGCAATCAAAGTTCTAACACTTGTGAACTTGGCTACAGGAGTAAAAGTGTGCTTATAATAATCCTTCCCTTCTATTTGCCTATCTCCTCTTGCCACCAGCCTAGCTTTCAATCTCTCCACTTCTCCAGATGGCTTCAGTTTCACCTTATAAACCCATTTGCAGTCTATTGCCTTCTTTCCTTCTGGCAATTTTGTTAAAACCTAAGTTTCATTATCTTCTAGGGCCTTTAACTCTTTCTTCATTGCTTTTATCCACCCATCATGCTTCATTGCTTCTTTTTAGTGAGCTGGCTTAGTCACTCTCAAGGCATTGTTGAGAGAAGCAACATAATCTGCAGAAGAGTGATATGAGTCTTCTAGGCTTGCAACCGTTAGAGAGATACTCGTCGGACCCTCGCATCCGTTTGCCTCTCGCCGTGTAGTTGAACAATGTAATCTTTGAACCTCCCCGGCAAGCTTCTTTCCCCGTTGGATCTTCTAATATCATCTGTGCTATTGTCTGAAGCAACAACTTCTGTTTGTTGAATGACATTTGTCTCTTGCACTCCTTCATCAGCTATGCCATGTTCTCCTTCATCCATGTTGAGCATAATCTCATCTAGGATGTTTTCACCATCTCTATTCTCTTATTGTATTCCTGTATCATTCATGAGTGGCATTCTATCTCTAATCACATTAATATGGTTTCCTTTTTCTTTATTTGTAAGAAAAGGAAATATGTCTTCTTGAAAAATTACATCCCTGCTCACAAATATAATCCTTTTTTTCAAATCATTCAATTTATATCCTTTATGGCAACAAGGATATCCTATCATTACACATCTTATTCCTCTTTTAGTGGATTTATCACATGGCTTTCTTGTTCTACTTGCATAGCACAAGCTTTCTTGTTCTACTTGCATAGCACAAGCTTCCTATGACTCTTAAGTGGTCATAGTTGGGTTTCTTTCCCTTCAACCTTTCATATGGAGTTTGCCATTGAATATTGCACTAGGCAGTATGTTTATGAGATGAGTTGCATTTAAAATGCACTCATTCCACAAATTATCAGGAAGGTTAGCATGAATCTTCAATGCTCTTGCAGTTTCTAGAAGGAATCTATGCTTCCTTTCTACCCCCGCCATTCTCATTGGGTCTACCAGTGGATACTTCTCTCGGTGCATTATCCCTCTTTCTCTTATGATCTTTACACATTCTTGCTGAAAAATTTCAGTTCCATTATCAGATCTGATGGTTTTAACTTTGCAACCAAAATGGTTTTACATGAGCAAGAAAACCAACCAATATCTCCTTCACCTGTTCCTTATTGGACATAAGATGAGTCCAAGTTACCCTTCAGTGATCATCAAGGATAGTCAAAAAATATGTTGCTCCTGTTATGGCTTTTACACCATAAGGCCCCCATAAATCAATATGAACTAAATCAAAAACATTTTCAGCAATAGAAGATCGAGCTTGATATAAAAGGAAGTCTGCGATGTTTAGCTACTAAACAAGTATCACAAAAATATTCTTTCAAATCCTTGCAATCACAGAAATCTAACTGTTTCATCTTAGACAAGAAAATGTGCCCTAGTCTAGCATGAATCAATCCTAAATTATTCTTTCTAACTTCACTTCTCTCATGATTCTCCTTCACTTGAGCTGCAAACAACTTCTTGTTCTCTCCTGCTTTAAGCTCCTCTCCCTTCATCATCATCTTATATAAATCACATTGATTCTTTCCATGAGCTATAACTTGCTCAGTGGTATGGTCCCGTAAATAACACCCATCCTTGTCAAAAATAAACTTCATTACTCTATTTTCCTGTAGCAGTTTGCTTACAGACAATTAGGTTACGCTTAGAATCACTTACAAAAAGCACATTGTTTAGGATGATATCATCACATATCCTTATGTCTCCAAATTCCTTCACTTCTTTGATGTACCATCAGGTAATCCTATTTTGATCACTCCTTTCAAACATCTCATGTTCATGAACATGTTTCTATTTCCAGATATATGATCACTAACCCGCGAGTCAATAATCCAAGCATTGCAATAAAAATTCTTTTATGACACATAACATTTGAAAAGGCTGATTAACCTGCAAAATTGATGTAGGCAACATCATTGTTTCCAAGAGCTTTCATCACCTCTTGAACCACAGTATAGATGAGCTTGCTGTCATTTCTTCTCTCACTTGTTTCCCCTTGAGATCCTTCATAATCCATGGGAGTTTGAGCAACATGTTCTTCCTCCTCTTTCACAACATTTGCAACCTGCCTTATGTTATTCTTCCATCTCTGACTCTTGAACCTGTCAGGATACCCAATTATCTTAAAGCACTCTTCCCTTATGTGCCCATGCGTACCACAATGATCACATCTCTTTGCTTCCTTTTCCATCATCTTCTTGTAATCTTTCTTTTGAAATTGAACCAGGGCTCCTAAGCTTAGAGCTTGTTTTCCTACATTGAGAGAACTCATTTTATTCCCTAGGCTTATCTCTCATGTGATTTACTTGTATTTCTAAACTTGTAACACCAAGTTTTATGCTTTGTTCACATGCAAGAAATGATCCATACCCAGAAAATTGCTCTTCATCTGCTCATATCCCTCATTTAGCCCCATTATGAACTTTAGAATTCTGTTAGTAGCTTGTATTTCACGCACCTTCTTCATCATACTGCATGTGCAGCTACTCATGGCACCACAACTGCACTCTGGCACACCTTCCAGTTGGGCTATTTGGTCCCATAATTCATTCAGCTTGCAATAATATTCACCAACACTTACGTTATTTTGCTGAAATTCCCAGAGTTCTTTCTTGAGATGAAACAATTGAGGAACGTTTGTTTGCCCATATCTCTTAATTATCTCACTCCATAACTCCTTGGTTGATTGCATTGACCCTAAGCTTCCTGCTATTTCTGGTTTCATGGTGGCCAACAACCAAGATCTCGCCATATAATCACATCTTACCCACTTTTGCATCTCATCTTCTGCTTCCTTTGGCTTTTCATGGCTGCCTTCCAGAAAGCTTAGTTTGTTCTTTGCTCCAAGAGCAATCTTGGTGCTTCTACTCCAGTTAAGGAAGTTATTTCCATCGAAGATGATACTTCATAGAGCAGTTGCAGCACTTTTATTGATAGCAATGAAGAGAGGATCCTTATAAGGATTGTTTGAGTGACTAGCTTTCTCTGCCATATCAGCTTCACACAAGATAAAAGATTCAATTTTTTTTTGTTGAAATTCACTCTTGAATGAGACTTGAATTCTCAGAATAAGGATCTCTAAACACCTTGCTCTGATACCATGATGAGAAATTCAAGCTATTAAGGATTGTTTTCTCTCTGTCAAACTAATCAGAGGAAGATTTTCATTTCAGAACTTGTGTGTTTGTTTTACAGTGTGATAACGACACTAAGATGCCTTTGCTACTATATATACAAAGCATTCACATTTACCCTAGTGCTAAGCTGTACAAACCAACAAACTATCCTACTCCTAAGCTGTACAAAACAACAAAGAAATCATTCTAGGATCACCCAAAAGGTGGATAGTGACAGGTTCCACTCGGTGGCGGAGCGCCTAGGGGCATGGGGGTGCACGTGTACCCCTGAATTTTCAAAAATAAAATAAAGTATTTTTCGTGTAAAAAGGGTTATGAGCTTCACGCACCGTCTTGCGCTCCACGCAGAGAAGGCGTGCCAAGCGCATCTCCCCAGGCCAGCACTGCAAGAGGGAATCTTGCGACGCAGGGTTCTGAAGAAATAACCTTATAAAAGATCTGCAACGCATTAGATCAATAGAAAGTTTCTGGCTTAGTGGTTTGTTGGGCTGCTTATAAAGCTTAGTTAACCCATGATGTCATGGGTTCAATGCATGTTAACAACATTTTGTTTCATTTTCCCTTTTTTTTCTCCTTTGTTTTGTTTGGTTCCTTTTCTTTTTTTTTCCTTTGTTTTGTTTCTTTTATGGCAATATCCTCTCAAGAGTTAAAATGATTAGCTTTTTATTTTTTGTTTTGTTTTCTTGTTGTACAAATCTAATTTTTTTAATTGACCGGTTCCTCTACTCTTTACATTGTTGTAGATAAATATTATTGCAAGAATTTCATAATTTTAATTGTGCTTCTGTACATCGATAATTTTCATTGCTTAAATAAGCGCTACACAATTATTATTATTAAAGTTTTTAATCAATTTAATTCGATTTTTCATGTAACGACTTTGAATCCACGTGGGTCAAATTCTAGATCTGTAACTGTGCACCCCCAAATGTAAAATCCTGGCTCCGCCACTGGTTCCACTATCACTGTAGGAAAAACATGTGATTGAGAGTGTAGTGTAGGATGATGTATCAGCAGTAGTAATCACCAGTAATAATGACACAAACCACCAATTTTCACAAGTAGTCATATACTTTTTGTTCTTTGTAAGAAGTATAACTTCTTTTTTGAAACATTCAAGTATTTTTAGATGATTTAGTTGTAATTTAAATCAATCTATATAAGTTAATATAACCAAACGTTAAGATTTCATTTTAAAAGCTACTGATTTATGTCGAACTCTTACAATAGTGGTTTGTGCTAAGCGTGACATAAAATCCAACATTATAAAATTATCGATAGAAGGATATATTGAAGTGACATATATTCTTGTGTTGCTACTTACTATTATGAAGGGGGTTAGCCAGAAGCTAAGACATGATATAAGTATATCCACCTTCTAAATTGATGCACTTGAGTAGGAGTGCTCAATTCTCATATGATGGAGAGTTAATTGTTAGTCTAGGAACTTAATTGGTATGTAGATGTTGCATAACAAGTACAAAAATGATTAAAATATCCTTGTTCTTTAAGGGGATTCTAATTATTTACTTACAAATTATGTACACAACTGTTAGAGATGAATATTATTTGAGTTTTTTTTTTCCGGGGATCGTCAAGGAATTTAACTTAGTGACTTATTCAATTATCCCTACATAGATATCTTAGTTTAATATTCATGTGTACGGTGCACCTTATCAAGGACAAAAAATTAGTTAAATGGATAAGTAGTTAAAATGGACTCATCATTTTAAAAATCTCTAGTTTACCTGTTATAGACCAAGATGAAGAAAATTATTAGAAACTCTATATTAGAAAAGGAGCCAATAATTGCAAGAGCTTCCAAATTAGGAAGAATGATTAATACCATTTATCTGACAACTAAGTGGAAGAAAAAGATTAAAGGTGGTAGCAACAAGAACACTTTGCTTAACAAGAAGGAAAAGCTACCTAATGACCAAAAGTAAGTTGCCTAGTCCAATAAAAAGAAGAGTGAAAGCAGCTGCCAAAACCACATGCTTAAACAAAGCTTCCTAAGAAACCTTACCTAAACTACATTAGTTTCTTGTTACCAGAGCAAGCACAAATCTAGCATCAATTGAAAACTCAAGTCATTAAGGTAAGCTCACAAAACATTTCTCTATTATATCATACACATATATTTTGATTTTATTTCCATGTAAAAGAACCACCCAATAATCCAAAGCCTACTCTGACTAATTCGAGTGTAGGTTAGAAAATGCTTAATTAGAGTCAAAGTTATCCCAACAAGTGTTGTTGCATTCTCAAGGCTCGAATTTTGAGACCTCTAATTTACTACAAACAACTCTTTACCAACTGATGCGAGCACTTGTTGGTTACATGTAGATTCTACTATACTTTATTTTGCATCATCTTAGTACTATTTGATTCATATATTTCATTCCTAGACTATTATGGCGTCCGAAGCGCCAACATGGGCTGATCAATGGGGTGAAGGTGGTTTTGGAGCTATGGATGATGCCAAACCAAAGGAGAAGACAGAGAGCAAGAAGAAGAAGACGGTCATTTTTGCAGGAATTGGAAAAGCTAAAGCGGCAGCAATGGTGGGAATCAAGTGGGTTAAGCAACGATGCGTAAAACAAAATCCTCCTCCAAGATGACAAATCACAATTTCTTTTTTAATTCTAATTTCATGTTTTGCTTGTCCTGATTTGTTTTCCCATGTGATATATAAGAAGATCAGGTTATGAATGAAATTTTGATCAACTAGTGTAAGAACTTTGGGGCCTTTTAGGTAGTCAGGGGAAGAATTCCCGTCTAAAAATAAAGTAAATTGACCCAATTTAATTCCTCTCGGAACCGCAAGACAATCATATCTAAATCCCTCACATATACGTGTATCTTATAATCCGACCCAAGCACGAACAATTTCTGATACTATGTGACCAAATTATAATTGACCCAAACTGAACTAATCCAACCTAAAAATATAAATAACTAATCAATAGTCTAATACTGACATGTTCATCATCATGAGCTACTTTGCTTGATTGACAACATTCTCGAATATGGCACGAACCTAATGAATCGTTACCTATACATGACTCGAATAAAATCAGATTTGAATGACCCGTTTACCTCCTATATGACATGTTAAGACACTTAGATCCCAACTTTGGTAGATTGAAAATTCGATGGCTCACAAAGCTTTAAAGACATTTTGCTCCAAATTAACACTATTAGGGACAAATAAAAGATTACATAGTATAATACGATGTCACAAATTGAGAACCATATTCGCTAGGCTGCTACACTAGCAAATACATGAAACATGCAACCTATTTAGGTATTACTTCATGTTAATTCCTGTTGGATAAGAAACTGGAGAAGATCCAACTTCATAACAAAGGTTATACCATTTATTGCCCGTAAACATTTACAAACTACCTTGGATATCCAACACTGTAAATAGCTTTGACTCATCACAACACATGGTCTTGAGTAGTACCACAAAAGTTGGTGCAACAGACTAACTAAACATTAGCCTCCGGGTGAGCCAGTTAGCCAAACTAGGTAAGCTAGTAGAGTCTTCAAATCAGCGGACCTATCCAAAAAGACTTTAAGAGATCTTTTTGCTGTTGTTGGTGAAAACCACCTAATACTCCATAACATACCAAACTCCGACTAATTCAAATTCGAGCTAGCAATGAATAATTAGGGACGGCCAAGCTCTCCCAACATATGTTGCTTCATTCCTAGGGCTCAAACCCAAACCCCTTTCCTAGTTGATCCAAGCCATTTGTTTTCGCTAAGCTATTCCGAGCACTTGGTGCTCAAAGATCTACCACACTAGTTATTTGAATGAAAACATCCACAGTTCTTGTTCTTTCTTTTTCTTCCAAATTTCAAACTCAAAAACACATTCCTCTATTTGACAGTATTAAAAGACTTCAAAAATGGCATGCTCTAAGTTAATATGCTTCTTGTTCAATGGAGTACATTTACTGCTTTAGCATGTAAAGAAATGAGTAAACTCGCAAGTCCTAACGAAAAGATCAACAACAATACCCATGAAGACCAAGCATCATACTGAAGGGAACATGTAACTCACTAAACAATTCAAGGTTAATAATCTCGAAATTACATGACAACGTAGTTATTCATAAACTAAGAAAAAAGGATGAAATTCTATCAACAGGTTAAGTCTGATTTCATGTCAGAAACACAGCAGAACGATAGTGATGAGTACCAGAAGATTTACAATTGTAGTTTAAGTCAACTTTGATTATTTACACACGCATCAGTTAGCGATGCACCTCAATCCAAACACATTCTCCCCACTGTAAGTCATATAAAGAAAGCCATCTTCATCCTTATTCTCCTCATAAATTGTGGACATTAGAGCAGCTGTAGCAAAGCAAAACAATCGGATTACAACATATGTAAGACTGTTATAGAAACCACTTTAATTAACAGATTCCAACTTACCAGTGGGAGGTAAAATGTTTTTAACAAATACGAATATGGCTTTCTCAGGACTTAGATTCACTCTCTTCCTCACCACATACACAAACTGTCCCACTGTTAAATCAGCTGGGACGAGGTACCTGCAAGGATTTATGAGAACAGGGGATCCCAAACATAAATCACTAGTTAGACTACAAAAAGAGCATTATTTAGGTATGCATGACAAAAAGTCTCCAGGAGATTTAGCAATTATAAAAGTTCTTATTTAAATCTGATCAAGGGTCAGGCTGGGCTGCGACCCCAGTAAAGAAAAAAGGCCAATTTCAGAATAAGAACGGGCAGATATCATAAATGTACATATCTAAATCTGCATGCTTGTCTACTTTTATACCCTTAACAACAACCACATATTGTAGTTTACCAGTAATGACAATATTGTTATACATCAACCCGAAAGGTTCGAATGGTCATTGAACATAGCGTTTAGGTATCTAAAGTTTAGAAAACAACATATTTCGTGGAGAAGCCAAGTTGAAGTACCATTTTCAACTGTGAAATGAGGCCAGAGCGCTTATATGCCATGAAGCTAGTGCTACAAGGAAGTGCAAAATGCAAATCTTTTTTTCCCCACGTTGAAATACCAGTAACATATGCTACTTTGCAATATCATGAAGCTTTGCATTCTTAACAATGCACAAACATTAAATAATTGGGCGCTAAAATCAGATGCAACTAGAAATGAGACTAACTTTTTCTTATCAATGTCAGGAATGTCACTCTTTTCAGCCTTCTCCACAATCACCTGCATAAATTGGTTAACTAGTGAGAATTACTGAGCCGATTGGCAATATATAAATTTTAAAACACAAATACTGCCAATAATCATAATCAGTCAACAAGTAAACCATCTTACAGGAATTCTATCAGGATACTTCTCCCTAATGCGAGCTGCTTCTGCTTGTCTCTTTTCTGAAAAAGCAAGAAAAACTTCAATTCACCAAACAAGAAAACAAAAGGGCTACAGCTCAGAATTTTAGCATTGCTTAAAGAAGCAATCATCTTCCATCTACATCAGAAAACTTGCACCACAAAACCAATCATTTACAGCAAGGTATATCGCCTTGATAAGAGTATTATACATAAAGAAAGGTGTCATATAACCAAAATGAACAAATTCCGCATAATATATAGGAGAAAAACCCAGTTCATCAAATGAGCAAGATGTCTAACTTCGATCGAAAAATCTCACTCTCTTCCCTCTTCCCAAAGTTCACTAGACTTGTCAATCTAATCATCATTTATCAATACCAAATGACATATACATAGCCTCATTAATTCCTCCTATAATGAACAAAGGACAACCCTTCAAGAATTGGGCAATTTCATGTTAATCTTATATAGTAGTTATCTTTTTCATCACTTTATCAAAACTAACAAACCAAATGACCCAAATATAATCTAAGGCAAAACTACAAGAATTATCACGTAAGTGAGTCATGATCAAGTATACAATTCATCTAGAAAAGAAGGCCCTAGAATTGGATCATGAAATTATATAAGACTCAGAAAATCATCTAGCATAATGTTGTTAACAACAGCAATTCATCAACCAAGAAATGCCTCTAACTATATTTTATCAAGAAAATACTACCTCCGGTTTCTATTATTTGCAACGATTAGACATTTTCCCTCTCTACTTTATGTCAAATCGTTGCAAATAATAAAAACCGGAGGTAGTACAAGAATTCTAACTTTTCAAGCAAAACTCTTTTACAAATTATGAATCTATACAATACTTAGCCTATAATCAAGTAAAATTCTTACCAACATTCACAAATGAAAATTATCCAGATGCATTATTCGCATAATATGATCAAAATACATCGTCAAACATTCCAACTTACACAAAAAAAAAACCATAAAAAAACTAAAAAAACTCCCAAATCAAAAGAAATAATCACAAACCAAGTGGGTGCTCGAATTTGAATGAACTTTTAGCCATCTTAGCACTCAAAGGAATAATTTTTTTCTCTGCAAAGATCAAAAATCGAAGAAAGATGAAAATTAACAAGACAATTCTGCATTTTTTAGCAATAATTAGAAAGATTATTAAAGAAAACAGAAAGATAATTGAACCATCATATACTCCATAGACTATAAACAGTGGAAAACTATGAATTAGTTTGATTTAGGAAATAATTGAAATTACCCAGAACACGAAAAGGGGAGATTTTTGCGATTGGAACAACTCTACCGGAACTTTCCGTGGCACGTCGCAATCAAAAGAGTAGTCAAGATAAAAAAAAAGATAGAGAAAAGGGTTTTGTGTATTTATATGAATATATGGTGGTTTATTTTTTTATTTAATATTGTTACTTACAATTATTGGAGGATTATTTTTTTTAGGAGTTGGGGAATTGCGGGGTAATGAAGGGGATTGTTAGGGTTGTCGTGGTAATCAAGGTATTCCCAATTCTCCCTTGGTGTTTGGTAAGCATTTGGAATTTGGAAATCTTGTGTTGCCTTCCTATCATGTATGTATGTCTATAATAATAGTACATGTGTGATGTGTGTTTTAAGTGATTGGATAAGGACACGTAGGTCATTTCGCTTTTATTTTATGTATTAGTAGATGTATCATGCAACACAATTTTTTTAGAGAACATTCCTCATATACCTACAGGGTGTACTTGTGCAAGGTATCTCAAAACTTTTTTTTGCTCATTTGTTCATTTGGAATTCTATCTATTGTGTGGATTGTGCTCATTTGGAGGATTTAAAATGAGCAATGAGCGAAAAAATTTATATAATTTTGAGTGTACCATATTCATGATGCATTCAGGTATATGATAAAAGGTTTTTTTTGATATAACCGAAATTTTTTCTAATTATACCATAACATTTCATAAAGTATTAGAAGATTTCGTAGCCATAAGTAATCATCATATAGTATTGCAAACGTACAAATTTTATTATTTTAGATTAAAAAATAAATAGTATCTTAATGGGTGTTAGCCGCAAGGTGGTTTGTGATGTTTATAGACCAAACTTTCCCTAGGCCTATATTAAAAGAACTTTAGGGAATGAGACTCTGAAATCAACAATTGGGAGTACGGATAGTAATGGGTAGGGTCTGGGTAGGGTAAGGCTAAACCCTTATACATACCCTAATTTTTTAATGTAGACCCATACCCTACCCATACCCATAGGGCAAAATTTTTTAGGACCCTTACCCTTACCCGTAGGGTCCGATATGGTATAGGTAGGGTCTAGGGTCCACAGTGGGTCCAATATAAATTTTTTTCCGCTTATATTTTCACGTGTATATATAATTGTTAATCACAATTCAACATATAAAGCTATCAATTAGCGCACAAAATATCATATTACATAGGAATACATAATTTTTCCACACCCCAAAAGTCTCATACATCCAAATATGAATAAAGAAAATAGTTTAGAGCGAGGGAATGATATACTGGTAAGATGAGATTGGGAGAGTGCATCTAAGATAAGTGATTGAGGGTTTTATTTTGATTGGAATGGTTTCTTATATATCTGTTATATATTAAATATATATATATTTATTTTCGATTAATAAAATAAAATATATATATATATATTAGTTTGTGTGGGTATAGGTAGGATCTGGGTAGGGTCTGGGTATTTGAGAAGTAGACCCTTACCCTACCCTTACCCGATAGTATCAAGATCCATACCCTACCCTTACCCATAGGATTCAAAAAATTAAGACCCATACCCTTCAATTAGGGTAGGGTATGGGTGAGTCTGGTTAGGGTCGTGGATCCATTGCCATCTCTAATTGGGAGTGCATGTGAAGGGGAATAATATGGAAAGTGTTGAAACATTTTTATACTTAAATGTGTTTGTTGTATATATATAAAGTATATGACACATAAATTTTTTTATAGGTTGGTAAGATGAAGGACCCTACTGAACTGGCACCTCGCACAGGTACAACCAGCCAGGTTTGCAGGTCAGACTCCTTGTAGGGAGGGGGGATGGTAAGGGAAACCTCACCCCCAAAGAGCCCCTAGTGGGGTTTGAATGTTTGATCCCATGACCTTGAAGTCATAAGGCCAAACCTTTACCACTAGGTCAAGCTTTGCTTGGTAAGTATATGACACATATGGAGTTGTAGAGTTTAAGCGTATGAATATATTATACAGGTTCAATTATGTAATAGCCTAAGTTTTGAAACAATAAATTTAAGAGCATTTTTGTTCTCGGGCCCGATTTGGTGGACTTACCCAGTCAATTGGACGAACTATTTTTTTCTTAAATTCTTGGTGATCTCGATCGGGTCATGTTGCACGTATGGTTGAGCGAAGTTTACCATGGGAATGCGGCTCTATGCCTATGCGGGTAGACAGAGTCACATAACTGACACGATTTTTGTGCTTTTGCTACTGTTTTCTCTTGAAAGCATCTACTATTTCCTAGTGAAATAATACTGTTTATGCTAAAAACAGTACTTTGAGTGGAAGTAGCAAGTTGGACTTTGCTAATTGGGTATGAGAATGGTGAATGCTGGACCGAATCTCCAAATGGGTTGTCACCTTTAAAACAAAAAGACTAACCCGGGGGTTTTCCCAGCGAACCCTCTTCGATGCTTAAGTCAGTTGGGTGAGAAATGAAAAACAAGAAAGTGGAGAGAAATGTCAAATGTATGTGTTTGTTTAGTTTAGATGAAGTTACTTTTCATTTAATGCCAAATGGACTATATATAGTGGAAGGCAGGTCTAGGGAGTCTTGGGCCGATCCTCCATGTACCACATTTACTTTCACTTTTCCTTCCTTTGGCCTGAATGCTTCATAAGGGCCGTTTGGCTAGACCGCAATGGGATTGGGCCCATATTTAGACCCCAATATATACATTACTTCATGTCACAATGACGTAACCTTTATACACCATTCTATATATGTATGATGTGTCACTATGAGATTAAAATCATTCTAATTTGATTTAAGAAAAATCATTGAACTCTTTTTGTTCTTCGAACAAAAGAAACTCTCAAACTTTTTGTTGAATAGTTTTTTTTAACAACCAAGATTCTATTGCTTCTATATACTATTCGTTTGTTGCAGGGTGATGAGGGTAAGGAGCATAGTGGAGATGAAGAGGTGGGTCAAGTAGCGGTGTCCTATTTTAAGCAGATTTTCACTTCGTCTCATCCTTCCTTGATTTCGGAGGCTTTGAATGACTTTGGAGCCCGGGTTTCTGATGATATGAATGTTGTATTGAGAGCTGAGTACACGGAGGAGGAGGTGCGAGTGGCCTTGAGTCAGATGCATCCTATCAAAGCTCCTGGTTTTGGTGGTATGTGTCCCATGTTTTTTCAGACATACTGGCATATTGTGGGACATTCTGTGACTCAGATGGTTTTAGGTATTCTTAGGGGTGATCCTATTCCTGGGTATCTTAATCGCACTTTCATTACTCTTATCCCCTAGAAGAATAATGCAGTGCATATGTCTGATTATCGCCCGATATCCCTGTGTAATGTGATCTATAAGCTGGTTTCTAAAGTTCTTTCTAATCGTCTGAAGTCTTTTTTATCCAGAATTGTTTCTGTAAATCAAAGTGCTTTTACTCCTGGGCGTTTGATTACAAATAATATTTTGGTGGCTTTTGAGTGCTTTCATCATATGAAGCAGTTAAAGAGCGTGGAAGGGTGTATGGCGATGAAGCTTGATATGTCTAAAGCTTATGACAAAGTAGAATGGGAGTTATTGGATGCTGCGATACTGAGGTTTGGTTTTGACACTGGTTGGATGAGCAGGGTGATGGAGTGTGTTAGATCGGTTTCGTTCTCTGTCCTGATTAATGGAAAGCCATCTGTTGATTTTCGCCCTCATAGGGGTATTAGACAGGGTGACCCCCTGTCTCCGTATCTCTTCATTTTATGTGCAGAGGTTTTCTCTCATTTGATCAGGAGCGCGGAGGAACGACATTCTTTGAGGGGGATTAGAGTTCCTCCTACGGCCCCATCTGTTAGTCACCTTCTGTTTGCTGATGATTGCATTATCTTCTCTAGAGATTCTTTGCAAGATGCGGAGGCTTTTCAGCAAGCTCTTGAGATCTATGAAAAGTCTTCGGGGCAGCAGGTAAACCTTGATAAGACAAAAATTTCCTTTAGTCGGGGGGTGCCTGCTGCTAGGAGAGATGACATCTCTCATCTTATTGGAGTTCAGGAGGTGGATATCCATGATAGATACTTGGGGCTTCCTACGGTGGTGGGGAGATCGAAGAAGGTGATTACTAGAGGAGTTAAGAAGCTTCAGGGGTGGAAGGGGATGGAACTTTCTAAAGCGGGTAGGGAGGTCATGATAAAGGCTGTGGCCCAATCTCTTCCTACCTACGCGATGAGTGTTTTTAAGTTTCCATCTCCTTTTTGTGATGAGATCAAATCCCTCATTTCTCAGTTTTGGTGGGGTCAAAAGAGTGGGGAGCGCAAGATTCATTGGGTGGCTTGGAAGAAGCTTTGTAGGCCAAAGGCGGAAGGAGGTCTAGGCTTTAGAGATATGAAAATGTTTAATTGGGCTTTGTTGGGGAAGCAAGGGTGGCGTCTCACTATGCATCAGGGAAGCTTGGTTGAACAAATTCTTAAGGCTCGATACTATCCAAATTCCACTTTTATGGAGGCCGAGTTGGGTTCTTGTCCTAGCTACACATGGAGGGGTATTTGGGAGGCTCGATGGGTACTTTAAAGAGGAATGAGATGGAGGGTGGGTGATGGGGAAAAAATTAAAGTGTGGAAGGATGTCTGGATTCCGGGTTCTCAGTCGCGAAAAGTGTTATCTCCGCGAGGTGAGGCCAACATTGACTTAGAAGTGGGTGCATTGATTGATCCGATCACAAGATCATAGAATGAGGTACTTCTTTCACAACTTTTTCTTCCCTTTGAAGCTGATAGAATCTTGAGTATTCCTTTGAGTCATCGGCTTCCGGAAGACACTTTGTGTTGGGATTTAGAGAAGGATGGAATATATTCAGTTAAGTCGGCTTATCATGCTACTGTTAATGATGTGTGGTTGATGAGTGAGGAGTCGACTTCGTCGTTGAATGAGTTGTGGAATGTTATTTGGAGTGCGGATGTTTTGCCTAGAGTCAAGATCTTCGCGTGGCGGGCTTGCTTGGAAGCCCTTCCAACTCGCCTTGGTCTCAGTCTTAGAATGCATCACTTATCTTCGGAGTGTAGCATTTGTGGTGCTGCTGCCGAGTCGGGGCTGCACGCCCTCTTTTATTGTGGATTGGCACAAAGTATTTTGGCGGAGTATGTGGGTGAGATAGAGGTTCCTAGGGGCTGCTCTACTGTTGCGGATTGGTGGAGTTTTATGTTCAAAGATAAGAGTGCCGAGGAAGTTGAGAAGTTCCTGGTTGTTTGTTGGGCCACTTGGAGTGCTCGGTGTAAGGCTGCCATGGAAGAGGAGTATGTGGCGCCTGCTTCAACCTGCTCTTATGCTATGTGAACATGGAAGGAAGCTAAGGATGCCCAGTCCTGCAAGCCTCGTGCAAGCTCGAAGCTGCTGGTCCCTCATGCGACTTGTTGTAGCAAACCGGAGCCGGGCTGGGTGAAATGCAATGTGGATGCGGGTGTTGTCGAGGCGTTGGGAGTTGGTGTGGGGGTTGTGTGTAGGGGTGCTGAAGGTGAGGTGCTCGGGTGTGTGGTGGTGCAGCAAAGAGTGAGCTGGGAGCCTCGTGTTGTCGAAGCCCGTGCCGTATTTGAAGATGTGCGCCTGGCCAAGCAGATGGGGGTTTGCAAGCTAGTGTTAGAGAGTGATTGTTTGCCAGTGATAAATGCTCTCCAGCGGAAGTCATCAGGAGCTAGTGATTTTTAAATACTTATTGAGGATAGTTTGGAGTTTTTTAGTCATTTTGATGTTGTAGTTTGGTCCTTCATTAAGCGTTCTGGTAATAGATTAGCTCATGTCCTTGCTCATCTCCAACCTATGGAGTATGGTTGTAGGTGTTGGGTTGATACTTTCCCGGACATTGTTTCCAGTGTTGCTGTTTCTGATTTATTAATATAGTTCCTCTTTTGAGGTTCCCTTCAAAAAAAAAAAGATTCTATTGCTTCTTCTTCGTATATGAAAAGTATAGTTTGATACTTACAAATCCAATATGTACCTGGAAGAGAGTTATGGACACTCACTACATCAAAATCTCTCTAGATTCTAACAAGGTGATGTATAACTAATATTTTTTTAATAGCTCATTACTAAAGATAAGAAATGGAGTGAATCCTATATTATAGGGCCTCAACAATAATAGTTGTCCCCGTTCCCTCTAGGTTTTCTCCTTGAGAGGGTTTTTTCTCTATAGGGTTTCTCTTTGGGAGGGTTTTTCTCTCTAGGGTTTCTCCTTGGGAGGATCTTTTCCTAGCCTCCATCGCTAGGGTTTTTCTGCTTTTTTTGAAGGTCTTTCCTTCATTCTTTACCTTTCTTTCTCTTTCTCTTTCTCTTTCTCTTTCATCTCTTTTCTTCTTTGCCTCAATTGTGAATCTTTGTAGGGGCTTTCACTGGTGTTCGTACAGGTGGTAAGCCCCAAAACTCCTTTAATTGCTTCCAATAAATATATCCCATCCTTAAAATGGTATTTATTTTAGTGTGTTCAATTTCTTTTTTTTCTTCGTCTGATGAAGGAGGAAGATCTAACAATCTCTATTCTCTGTAAGAATCTAGAAGACCACGGAAGTATATTCACCCAAACGATTATGCATCAGTGAGAGTTATGCCAAATCAGAGCGAACTCACATATTGTATTGCTTCGGATGAAGTTTTTTATAAAGACTATTTTTAATCGAATCTGCGATGTATCTAGTTCTAAGGTGTTATATACTTGTGTTGAAATATTCGATTTTTCAGGAATCAATTGTAAGTGCCGTTCTTGTCAAAAAAAAAATGGAGTGAATCCTAATCCATTTTATTTAGAAAAAAAACTAGGGCTCAACTTTTAATTATTTATATTCCAAAAGCATAATTTTTTTCTTTGCAAATATAAGCTATAATCATGATTCATATTGAACTAGTGTAATCAACAATTGATATCCAAAGAAAACAATCAAATACTGCTTTTTCACTTTGCCCAATCTGAAATTCTGTTTGGAAAAAAAATTATAAATTTGTTAAGAAACTGTGCTAAGTATTAGGTGCAATAGTTGCTTAGTGGTGATCAAAGGACCATTTAGAGTTTTATTTAGCAGTAAAAATTGAAACTTATTTAACTAGCCATTACTGAAAATAACAACAATTAAGAATCGTTAAGTGCATGCAATGCATAATTACTTAATTAGTAGTGTTAGTTCCACGAAATCAGATATGTGATCCGGTTCTAGAATTCAGATCAGAAATCTGAATTATTTTTGTTCATAATTGATTCATACCGATGTATCATGTATTGTAAAATATTATTAATGACAAAGCTTGACCTTTTCTCATTGAGCCATCACAATATATATACAAGAGTTTTAGGAATCCGATATGGAAAAGAAAACCTAACTATAATCTAACTATAACAGACTAAAATCTATCTATAACAAAATAGAGTCCTATGTTATCTCCAACACCCTCCCTCAAGTTGGAGCATGTGTGGGTTCCACAATGTTCAACTTGGACAATAAAAAATCAAACTGAGACTTGCCAAGAGCCTTAGTGAAAATATCAGCTAACTGTGCCCTAGTAGACACATAAGAGGGCGAAATGAGTCCTTTAGTGATGGCATCACGTACAAAATGACAATCAACCTCAATATGCTTTGTGCGTTCATGGAAAACAAGATTCTGAGCCAAGTAAAATGCAGACTGACTGTCACAGAACAAAGGAATAGATTTGGGATGTTGCACTCCCAAATTCAGAAGAAGGGCCTTGAGCCACTTCAGCTCACAAGTAATAGCAGACATAGAACGATATTCAGCCTCTGCAAAAGAGCGAGAAACGGTATGTTATTTCTTGGTCTTCCAAGAAATTGGAGAAGCACCCAAGAAAACAATCCAACCAGTGAGAGACCGACGAGTGAGAGGACAAGCTGCCCAATCAGAATCACACCATCCCTGCAGAGATAAATCACTGTCAGCACGAAGAAGAATACCCTGTCCAGGGGTACCTTTTATAAAACAAACCACACGAATAGCAGCATCCCAGTGTTCCTGACGAGGGGTCTGCAGAAACTGAGAGAGACCATGAACTGCATAGGCCAAGTCAGGGCGAGTAATATCCAAATAAATCAAGCGACCAACGAGGCGCCGGTAGGACGCGTCATCCTCTAATAATGCGCCAGAAGCATGAGCTAGGCGATGATTTTGCTCAATAGGAAAGTCAGATGGCTTGGCACCAAGAAGTCCGGCTTCAGAAATAATATCCAAATTGTACTTGCGCTGACATAAAAATAATCCAGAAGTACTACGAGCTACTTCAATGCCAAGAAAATATTTAAGAGGTCCAAGATCCTTCATTTTAAAGCAGTCACTCAAATATGCTTTGAACAGAGTTAGAGCAGCGGAATCATTACCAGAGATAATAAGATCATCAACATAGACTAAAACATTTAGTTGCACGGTCCCACGAGTATAGGTGAACAGAGAGTAATCAGAGTAGGACTGAAGAAAACCATAGCCTTTTAAGGCTGAAACCAACTTGGCAAACCAACAACGAGGAGCCTGCTTTAAACTATACAAAGATTTTCGTAAACGACACACCAAATTAGGATTAGGACATTCAAAACCAGGAGGAAGTTTCATATAAACTGCTTCATCAAGATCACCATGAAGAAAAGCATTGTAAACATCCATCTGATGAAGTTCCCAATTTTTGGAGGCAGCAATAGCTAAAAAAGCCCGAACAATAGTCATTTTAGCAACAGGAGCAAAAGTTTCATTATAATCAATACCTGCCTCCTGATGATTACCTAGAACAATCAGACGAGATTTCAAACGTTCCACAGACCCATCAGATAAATATTTAATGCGATAAATCCACTGACTGCCTAAAGCTCGCTTCCCAGGAGAAAGCTCTTCTAGTGTCCATGTACCATTATCCTCTAAAGCACGAATTTCAACATGCATAGAAGCTTTCCAACCAGCATCCTTCATAGCTTCTTTAAAAGAACTTAACATCACGAGACACAAAAAATTCCTTAGTATCTAAATCAAATAATTTCCAACCCTTTTTACCAAACGGATAACCCACAAAAGACAACCAAAGGTTTTAATAGCATCATAAGAAGGAGCAAAGCCATAAAGAATTTCAAAGGGAGATTTGTTGTCTAACAAAATAGAGGGAGTACGATTTATGAGATGAGCAGCTGCAAGAACACTCTCCCCCCAAAAATAAATAGGCAAGTGAGCTTGAAAACGAAGAGCCCTGCCCACATTAAGAATATGTTTGTGTTTACGCTCAACCCTCCCATTTTGTTGTGGTGTGGCAACACAAGAAGTTTGGAAAATAATACCAGTGGCAGTGAAATAGTCAAGAAGGGAATTAAATTCCGTGCCATTGTCACTTTGAACGATTTTAATGGTTTGGGAGAATTGACGATCAACCATTGCAACAAAGGCCATAAACATGCGAAAAACCTCAGTTTTATCTTCCAATAAATAAATCCACACAGCACGGGAATAATCATCAACAATAGTTAAAAAATAACGTGCACCACAAGAAGAAACATGTCTATAAGCACCCCACAAATCACAATGTATTTTCTCAAAAATCCTACTAGCTCTATTATCACTTAAAGGAAACTTGTCTCTAGGATGTTGAGAACGGAAACCAATTTCACACCCTTTATGTAAACTACCCTTATGACCACAAAGAGGAGGAAGCAACTTAACTACACGTTCAGAAGGGTGCCCCATACGCCTATGCCAAAGGTTAAAAGCTGAAGTAACAGCATGAAGAGAAGCAGGAGTCACAGGAGCATCCTTGTAGAAGTAATAAAGTCCATCCCGTCTAAGCCCCGTTCCAATCAGCTCCCTCATGCGGTCCTGTATAGCACACATAGATGAGTTAAATTGCACAGTACATTGTAAGTCAGTAGATAACTGAGAGACAGATAATAAGTTACAACTGAACTGAGGCACAAAGAGAACATTAGTGAGAATAAGATGTGCCGAAAGTCGAACATAACCCTTATGAGTAGAAGTAACAGAAGAGCCATTAGGGAGGCCAACAGGACAATTATGAACTTCCTCAACATCAACTAACCATGACTTCTCACCAGTAACATGATGAGTAGCCCATGTGTCAATAATCCAATCAGTAGGAGAAAACATACCATTAAGGCGATCATCAGAAATTTTTGCAGTACCAATAAGACCTGCTAATGCCTTCCATTGTTCAGCCGAAAAGAGCTGAGGAGCCGAAGAGGAAGTAGACGAAGGAGCGGACGAGGAGGAAGCTGTGGCGTTGTTGACCTTGGCCGAACCTCGCCCTCCTCGACCACGGCCCGAGCTGCGACCCGAACCACGACCCGAACTTTCACGCGAAGAAGAATCCGGATACCCGATGACTTCATAACAAGAATCGGACGCATGACCGGGCTTGTGACAATGAACGCAAGGATGAAGAGACCAACAAGAGGAGGTCGCATGTCCTTGTTTGTTACAATGAGAGCAAGTAGGGAGGGGCGCACGACCACGACCACGAGCCACGCCCGGGGACTGTGCAGCGAACCCGAGAACAGCAGTCGGGGGCGGAGGCTCGTGCGTGAGACTGGCCGAACGAACTCATTCATCTTGTACAACAAGATGATAGGCACGATCGAGCGTAGGTAAAGGATCACAAGATAAAATTGATGAACGTAAAGGGGCATAATCCAAGTGTAATCCCATTAAAAAATCATGCAATTTTTGAGTATCACGACGAGAGGCATGACGTGATCCCGCATCACAAGATGAGCAACAATTACAAGAGATTAAAGGTTCATGCTTGTATAGTTCTTCCCATAAACTGTTTAATTTTCCTTAATATGTCGAAACAGGCATGGATTTTAATTGCTCACACTTAGAAATTTCAGTTTTTATTTGATGAATTCTAGGGCCGTTTACCAATGCAAAGCGAGTACGCAAGTGATCCCAAAGGTGGTGAGCATCACGAAATTTAGAAAGTGTAGATTTTACCTCAGGATCAATAGTGTTAGTGAGCCAAGAAACTGTAGATTTTACCTCAGGATCACTTAGAAATTTCAGTTTTTATTTGCGTCGGGCCTCGAGGGCCATCTGAATATCGGCAGCCCAATCATCATAATTATCAAGCTTGAGACGGGTGGGAGTGGTAAAGTCTCCGGGACGATCACCCGTGCCAAGATAAAAAGGGGAATTTATGTTTATAGGAGGTGGTGGTGGCGGTTTGTTCTGCGGCGAACCCAAGTCATCATCACCTGCCATGTTGTGTTATAGTGGCCGAATAAAAAAAATTGGTGGGATTGAAATTATTAATCTTGAACTCACGTGTCCAAGGATCGGCGAAGGAGACAAAAAAATAATTTGTAGTGGATTTGTGTGGAACTTACAATCAGTGAGATAAACCCACGGCAGAGAGAATGAAAAATATTGTTGTGCGATGGACGTGAGGTCCGGAGAAAAAAAAATTATTTGTTGTACTAACCTTTGCTCTTGATACCATGTAAAATATTATTAATGACAAAGCTTGACCTTTTCTCATTGAGCCATCACAATATATACAAGAGTTTTAGGAATCCGATATGGAAAAGGAAACCTAACTATAATCTAACTATAACATACTAAAATCTATTTATAACAAAATAGAGTCCTATGTTATCTCCAACATGTATTCAATAATTCAATATCCAATTTGGTCTCATATATATTTGATTTAGTTGTTTTGAGATGTTTTTTTTTTGACATCGAGAAAACTTGCATTAATTAAACAACGAAGTACAACCTATTGCTAATACAATCAAACATAAACAAAGTAAAACCTAAAGGAGCTTTATTAGCTCTTACATGCCCTAAAAGACAAAAACAAGTAAAACCGGTAGAGAGTCGCATATTAAGGAGGGCGTCGTTGTTTTGAGATGTTAGCTCCACTACTAATATCATGGTTTTTGCTAGTAGTTGGCCAGTATAATTCCTTATTATACATCTACCATTTTTGTTTCTTTTGCACCTTATTACTGTATCTATTTATATTATTTCTCTTACATCTGTTGCAAAAAAGATAATTACACTACAAGAAAATCACAAAATAACGACGGCCTATCAGCGACGGCTAACAAAACAGTCGGTATAATCAAAAAAAGCGACGGCTTGAAGCCGTCGTGGATCACCGACTGCAGTTGTAGCATATAACGACGGTTTAGCTGTCGGTAATAAATAACGACGGCTAAAAGCCGTCGTTGATTTTGTGGAAGTAAAGCAGAATTTTTTTGTAGCTTAGGCGACGGTCAGAAACCGTCGTTGATTTCTAAAGGGGGGGGGTTAATTTAAGTCTTTCAGTCGGGTTTTTTTTTTAAACAACAAAAAGGAGGGAATTTGGGCGATTTTGCAGCGACGAAACTCCGTCGACTCCACCTCCACCTGCCTCTCCTCCTTCCTCCAGTCAACGTCAGCGACCCATCTCCACCTCACTTCGCCGGCGGTAAGCTTTATTTTCTCTTTTTTTTAAAAAATTTTTGTACTCATCAACCAAACCTTAACAGTTGGGTTTTTTTTTTGGGAGAGAAGTGAACTTCAGGCGACGAACTTGGGCGACGAACTTGCATCGACTCTTGCAGGACCTACATTTCGCCGGTGGTAAGCAGTGCTAATTACTTTTTTTTTTAACAATTTGTGTAGTGATGAAACTAAACCCAAAAAATTGAGTCTCGCTTTATATTATGTATATTTCTTCATGTAAGTGTTTGATCTTATAATATATCATTTCTTTAATCAAAGTTCATACTACTTATTATTTTTTCAGATAATTTTATAGTCAGATTTTAGTGATTTGGTGAGTGAAATCAGTAACAAGAAAGAGCATGTAGGTATTTTTGTTTTCTAACATTTGGTGGAAAAAAAGAATGGGTGAAAGTAACCCAAAATTGTTGGACTTAATATCAAAGGAAAAACAAAGGATGATGAATAATGAAGAAAGAAGATATGGTTCCTTCAAAAAAAAAAAAAAAAGAAGATATGGGTGTTGTTCATCTGATGAAAACAAGCTTGAACTTAGGCTATTATTTTTTATTTTAGAGATGATGCATCTATGTGTGTTCTGTATGGATGATGATTTACATCCATTTGTTTGTTATTTGGTAATGCAAATGTAAACGTTTATGTTTTTTATCATATGCATTGTACTTTCTGGTGAACATGTTGAGAATTTGGAATTAAGTTTGTTCACAGCGTTTATAACCATGCTTGTGAAATCCATGATTGAATTTTTTTTTTAGTCATTAATTGGAATCTTATTTTAAGTCAAAAGGGGTGCTTGTGAACTTAAATTCGTAGTTACTTATTATTGGAGTTACTCGTTTAGTAGAAATTGACGCTTAAAGGTGCCGTTTAGGGTCGGGGAGGGGGGAGGGGCGGGGGTCGGTGAGGGGGGGGGCTGCGCAGGGGGTCGGGAGGGGAGGGGGAGGTCGGTGAGGGAGGGGGGAGGGGCTGCAGGGGGTCGGGGAGGGGAGGGGGAGGTCGGTGAGGGAGGGGGGAGGGGCTGCAGGGGGTCGGGGAGGGGAGGGGGAGGTCGGTGAGGGAGGGGGGAGGGGCTGCGGGGGTCGGGGAGGGAGGGGGAGGTCGGTGAGGGGGGGGGGAGGGGCTGCAGGGGGTCGGGGAGGGGGGCGTGCGGGGGGGGTCGGGGAGGGGGGAGGGGCTGCAGGGGGAGGGGCTTTGCGGGGGAGGTCGGTGAGGGAGGGGGGAGGGGCTGCAGGGGGTCGGGGAGGGGGGGGCTATGCAGGTGGGGGTCATTTGTCATGCATACTCATTTGTCATGCATGTAAGTTAGTATTATCTCCAATCTATCTATGTTGTTTTTGGATTATTCTTGGATTATTCATACTTTAATGTAATTTGTTTAATCTTGCGCATTTTTAATTTCTTGCATTTTAGGTAATCATGTCTAATCCTAAGGGCCGCGGAGGTCGAGGTGACTTAGGTGGAAGCCAAGGTCGTGGGACTTTGATTCCGATGCGCTTTTTCGAGTCACCGAAGTAGAAGGAAGCGGGAACCCCGTAGCGAGACACGGGGAGATGATTCACGAGCAATGGACATTGGTAGCCACGCACGGAGACTCCGAACACTCATACGGAGGAAGGTGAAGGTTCGAACCGTGCACCAAGAAAGGTTTTAAGCCCTACTGGATTATGGTAAGTTCGTAAGCTACTATATGCTTCATGATACACAAATATGCAATGGTATTCACAATTCACGTGTTTGTTTGGTTTTCAATTCAGGTTCGATGATAACAAGGTTAGTGGGTCTATCACTGACATTTTCCAGGGCCATTTTCGACAACCTTGGTTCAATTACAGTGAGGTCGACAATGCAACAAAGACGCATTGGTGGAACATTTTCACAGTATGTATGAATCGAATTATGAAAAATTTCATTGATTATATTACTTTATTAATATCTTTGTTTAATGTTTGACTAAAGGGTATTTACGAATGGGCTCCTGAGTTAGAAGGCCTAGTGAAGAAGGATTACAAGAAAAAGCTTCATCTTGTCCGAGAGACTTGCGATCTTTGGGTGGTTAAGAAAGCCAAAGAAAGGCCGAAATGGTTGGGGGAGACGATCTACGAAGACATGAAGAAGAGAAGTGAAGACCCAACATTTCGGGAAAAATCTGAACAGGCGAAGAAGAACCGAAGAGGTGGCTCCCTGTCTAATCCAATTGAGCCGTCACACTTTCAGGGTTCTATTTCGGCGGCACAACATGCTAGGAAGATGGTAAATATGTTTCATATCTACTACTTAGTGTAATTTACATTTCATTTTCGGTATGAGTAAAAAATTAAGCCTTTGTTCAACAATGTCTACAGGCAAAGAGTAGAGGAGGAGTACTCCCTACTGCTCCCGAGTTGTTCTTGAAGACTCATTTCAAGACTGTTCCTGGAAAAGGGGAAATCCCAGTAAACAAGAAAGCAAAGCAAATCTCGGTACATACTTCTAAACATATATTTATAGGCAAATATGATTGAAAAGTTTGGTGCAAGTTTAGTTAGAACCAAATATAGGCCATTTTGGCCAATTTAGGCTATTTCACTTGAAATTGAATGAATACGAGTAGTTTGATGCTAGTTTAAGTTATAAACACCTCAAACATCATATATATAGTTAGTTTAATGTGATTCTAAGTTGTTTTGATTGAAAATACACAAAATAGGAAAGTTAGAACCAAATATAGGCCATTTTGGCCAATTTAGGCTATTTCACTTGAATTGAATGAATACGAGTAGTTTGATGCTAGTTTAAGTTATAAACACCTCAAACATCATATATATAGTTAGTTTAATGTGATTCTAAGTTGTTTTGATTGAGAATACACAAAATAGGAAAGTTAGAACCAAATATAGGCCATTTTGGCCAATTTAGGCCATTTCACTTGAAATTAAATGAATACGAGTAGTTTGATGCTAGTTTAAGTTATACACACCTCAAACATCATATATATAGTTAGTTTAATGTGATTGTAAGTTGTTTTGATTGAAAATACACAAAATAGGAAAGTTAGAACCAAATATAGGCCATTTTGGCCATTTTAGGCTATTTCACTTGAAATTGAATGAATACGAGTAGTTTAATGCTAGTTTAAGTTATAAACACCTCAAACATCATATATATAGTTAGTTTAATGTGATTCTAAGTTTTTTTGATTGAAAATACACAAAATAGGAAAGTTAGAACCAAATATAGGCTAATATAGGCCATTTTAGGCTATTTCACTTGAAATTGAATAAATACGAGTAGTTTGATGCTAGTTTAAGTTATAAACACCTCAAACATCATATATATAGTTAGTTTAATGTGATTGTAAGTTGTTTTGATTGAAAATACACAAAATAGGAAAGTTAGAACCAAATATAGGCCATTTTGGCCATTTTAGGCTATTTCACTTGAAATTGAATGAATACGAGTAGTTTGATGCTAGTTTAAGTTATAAACACCTCAAACATCATATATATAGTTAGTTTAATGTGATTCTAAGTTGTTTTGATTGAAAATACACAAAATAGGAAAGTTAGAACCAAATATAGGCTAATATAGACCATTTTAGGCTATTTCACTTGAAATTGAATGAATACGAGTAGTTTGATGCTAGTTTAAGTTATAAACACCTCAAACATCATATATATAGTTAGTTTAATGTGATTCTAAGTTGTTTTGATTGAAAATACACAAAATAGGAAAGTTAGAACCAAATATAGGCCATTTTGGCCAATTTAGGCCATTTCACTTGAAATTGAATGAATACGAGTAGTTTGATGCTAGTTTAAGTTATAAACACCTCAAACATCATATATATAGTTAGTTTAATGTGATTGTAAGTTGTTTTGATTGAAAATACACAAAATAGGAAAGTTAGAACCAAATATAGGCTAATATAGGCCGTTTTAGGCTATTTCACTTGAAATTGAATGAATACGAGTAGTTTGATGCTAGTTTAAGTTATAAACACCTCAAACATCATATATATAGTTAGTTTAATGTGATTCTAAGTTGTTTTGATTGAAAATACACAAAATAGGAAAGTTAGAACCAAATATAGGCCATTTTGGCCAATTTAGGCTATTTCACTTGAAATTGAATGAATACGAGTAGTTTGATGCTAGTTTAAGTTATAAACACCTCAAACATCATATATATAGTTAGTTTAATGTGATTCTAAGTTGTTTTGATTGAGAATACACAAAATAGGAAAGTTAGAACCAAATATAGGTCATTTTGGCCAATTTAGGCTATTTCACTTGAATTGAATGAATACGAGTAGTTTGATGCTAGTTTAAGTTATAAACACCTCAAACATCATATATATAGTTAGTTTAATGTGATTCTAAGTTGTTTTGATTGAAAATACACAAAATAGGAAAGTTAGAACCAAATATAGGCCATTTTGGCCAATTTAGGCTATTTCACTTGAATTGAATGAATACGAGTAGTTTGATGCTAGTTTAAGTTATAAACACCTCAAACATCATATATATAGTTAGTTTAATGTGATTCTAAGTTGTTTTGATTGAAAATACACAAAATAGGAAAGTTAGAACCAAATATAGGCCATTTTGGCCAATTTAGGCTATTCCACTTGAATTGAATGAATACGAGTAGTTTGATGCTAGTTTAAGTTATAAACACCTCAAACATCATATATATAGTTAGTTTAATGTGATTCTAAGTTGTTTTGATTGAGAATACACAAAATAGGAAAGTTAGAACCAAATATAGGCCATTATGGCCAATTTAGGCAATTTCACTTGAAATTGAATGAATACGAGTAGTTTGATGCTAGTTTAAGTTATACACACCTCAAACATCATATATATAGTTAGTTTAATGTGATTGTAAGTTGTTTTGATTGAAAATACACAAAATAGGAATGTTAGAACCAAATATAGGCCATTTTGGCCAATTTAGGCTATTTCACTTGAAATTGAATGAATACGAGTAGTTTGATGCTAGTTTAAGTTATAAACACCTCAAACATCATATATATATAGTTAGTTTAATGTGATTCTAAGTTGTTTTGATTGAAAATACACAAAATAGGAAAGTTAGAACCAAATATAGGTCATTTTGGCCAATTTAGGCTATTTCACTTGAATTGAATGAATACGAGTAGTTTGATGCTAGTTTAAGTTATAAACACCTCAAACATCATATATATAGTTAGTTTAATGTGATTCTAAGTTGTTTTGATTGAAAATACACAAAATAGGAAAGTTAGAACCAAATATAGGCCATTTTGGCCAATTTAGGCCATTTCACTTGAAATTGAATGAATACGAGTAGTTTGATGCTAGTTTAAGTTATAAACACCTCAAACATCATATATATAGTTAGTTTAATGTGATTGTAAGTTGTTTTGATTGAAAATACACAAAATAGGAAAGTTAGAACCAAATATAGGCTAATATTGGCCATTTTAGGCTATTTCACTTGAAATTGAATGAATACGAGTAGTTTGATGCTAGTTTAAGTTATAAACACCTCAAACATCATATATATAGTTAGTTTAATGTGATTCTAAATTGTTTTGATTGAAAATACATAAAATAGGAAAGTTAGAACGAAATATAGGCCATTTTGGCCAATTTAGGCCATTTCACTTGAAATTGAATGAATACGAGTAGTTTGATGCTAGTTTAAGTTATAAACACCTCAAACATCATATATATAGTTAGTTTAATGTGATTCTAAGTTGTTTTGATTGAAAATACACAAAATAGGAAAGTTAGAACCAAATATAGGCTAATATAGGCCGTTTTAGGCTACTTCACTTGAAATTGAATGAATACGAGTAGTTTGATGCTAGTTTAAGTTATAAACACCTCAAACATCATATATATAGTTAGTTTAATGTGATTCTAAGTTGTTTTGATTGAAAATACACAAAATTGGAAAGTTAGAACCAAATATAGGCCATTTTGACCAATTTAGGCTATTTCACTTGAAATTGAATGAATACGAGTAGTTTCATGCTAGTTTAAGTTATAAACACCTCAAACATCATATATATAGTTAGTTTAATGTGATTCTAAGTTGTTTTGATTGAAAATACACAAAATAGGAAAGTTAGAACCAAATATAGGCTAATATAGGCCGTTTTAGGCTATTTCACTTGAAATTGAATGAATACGAGTAGTTTGCTGCTAGTTTAAGTTATAAACACCTCAAACATCATATATATAGTTAGTTTAATGTGATTCTAAGTTGTTTTGATTTAAAATACACAAAATAGGAAAGTTAGAACCAAATATAGGCCATTTTGGCCAATTTAGGCTATTTCACTTGAAATTGAATGAATACGAGTAGTTTGATGCTAGTTTAAGTTATAAACACCTCAAACATCATATATATAGTTATTTTAATGTGATTCTAAGTTGTTTTGATTGAAAATACACAAAATAGGAAAGTTAGAACCAAATATAGGCCATTTTGGCCAATTTAGGCCATTTCACTTGAAATTGAATGAATACGAGTAGTTTGATGCTAGTTTAAGTTATAAACACCTCAAACATCATATATATAGTTAGTTTAATGTGATTGTAAGTTGTTTTGATTGAAAATACACAAAATAGGAAAGTTAGAACCAAATATAGGCTAATATAGGCCATTTTAGGCTATTTCACTTGAAATTGAATGAATACGAGTAGTTTGATGCTAGTTTAAGTTATAAACACCTCAAACATCATATATATAGTTAGTTTAATGTGATTCTAAGTTGTTTTGATTGAAAATACATAAAATAGGAAAGTTAGAACCAAATATAGGCCATTTTGGCCAATTTAGGCCATTTCACTTGAAATTGAATGAATACGAGTAGTTTGATGCTAGTTTAAGTTATAAACACCTCAAACATCATATATATAGTTAGTTTAATGTGATTGTAAGTTGTTTTGATTGAAAATACACAAAATAGGAAAGTTAGAACCAAATATAGGCTAATATAGGCCATTTTAGGCTATTTCACTTGAAATTGAATGAATACGAGTAGTTTGATGCTAGTTTAAGTTATAAACACCTCAAACATCATATATATAGTTAGTTTAATGTGATTCTAAGTTGTTTTGATTGAAAATACATAAAATAGGAAAGTTAGAACCAAATATAGGCCATTTTGGCCAATTTAGGCAATTTCACTTGAAATTGAATGAATACGAGTAGTTTGATGCTAGTTTAAGTTATAAACACCTCAAACATCATATATATAGTTAGTTTAATGTGATTCTAAGTTGTTTTGATTGAAAATACACAAAATAGGAAAGTTAGAACCAAATATAGGCTAATATAGGCCGTTTTAGGCTACTTCACTTGAAATTGAATGAATACGAGTAGTTTGATGCTAGTTTAAGTTATAAACACCTCAAACATCATATATATAGTTAGTTTAATGTGATTCTAAGTTGTTTTGATTGAAAATACACAAAATAGGAAAGTTAGAACCAAATATAGGCCATTTTGGCCAATTTAGGCTATTTCACTTGAAATTGAATGAATACGAGTAGTTTCATGCTAGTTTAAGTTATAAACACCTCAAACATCATATATATAGTTAGTTTAATGTGATTCTAAGTTGTTTTGATTGAAAATACACAAAATAGGAAAGTTAGAACCAAATATAGGCTAATATAGGCCGTTTTAGGCTATTTCACTTGAAATTGAATGAATACGAGTAGTTTGATGCTAGTTTAAGTTATAAACACCTCAAACATCATATATATAGTTATTTTAATGTGATTCTAAGTTGTTTTGATTGAAAATACATAAAATAGGAAAGTTAGAACCAAATATAGGCCATTTTGGCCAATTTAGGCCATTTCACTTGAAATTGAATGAATACGAGTAGTTTGATGCTAGTTTAAGTTATAAACACCTCAAACATCATATATATAGTTAGTTTAATGTGATTCTAAGTTGTTTTGATTGAAAATACACAAAATAGGAAAGTTAGAACCAAATATAGGCTAATATAGGCCGTTTTAGGCTACTTCACTTGAAATTGAATGAATACGAGTAGTTTGATGCTAGTTTAAGTTATAAACACCTCAAACATCATATATATAGTTAGTTTAATGTGATTCTAAGTTGTTTTGATTGAAAATACACAAAATAGGAAAGTTAGAACCAAATATAAGCCATTTTGGCCAATTTAGGCTATTTCACTTGAAATTGAATGAATACGAGTAGTTTGATGCTAGTTTAAGTTATAAACACCTCAAACATCATATATATAGTTAGTTTAATGTGATTCTAAGTTGTTTTGATTGAAAATACACAAAATAGGAAAGTTAGAACCAAATATAGGCCATTTTGGCCAATTTAGGCTATTTCACTTGAAATTGAATGAATACGAGTAGTTTGATGCTAGTTTAAGTTATAAACACCTCAAACATCATATATATAGTTAGTTTAATGTGATTGTAAGTTGTTTTGATTGAAAATACACAAAATAGGAAAGTTAGAACCAAATATAGGCTAATATAGGCCATTTTAGGCTATTTCACTTGAAATTGAATGAATACGAGTAGTTTGATGCTAGTTTAAGTTATAAACACCTCAAACATCATATATATAGTTAGTTTAATGTGATTCTAAGTTGTTTTGATGGAAAATACATAAAATAGGAAAGTTAGAACCAAATATAGGCCATTTTGGCCAATTTAGGCCATTTCACTTGAAATTGAATGAATACGAGTAGTTTGATGCTAGTTTAAGTTATAAACACCTCAAACATCATATATATAGTTAGTTTAATGTGATTCTAAGTTGTTTTGATTGAAAATACACAAAATAGGAAAGTTAGAACCAAATATAGGCTAATATAGGCCGTTTTAGGCTATTTCACTTGAAATTGAATGAATACGAGTAGTTTGATGCTAGTTTAAGTTATAAACACCTCAAACATCATATATATAGTTAGTTTAATGTGATTCTAAGTTTTTTTGATTGAAAATACACAAAATAGGAAAGTTAGAACCAAATATAGGCCATTTTGGCCAATTTAGGCTATTTCACTTGAAATTGAATGAATACGAGTAGTTTGATGCTAGTTTAAGTTATAAACACCTCAAACATCATATATATAGTTAGTTTAATGTGATTCTAAGTTGTTTTGATTTAATATACACAAAATAGGAAAGTTAGAACCAAACATAGGCCATTTTGGCCAATTTAGGCCATTTCACTTGAAATTGAATGAATACGAGTAGTTTGATGCTAGTTTAAGTTATAAACACCTCAAACATCATATATATAGTTAGTTTAATGTGATTCTAAGTTGTTTTGATTGAAAATACACAAAATAGGAAAGTTAGAACCAAATATAGGCCATTTTGGCACTTTATATTATTTGAATATGAGTATATTTAACCAAATGCAGGAGACATACAATAAAAAGCTGGATCATTGTACCACTCAGGGGTCACAGCCGAACCCTGATCTGTTGTATTGGGAGACAATTGGGGGGAGGAACAGAGGAAAAGTTCAGGGGTTGGGTCAGGGAGATCATTTGTACTACAACTCTGCATCAGGGCGAGGAGATGGTGGCTCTTCACAACCATATGAGCCGTCCATTTTTTCTCAGATTGAGGCGCAAGTGGAGGCAAAGGTCGCTGCACGGATGGGAGAGGTGGAGGCAATGGTCGCAGCACGGGTGGAAGAGTCACGTCGGGCCCTCATCGAGGAAATGATGAGGAACATGTCTAGTTTCGGCCACATGTTCTCAGGTTGCAACCCAGGCCCCACTCCACAACGCACGCACGGAAGATGACCCGGGGTTTGGTGGTGGCGGTAGTGCTACAGAGCCACCCTTGACAGTGTAGTTTTTTTTGGTTTTGGCAACTAGGTAACTAACTTATAGTTGGATATAGTTAGTCTAACTATTTTCTTGTAGTGTAATTACTTATCGGCATCTCGCTTCGTTTCTTGATGTGTCGGGTTATTTTTTTTTCAACCCGACTTCTACTTTATTTTCCGACACCGGGATCTATTTTGCGTACATATATTTAATCTAGGTAGTTTGTCTAACTATAGACATTTAGTGTCTATATTTATCGGCATCTAGCTTATTATTTTCTAGCTTTGTCGATATATATTTTTTGTAAACACCGACATCTACTTTATTTCCCGACATCGGGATATATTTTGTGTACATAAATGTAATCTATTTCATGTAATTATACAAGTATCTATGTAAATTTTAATATATATCAAAATTGCATAATTTTGTAATTGAAAAAATTTAATGCGATGGAGAAACAGCTTTAGTGTGGTATATTTAGGTGCAAATTGTGCGTGTACGGGTTTAATTATTATTAAGAACAATAGAATTTTAAATAATATTATTTTGTAAGAACAAATGACGGTTAAACAATAAATCAACGACGGCTAGGCGATCATGTAAGGTTCTCTATGCACCCATTGAAACGAAATCAACGACTGCTTTAACATCTTAGCGACCGTTATAAACAGACGTTGATTATTCGAAATCAACGACGGTTTATAACAGTCGCTGGAACAGCGACGGTTTACAACAGTCGCTGTAACAACGACGGTTTAAAATGGTCGGTGATACAGCGACTGTTATAAACCGTCGCTGCCCTGCCGTCTGCTTTAAACAGTCGTTGACTGGGTATCAACGTCGGCTTCTATAAACCGTCGCTGATTGTCCTTAAACCGTCGTTGAATATATCACCGACGGCTTGACGGTCGTTGATTCTTGTATCACCGACCATCTTTTTACCGACGGCCATTTAACGACGGTTAGCCGTCGTTGATTATTCAGCGACGGCTTTTTCGGCTACCAACGACGGCTAAAAGCCGTCGTTAATTGGCACTCTTCTTGTAGTGTTATAGCCACATCATAAACCATTTCTTTCAACGAAACTCCTTAATTGAGTTGGAAAAGGGACCGGATGCCATTACCTTACCCATGCAAATTGATAAATGGGCTTTTCTAGTAGATCTTAAATTTGATAGGCAAGGACTATTTAGTACTCCCTTCGTCAAATAAAGAATGAATGATCTATCATAATTTTTTGTGTCAGAATTTGAAAATTTTGACTTTATATTTTGATAATGTATTCTCCAAAATATATAGTCTTGTGAGATTTTGTTACATTTTTATTGATATGTATATCTTTTTTAATCTATCTTTCATACTAATTTTTAATGTGTAATCAACACTATAGTTGGTTGAAGATTGCATTTCAGAGACCATAAAAGGTCTAATGAAGCATTCTTTTAGCTAGGGATGGAAGGAGTAATCCAAAATATTTTTAGTTATATATGACTAATAGTAAAAGTTAGAAACTGAGGGCTTGCCCCGACTCTTCATCTACTAAGTGAGGATGTAATATAAGACCCCTTAGTAAGTGCATGTGGTAGCTCGTCAAGGGTCCATTAAAGGTCAGCCTGATAAGGGTCCAACTCGTTTTACATTAATGGGCATGACCCTAGTCCGGCCCGAGTTTTTGACAAGGTCTCGATCGATGTTGAATAAGTCTACTTTTTTTTAGTTGGTCAGAAAAAGGACCTTGACCACACCTCAACAAGGTTTCTTAGTTCAATACACTAGTAGGGTAAATGTATATTGTTGCGGTATTTTAAGGGCATATTGCTGCGGTTTTTCAGGGACCAGACACTTGGGGATAGGGAGAAAGCTAAGAGAATTCCTACTCCTAAGCACCAGAGTGGAAGGAGGCGACCTTGTGATCTCAAGGTTACATGGTGAATTTCCAATCAACTATTGAACAATTTTATTTATTCGCGACCAATTGCTGGCTTCTATTAACCATAGCTCCTATTCCTTATCTTGTTGTGTTCAATGCATTCTCACCTGACACTAGTACAGAAATGCGGATTTGCGTCTGTCCATTTGCGTCGCACCCTCGAAGAACTGACGCAAATTGCCAATTTGCGTCGCATACCATTAATAGTCCGATGCAAATAATCTCACCAGAAGAGTAGGAGAAGTACATATGCGTCGGACCCTCAGGACAAACGACGCAAAAGCAACTATCTGTGTCAGACCCGAAGCTCATCCGACGCAGATGGTTGTTAGCCAAATGTATGCCACAGAACTATCTGCGTCGGACGTTACTGACATGTGACGCAGATAAGTTATCTGCGTCGCATGTCCTTAGGGTCCGACGCAGATGACTCCAAGTATCCAAACTACGCAGCCCAAACACTTCCAAGTATCCAAACACTATCCGCGTCGGATGTAGTTTACATGCGACGCAGATGTAGCCCAACCACTGATGAGGCCCACTATCTGCGTCGGATCTCCTTGTACGTGCGACGCAAATGGGCCTCACTATCTGCGTCGGACCCTCGTGCTCGTGCGACGCAAATGGGCTGGGACTTTAATTCAAAGCCCACAACTATACTCGACAAACGGAACTCTCACACTTTCTCACACTCTCTCTCTCCTGCGATTGCGAACCGTCGACCTTTGCTCAAACTGTACACACTCTCACCGGCGACCGTCGCTTCTCCGGCAAATCCCGTTTCGCCGGCGAATAACTCAACCCCCATTCTTGGTTTTCGCTCGTCTTCCATTCTTTCTCGACTCACTCGTTCGTGTGCTCTCTCTCACTCGTTCGTGTGCTCTCTCTCTCGTTCGTGCGACTCGCCCACTCCTGGCTGCCGCCCACTTCGCCGGCGATTCTTTGCGGCTAGCGAGCCGCCGCTGCACTCCGGTGCTCTGACACACTCTCTCTCTTTATCTCTGACACACTCTCTCTCTTTCTCTCTCACACACTCTCTTTTACTCCGACTCGCTGATACGCTCAAGTTACACGTAGTATTTACGTAACTTTGGGTGCACTTAGCTAAGGGTTTGATTGTAATTGTTAACATTTGTGTTTTATTTAGCCCTTAGCGGAAGTTCGGAGCTGTGCGAGATTATTTGAGTTAACGTCATGTATTCCGAGCTTCCAAGGTGAAGTGCATTTGAGCCGAGCAAAGCCCAAGCATCACCGCAAGCTAAACATCATCACCAAGCCCAGCTCTCGCGTGCACGCTCAACACCGCACGCCCAACGCTCAACTACCGCATGCTTGCCTCGCGAACCATGCCAGCCCAGCGAGGCCCAGCAGCATCGCCCATCACAACATCATCGCCACAACCAGCAAGCGGAGCCGGCGGCCAAGGCCGCCTGAAGAAGCATGCTCGCCTACGCCCAGCGCTCGCCCAGCAGCCTCGCCCAGCGCGCGAAGCATCCCGGCCCAGGCCGAGCTCGCACCTCGCGAGGCCGGGTCGCACCTCGCGACCTTCTTGCTCGCACCTCGCGAGATTTCTCGCACGGTGCGACTTGCTTGGTTTGGCGCCGGGCTTCGACTCATTTTGGAAGGCGGAACACCCTTCGCGAGGTGCGACCAGACTCGCACCTCGCGACCCCTAGGTCGGTCTAAATGTCGGCTGATTTTGGAGCTTTAGTATAAATACTAAAGCTTGTTTTTGGACCTAAGGGGGCAGAAGCCACAAGGAGAGGGAGTCTCCAAAACTCCACTCCTCTCTTGTTGTCTTCACTTTTAGTTTTTATTTTCTAGTTTAGTTTTTGTAGATTTCAATTACGGGATTGGCTTATGCTATTCCGATTGTAGCTTGAACCGTTCTTGAACGAGATTAATATGGAGCTTCAAGCATTATTGTGAGATCTTTCCTCTCTTTCTATTTCCTTTGATTATGGTTTAATTTCTATGCTTGCTTTCTATGATTTTTGCATGATTATGCTAGGAACGTTACTAGTTTGATTGTGTAATTAATCTAATGCTAGATTTAAGAATAGAATCGGATTGTTTTATTCTTTTATCAATTGGTAGCAAACTAGGGAGTAGCTTAGATGCTGATCATCTTGGTTATTTCTTGGGGAAATTGAATTAACTGTTGAATGTTTATCGCTTGTATGGCGTTAGCAGGTCTGTTGGTTCTCTGTGTTTATTGCTGCTATTGGATTGAACTTAGCCGCTATCGGACTAGGTTATCCTTTGGTTAGGGTTTTATAGTCATGCTGATCGTGCTATTCAACTAGGAATAAGGAGAACACGAGATTAATTCTCGACAATAGATAATTATGGAAATAATTAGAGTGGATGTTCAAGGATCGATAATGAATTGAAGTGAATGTTAATCGGATTCAAGATCTTCCTATAATTGATTTCTCATTTTGTTTATATGCTAGTTAGTTGTAGTTTAGTTATAAATCAACTTGAAACCCCCCTTTGTAATTATTAGTAGGTTTCTCGGCCCTTAGCTTAATCTAGGTTTCGAATCACGCTGAATATAAACTCGTCCCTGTTTCCCTGTGGATACGACCCCTACTTCCACTATACTACCTTAGTGTAGAAGAGAGTAGGAGAAATTTTATCTTTGGCCCGGGCGCGGTGCAACGACGACACATCCGCGCGCCCCCAAATTTTGGCGCCGTTGCCGGGGAAACGGTGTTACTTGTTTGTATTTAGTGTGATTTTTGGATGGTATTGCTTGTGCTCTTTGTTTTTGGTTGGCCACTCTCTTGGGGATGGTTGATTGAAGCTTTTGACGGTTTATTGCTTGGTTATTGTCTAGCTTTACACATTCATATTAATGGTCATGACTTGGATTAGCTAGGAGTACTACTAGTTGATGTTTGTTGTTGACTTAATGCTAGGTTTTGGGATATAATCTGATGTTATATGCTCAACCATGTTGTAGTAAGCTAGGTATTAACGATGCATTGCAAGAGTCCTTCTCAATCAATTTTGCAGGTACTTGAAGTGGAGATTGACATGGAACCACCATTGTCACACATGGAGCACAACCCAATGATTAAGCTTAAGGTACTAAGTCGAGCTAACGACTTTAAACAACAGCGCTTCTCGGGAGGCAACCCGAGACCCCTTTTTATTTTCTTTCTTTTCCTTTATTTTCTCATCAAATTTCCACCACTACAACAAATTTTCTTCCACCCACCGCCCACACTTACTAAAACGAACAACAACACATCTTAATCCGCTTGGAACCAAAATCCACAAAAGAAAATCCGTTGGGAGGACTTCAATAGCTAGGAGTTGGTAACACTAGAGGATTGAGATTGTTAAAGTATCTTTTCGATCTCTTAAGCTAGGTGCAAATCTCAAAAATTCAAAACTTTTGAACTTGTCATTTGTTTGAGTGATGCGAGGGAGAGGGCTGTGAGTTGAGTTATGAGATTTGAGTTGGTGTTGTTAAGAAATTTGAGTTTGACGGATTGCTTTTCATGAGTTTTGAGCATTCGATCTTCGATTTACCCGATTTTCAAATTTCCCCCCTATTTTTAGTATACTTTTTCTTTTAATTGTCGACACATTGAGGACAATGTGTAGTTTAAGTAGGGGGGAGGGTATTCTCATTCTCATGTATCTATGTTGTATATCTATGTTGTATATATTACTTTCAATTTGAAAAAAAAAAAAATGAAAAAAAAAATGAAAAAAAAAAAATATAAAAAAAAAGTGATGAAATGAAACCCGCTGAGTTGAAAACCCACAAGGGTGGGCGACTCAGGCAAAAATGGGGGCCCGGATAGGTTGAAAACCCGAAAGGGCAACCTATGCAAAAAAAAGTGGCTTATATTGAGCGGGTAAGATGGTGAGATGCAACCAAAAAGAAATGTGTGAAGCTAGGATGAAAACCCGAAAGGGCTCCTAGGCAAAATGAGAGATTAAGAGAGAATTATACACTTTGAAAACTCATTTGCCGGAGATGGTGTCATAAGGTTGAAAGCGTTTTCGGGTTGGTTTGTTTATTTCATCCTAGATTTTGTGAAGATTTATTTTGGCTTTCACATTCTTTTGGTTAATTGTTTGTTTTTGGGAGTAAGCATGGAATTTATCCCTTTTTGTCTTTGTTCCATGGCTTGCTATTTTAAGTTAGTTGTTTTAGTTTTAGTTTTTCTTTTGAGGTTTTAGGCGAGTTGTCATTTTGATTGTGGCGTTGGAGTGGGTTCAACTCCTTTGAGATCCTTCAGGATTTGAGCTCACATTTTGGTTGTCGTTTGGTGATTATTGTTGTCACGTCTTTATTTATGATAGTAGCTTGAATCTAAGTGTGGGGGAATCATCATCCCTTACGTTTAGGATTTGAGCGTATTTTGTTAAGATGTGATAATAATGGTGTAGTTGATGGGGAGTGTAGGTTGGTGTCGTTAGCTTGGGTGATGATTCATTTGGTGATCCTCATTTTGAGTTTACTCGAGGTCGAGTAAAGTTCAAGTGTGGGGGTATTTGATACGCTCAAGTTACACGTAGTATTTACGTAACTTTGGGTGCACTTAGCTAAGGGTTTGATTGTAATTGTTAACATTTGTGTTTTATTTAGCCCTTAGCGGAAGTTCGGAGCTGTGCGAGATTATTTGAGTTAACGTCATGTATTCCGAGCTTCCAAGGTGAAGTGCATTTGAGCCGAGCAAAGCCCAAGCATCACCGCAAGCTAAACATCATCACCAAGCCCAGCTCTCGCGTGCACGCTCAACACCGCACGCCCAACGCTCAACTACCGCATGCTTGCCTCGCGAACCATGCCAGCCCAGCGAGGCCCAGCAGCATCGCCCATCACAACATCATCGCCACAACCAAGCAGGCCAGCAGCCAAGGCTGCCCAGCAGCATGCTCGCCTACGCCCAGCGCTCGCCCAGCAGCCTCGCCCAGCGCGCGAAGCATCGCCAGCCCAGCGAGCTCGCACCTCGCGAGGCTGGTCGCACCTCGCGACCTTCTTGCTCGCACCTCGCGAGATTTCTCGCACGGTGCGACTTGCTTGGTTTGGCCGGGCTTCGACTCATTTTGGAAGGCGAGAACACCCTTCGCGAGGTGCGACCAGACTCGCACCTCGCGACCCCTAGGTCGGTCTAAATGTCGGCTGATTTTGGAGCTTTAGTATAAATACTAAAGCTTGTTTTTGGACCTAAGGGGGCAGCAGCCACAAGGAGAGGGAGTCTCCAAAACTCCACTCCTCTCTTGTTGTCTTCACTTTTAGTTTTTATTTTCTAGTTTAGTTTTTGTAGATTTCAATTACGGGATTGGCTTATGCTATTCCGATTGTAGCTTGAACCGTTCTTGAACGAGATTAATATGGAGCTTCAAGCATTATTGTGAGATCTTTCCTCTCTTTCTATTTCCTTTGATTATGGTTTAATTTCTATGCTTGCTTTCTATGATTTTTGCATGATTATGCTAGGAACGTTACTAGTTTGATTGTGTAATTAATCTAATGCTAGATTTAAGAATAGAATCGGATTGTTTTATTCTTTTATCAATTGGTAGCAAACTAGGGAGTAGCTTAGATGCTGATCATCTTGGTTATTTCTTGGGGAAATTGAATTAACTGTTGAATGTTTATCGCTTGTATGGCGTTAGCAGGTCTGTTGGTTCTCTGTGTTTATTGCTGCTATTGGATTGAACTTAGCCGCTATCGGACTAGGTTATCCTTTGGTTAGGGTTTTATAGTCATGCTGATCGTGCTATTCAACTAGGAATAAGGAGAACACGAGATTAATTCTCGACAATAGATAATTATGGAAATAATTAGAGTGGATGTTCAAGGATCGATAATGAATTGAAGTGAATGTTAATCGGATTCAAGATCTTCCTATAATTGATTTCTCATTTTGTTTATATGCTAGTTAGTTGTAGTTTAGTTATAAATCAACTTGAAACCCCCCTTTGTAATTATTAGTAGGTTTCTCGGCCCTTAGCTTAATCTAGGTTTCGAATCACGCTGAATATAAACTCGTCCCTGTTTCCCTGTGGATACGACCCCTACTTCCACTATACTACCTTAGTGTAGAAGAGAGTAGGAGAAATTTTATCTTTGGCCCGGGCGCGGTGCAACGACGACACATCCGCGCGCCCCCACTCGCCGCCGCCGCTGCAAACCTACTCGCCGCCGCTGCTGCAGGCAATGTATGTCATTGTTGTTATTTTTTTTGTATTAATTTACATTAATCATGTATTTCAATTTACCTTAATTTTTTTAGGAGTTGGTTTGTTTTATTTTAGTTCTGATTTTTGTTAAGGGGTTGAAATTAGAATTGAACTCATGATAAATATGGTGGAATGAATTTTGAGATTGAATTTAGGATGTTCGTAGTTTGTAGTTTGTAGTGCTTATGAAATTTTTACCATTGATCTTAACAATTCTACTTTAATCTAAATGTTGTTTCTTAATCTCTAATTTGGTAATGTCTTAATATTAGGTAGTTGATGTTTATGAGTTATGACTTAATCACTATTTAATTTGTGGGTTGGTTAATGCCCTAATGTAGTTGCCACATTCCATCTTCTACTTGTCGGCTTGCCGGTGCTCCAAGCTCACCTCGTTGTGCTTGTCTTCGCTGCTCCTTGAGAGCAGAGGTATATATTATACCTTTTGCTTTATGTTTATTTGTTTTATTTGTCCCTATAATGTTGAATTATGACCAAACTTATATGGGAGGTTCGGGAAATCTAAGGAATGGTTTGGTTATGTGATTGAGAAAGTATATGTGAATTGTTTGGTTATGTGATTGGAAAAGTATATGTTGAATTAATTATGACCAAACCTATATGGACATACCTTAATAGGGTGGGGAGGGAAATCTAAGGAATGGATTGGTTTGTGCTGTTTAATTGCAATGTGTGCATCATTGGCCTAGATACCCGTTCGAGGCTTACTCATTAGGAGTAAGTCTTGAATAGTCCCCGGTTTGGGACTGTCTTTGAGTTTCTTATCTCACTTAGGATGTTAATGAATGTTTGGTTTTCGATTCTAAGAAAGATCTAGCTCATTTCCCTAAGCGTTCTCTGGGTACATATGTTGATAGTTTACCTACTATCTTCATCGTGTACTTGGAGAACTGTAGGGAAGTGCTGCCGGATTTTTCTTAGAATTGAAAACTAAATGTTCATTCACTAGTAAGATGAGAAACTCAAGGATGGGTTAGGTTGGAGTGATAAGGACCCAAATGTTCATGACTGCATTTGATAAGACACTTTGAATGATGTGATCGATATATTGTGTTCTTGTTTGGTGTATCTAGTGTATGAATATGGATCAAACCTGGATGTATGGTAATCGGATTTCGGCGACATTTCTACAAGGGGTTGATGAATTTATCAGGGTTCCTTAGAACATCAATCGCAGAATGAGTCAAAGTTAGTCTTGTGTCCTTGTTGTGATTGCAATAACTCTAGGGGGTATCGTGATGTGGATCAAATTAAGGATCATTTGATTCGTCGTGGGTTTAAGAGCAACTATACTAGGTGGACATGGCATGGAGAGTTTTATGATCAGGGTATGAGCTCCACTAGCTTGTGTGATGACACTAGTGGAATAAAGTTCAACCGCTGCGGTCAAAACCGGGCTTACCGCTGCGGTCAAAACCGGGCTTACCGCTGCGGTTTTTGGCCGCAACGGTTGGACTAGCAGCGGTAGCCAAATTTTAGCTGCTGCGGTTCCAAACCGCATCAGTTAATCAATTACCGCTGCGGAATTGACCGAAAACCGCAGCGGTTAATCTATTAACTGCTGCGGTTCTGACCCAAAACCGCAGCGGTAAATGATTAACTGCTGCGGTTTTGGGTCAAAACCGCAGCGGTTAACCACCCCAAAAACCATAAAAATTTTTTTTTTTTTTTTGCATTTTTTCATTATTGATCAATACAAAATCAATAATATATATCAATACTCATTTTATTAAGCATATTATGCTCAATTGAAGCACAAGAATCCTTTACAATGTCTATCAATGTAGCTCAACTTAGCATCCTAAATTCCTAATAAAGAATCGACGGGAATGACAGAACAAGCTTTTTTAATTGATTCAAGTATATTCTCAGTCACATTAGCTGGTGGTGCTTTCTTTCCCTTATCTTTGCCAAGATTATAACATTTATAGGTTCCATCAAGGAGCTCATCCAAAGAGATATCATCCATAAATTTTGAGACATCATGTACATCTGGCTTGAGACCATATATTCCTGCAAACAAGTGCCAAGGAACATACAGGTTAAAAAGCTAGAACATACCTGTGCATATACCAAAACACCAGAAATGAAGCTAAACTAAAAGCTCAAAGTCAATTTTATCCATTTTGAACTAGAAAAAACTAAGAAATTCTAGATCCCGAAACAAAGACTCAATTGGTAATCAAATGCCCAAGCAAGAAGCTCGAAAATATCTACCATTGTCAAGCAACAAACAAATTCATATTCAAGGGAAAGCTATCAGATATGAACAAGGGTAAAACTGTAAAACAATTAAAAACCAAAATTTAAGCTTGCAGGACTGGTTGGCTAGTAACTTGGCAACAATAATCATTTCTATTCTATAGTTAGATCAACACATCAATGCCAACCAGGCACCCGGCTCCAAAAGAAAATGGATAATTAAGATGGGTGTCTTGAAGCAATTTAAGAGCATCACTTGAATGATATCAACTCTGAAAGTTGCAAATATAGTCTAATATTTGCTATATCCTATTCTCCAGCCATTATAGACAGACTATCTACATTTGACTCAATCTCTACTCATTTAGTTGCATAGATCAATCCTTGGTGCCATTGCAGATTACGGATCGAACATCAAGACCAAACTAGAACCGGCTCCGTAAGAAAGCAGATTGCTACCTTATCTAACTAGACCACAAAAAAAATACTTCAACATCATTAAGGCTTAGATGTTGCGATCTCATTTAGTACATCAGTCTCACTCCCTCTATATCTCAACTTAATGGCACAGAGCATTAACGAGTAAGCCACATGTGCTTTAGCTGACGTTATCTTAAAAAGTAAAACCAATGGCTCGAAAAGGGAATAAAAACCATAAAACATACAAGTGGGTTCGTTTCCAATAAAGGTAGTTGCTGAGTAGCTATAGCAAGCTACAGAAAGTCAGTTGCTTAGCATTGAAGAATCCAGTACCAAAACAATACCTAATATAAAGAAATGAAACACTTAACACAATGAGCACTTCACTTCTACCATCCAAGTTCAATATTTATCATTATTTACTAGGTGAAGCATACTACTAAGAAGAATGTCAAAGCAAAAAGGCCATATAGTTATGAGGGTTTAGAAACAAAAAAATCCAAAAAAAGTAGTATTACTTGTCAACAAAGGATTCACATCAATAACAAGGTAAAAGGGGGTACATATCTCTCTAATCAATAACAATCAAATTAATGCTCTTGTAAGATCCACGAGCTTATGGAGAGCCAACTATTCATAACATTCTTGAGTCATCTCCAATCAGAAGCACCCAAGAATAACGAAGCTTGATTTAAAAGCAATGTTAGGAAGTTAATACTTACTAAGGTAGCATGACTATAGCATATATTATGAAGTAACAACCAAATTTGCACGCCCCCACCCACCCCCGCACTTGCCCCCACACACCGCACCGTCCCCCACCCACCCCCGCACCCCACCCACCCACCCACCGCACCGCCCCCAACCCGCCCCCCGCACCGCCACCCACCCCCTGCGTTCCCCCCCGGCACTGCCACCCACAAATCAAGCCCCTGCATTATTAGTGAACCACAATTTCGACATCCAAAGCCAACACACAAAGAGAGTTTCTAAGATTACAACTTAGTTCTTTAGCAAAGGAATTAAACAACTCCATCCAAAACAACAACTAACCATGACAATTCCATAGCTGAATCATATGCAATAAACGATCAAGGGAGTAACCTTCGTTCCAGGAACGACATTATCGGAAAAAGACGATATAGGACAGTACTCCACAGCAGTAACTTCCGACTGTCCATCACTCAAAATCATCTTTAACATCCTCCCATTGCTCGAACCGTGCCCGCTCACCTCGCTGCTCCCACTTATATCACTCACTGAAGCTATCTACAAGTACCAAATACAGTCAACAAAAGCAAATGTAACCGAATTTCATTAAAAACAACCAAAAAAACCTTCAAATTTGGGGAAACGAGGACAAAAAAACCTAGAAATGGAAGGAAGATTTTGAGAAACGATTAAAGAAACTAATTAAATTAAACATCAAACTCGCTAAAAAAAGGATGAATCATTTCGAGTTATTCAGAAAAAGTAAAAAAACCCTAGAAATTAGGAGAAATAGAGGAGGGGAGAGAAAATACAACCTGAAGGACTTTAGGAGGTTGAAGAAACTACGACGCCTTGCGAAGGAGAGAAGAATCAGGCAATGATTTGCCACCGATGGTACGCAAATCAATCACTAATAAATGGCATCGAAGAGAGGAGAGAGATGCGTGAAGGAGAGAGGAGATGAGTAGACGGTGCTGGTTCGTTGTTGTGGGAGTAGGGAGGAGGGTTTGGTGGATTTTTGTTCGTTGGTGGCTGGGTAATAGGGAAGGAGGGAGGAGGGTGAGAGACAACCGGATAGGGAAGGAGAGAGAAAGAACTTAGGTTTGGGGTGTGTGTTATGACAGGCGCCTAGATGAATAATGAGCCAAGGGAAAATGTTTGTGCCAAGTAATTTTTGGGCTCCCCGTTTTAGGGCTGATTAATCGTTGCGGTTCACCGAACCGCAACGGTTAACAGAGAACCACAACGGTTTTCTGGGAACCGCAGCGGTTTATGTTCCCAATTTTTCCACCCAAAATTTCAATGATTTACCGCTACGGTTCTCTTAAGGACCGCAGCGGTTGTGTTGTGACATATAGCGTTTTTTCCACTAGTGTCATTTGCATGTTGATGACATTGATGATGAGGTTGAGGTTGATATCGAAAAAGGAGAGGATAATAATGATAATGATAGGGTAGATGATGAGAATAATAGGGTGGATGATGAGAATGATAGGGTAGATGAGATGTTGCATAATTTGGAGGATGAAGGAACCGATCGTCCGAATATGGATGATAATATTTTAAGTGCAGCGGACAAACCTATGTATCCGGGGTGTAAGAATTTCACTAAACTTTCTGGCATCCTTACATTATTCAATATGAAATCGAAGCATAGTTGGACAGATAAAAGTCTAAGTGAGTTGTTCACGTTTTTACAAGAATTGCTACCTGGTGGGAATGAAATTCCCAACTCTACCTATGAGGCAAAGAAATTGTTGTGTCCATTAGGTATAGAATATGAGAAGATACATGCATGTCAAAATGATTGTGTGCTGTATCGAAATGAGTACAAGGATTTGGGTGAGTGTCCAAGGTGTGGAGAGTCTCGGTACAAGACAAAGGAGGGTTATGAAGGGCTGAGAAAGAAAGAAACTCCGGCGAAGGTTCTTTAGTATCTTCCAATCATTCCGAGATTTAGGCGTTTATTTTCGGATCAAAAATAATGCTAAATTATTAAGGTGGCATGCGGATGAGTGGAAGAAAGATGGGATGCTTAGACATCCGGCCGATTCTCCGCAATGGAGAAATATCGACCGAAAGTTTTCCAGTTTTGGTAAAGAACCTCGAAATCTTAGGCTTGGACTTTGTACAGATGGGATGAACCCATTTGGCACCCTAGGTACCCAGCATAGCACTTGGCCGGTTATACTGACCATTTATAATCTGCCCCCCTGGTTATGTATGAAGCGTAAGTTTATTCTGCTATCGCTTCTTATCTCGGGTCTTAAGCAATTCGGAAACGACATAGATGTGTATCTTGACCCACTCATTCAAGATCTGAAATTGTTGTGGGATGAAGGTGTTTCGATGTTCGATGCGCATGCGAAAACGGAATTCACATTACGTGCCATGATATTTTGCACGATTAATGATTTCCCGGCTTATGGGAATTTGTCCGGGTATACAGTTAAAGGAGTAAAGGCATGCCCTATTTGTGATGAGGATATGATTGATGAGCGGTTACATCATTGTGGGAAGAATGTATCCCTGCATTATCGTACATGGCTTCCTTTAGATCATCCATTTCGTAAGAAGAAAAAGTTGTTCATCGGAAAAGTGGAGATGAGAGAAGCCCCTGTACCCTTACGTGGAAAACAGGTTTCTAGGCGGGTAAAGGATATTGAAACAGTGTTTGGCAAGTCCTTTAAAAGTGTCTCAAAGAACTTATACAAGAAAAGGTCTAAGTTTTGGGACCTCCCATATTGGGAATGTTTAGAAGTCAGACATTGTCTTGATCTAATGCACATTGAGAAAAATGTTTGTGATGCCATTGTCGGCACATTGTTGAATATGCTCGGGAAGACAAAGGATGGAGTTAAAGCTAGGAAAGACATGGCTGAAATGGGCAGACCAGAACTAGCACCGCAGGAGCGAGAACAACGCTATTATCTTCCACCAGCTTGCCACACTTTGTCTAAGAAGGAGAAAATGAGTTTTTGTGAGTCTCTGCATAGGTTGAAGGTCCCTACTGGATACTTGTCAAATTTTCGAAACCTTGTCTCATTGAAGGACTTGAAACTCGTTGGTTTGAAATCTCATGATTGTCATATCTTAGCTTGATGCAGCATTTATTACCTGTTGCAATACGAGGAATTTTGTCTTCCCAAGTAAGATACACGATAACAAAGCTGTGTTTCTTCTTCAGAACTATCTCTAGCAAGGTGATTGATCCTAACACTCTAGATAACTTGCAAGATGATGTAATAGAGACGATGTGTCGATTTGAAATGTACTTCCCACCATCGTTCTTTGACATCATGCCTCATTTGATAATTCATCTTGTCCGAGAAATTAAACTTTGTGGGCCCGTTTGTATGAGGTATATGTGGCCTTTCGAAAGACATATGGGTACTTTGAAGGGTAAAGTGATGAATACAGCCAGACCAGAAGCAAGTATTGTCCAAAGAACAGTTGCAGAGGAAGTATCTGAATATGTAAGTCAGTATTTAGCACGTGCACAAGCAATTGGATTGCCAAAATCTAGACATGAAGGAAGACTTGATGGTTGTGGTACCATTGGTAAAAAAATATTGTGTCTTGATGGAGAGTTGAAAAGAAAAGCAGAATATTTAGTGTTAGAAAATCTGAAACAAGTTCATCCTTACTTAGATGAGCACATGACTGTTCTTAGTATTCAGTATCCATTGAAGAATAAACGTGAGTTGGTGATTGAGCATAATCGTTCATTCGTTGATTGGTTTAAAGAACGAGTTATGAACCAATTATCTGACCCAAAAAATGATGTATCGGATACATTGAGATGGTTGGCATATGGGTCAAAGATGCAAGTTCTTTCCCATGAAGGGTATGATATTAATGGTTATTCATTTTACACTAAGCGGCAAGATGACAAATCCACGATGCAAAACAGTGGTGTTACGTTGGGGGCTTTGTCATCAGAGTATACAAGTAGAAGGGATAGAACAATTGTTGAGACAATGAAGTCTTACTACGGGTTCATTGAAGAGATATTAGAACTTGACTACATTGACTTCAAGATTCCGCTTTTCCGATGCAAGTGGGTTGATATTCGTCGTGGTTTAAAGAAGGATGAACATGGCTTTTTTACATTAGTCAATTTCAGCCGGTTAGGGCATCATGAAGATAGTTTCATATTGGCATCACAAGCAAAACAAGTTTTCTACATGGTTGACCCTGTCGATTCGAAATGGTCTGTTGTCATTGAAGGAAAAAGGAGAATACTTGGAATTGATGATGTACACGATGAAGAAAAATACGATGCACAATTTAATGAAGTTATTACTTCGTCGGTAGTCATTCCAAGTACATTAGGGGAAGATTTGGACCCAAATTACATTCGTCAAGACCATAATGAGGGATTTTACGTTGTCAAAGAAAAAAACTGATTAATAGGTAATTTATGTAATATTATTATTGCAACTACTATTGTTTATAATCATCATGCATTGTTAAAATAATTTTGTAGTACTTCATTTATGAATCTAACATGTCTTTGGTTGGTATTTGTATTTGGTTTCAGGTGTAGTGATGGAAGATGATATAATGCATGATGCATCAGATGATCGGCAGCCACGTTCTGAGGCCGAGATTACCGATGGAGGTAGTAGGAAGAAAAGAGTGAGCAAGCCTAGAGGTCCTACAAAAGGGATTCGTTCCATACCCGGGGTTCAGAGAGTACTTCAGTGGGATCAGTTGATGCGTCCGATTGGGGAGCATGTTGGTGCGTACAAGATACATTGCGGTGAAATCAGTAGAAGCAAAGTGTCTATCTTGTACGATAGTTGGGATGATGTTCCACTAGGCCTTAAAAATAGTTTATGGGAAGATGCTAAAGTAAGTAAGACATGTATTTTAAAATTCAATCTTTTAATTTAATTGGTATCTTGTTTATTAGTTACTAATCGTGTATTATTTTGTATATTGAAGAAAGAGTTTGGAATACAAGAGGATGAGAGGAAGAAACGAGATGTGTTGACTACTTGTGATAAGCGGTGGAGAGATTTCAAGTCAAGATTGGTGAGTCGCTGGATCACAAAAACGAGGAAGGGGCCTAACAATGATAAGCAACCGTACGTGCTTTATCCTTTCATCACAGAAGATATTTGGAAGCAATTTGAGACAAAATGTAGCTCTGATGAGTTAAAGGTATATAATATGTACGTTACAATTACATAATATGTTATAATCAATTTTTTATGTTGTGAATATTGACTAGTTCCTTGTTTTCATAACAGGCTAAAAGTGAAAGAGCAAAAGTCATATGCAGAGATGAATCCTTTTTGAAAAAAAAAGGGTATATCCCTTCATCATCTACTGCATCATCTGTTGACTCATCCACATCTTCAGTTTTTTCCTCCTTGTCGGATCGAACTTTGCCATGGCTTCTCGCGAGATTGAAAAAAGATAAGGAAGGAAATCTTTTCTTCCCTAATGAAGAAACACAAAAGATAAAAGAGTTAATTGTAAGCATTTTTCATATTTTATGATATTTTCTTGTCTAATTACTCGTATTCTACTAATCATATGAATTTTTTAATTGGACGCATGATGATTGGAAAAGGAAGGAGAATTTGTTCCAGGTCGGATGGATGATGCTCTATCACGTGCTTTACAGAGGAAAGACCGTCCTGGGCGTGTGTTAACAGCTGGACGTAGCATTGGGATTACATCTGTTTGGGGAGATCCTGATCGGAGTAGTACTGCTCGAAAGGGTAGGGGCATGGATGATGAGGAGATGCAGGAGTTCGAGGCTAGAGTGAGCCAAAGAGTTAGAGAAGAGACGATGCAAGAGATGAACTCGAAGATAGATGCAATAGTTCAAGAAAGGTTGATGGCTTTTGCGGCGCAATTAGGTATTCAAGTACCAAATCAAACAAGGGAAGATGCACCGGTCCGAAGTCCTCACACTCCAGTTGATCCTGGTAGCTGTCACTCGGGGGGCAATGATCCATTTGTAAACTTGAAGGTACTTATTTATTTTATATCTTCTAAGATTATGATATTATGCTTCTAAAACACATAATTAATGACATTGTGTTCTCATTTGATGTTAATAGTCAAGTTCCATGTCGTTTGGCATTAGCGGATGTCTCGGGGCCGATCATTGTAGCTGAGGGTACCGTTCATCCACAACCGGCGTCATCATCACATCCTATGGCCGTGAAAGTGAGTGTTGATAATTTTTTTCCGGACTAGGCAGATGCTCCAGTTCCACTACCTACTCCATACATCGTGAACCTCAGTCAAGCTGAGGGTTCATTCATAGATTGACCGAAAGAGTTGGTATTTGTAGTCTCAGATAATCAGGTAACTTATGTTTAATATCTTGATTTTTATACTACGTAAGCTTGATTGATATATGAAATAATCTATATACATATATAGTATGAATTAAAAAGAAGTCGAATTGAATTAGGAACATTTGCCTGAGGGAGGTGCGATGAAGAAGAAAAAAAATTTAGTTGGTAGTGATCTTTGCACCGATGAGTCTGCACATAGGTACATAGATCCTTTTATTGACTTATCACTGGAGGATATGGATGATATTGTCAAGGATATGCACCGATTATTTTGCAACCGGCCCTCAGATGAGCCTTTTAGTATGCAAGTTATGAAGGGTACCGTCTTCAACTATGATAGTGATCAGATGATCATTCTCTCACAGGAGCATGGCTTAATGTATCCATTTTGCAAATATTTATGATGTGAGAATTCTCAAACTCTAAACTAATTAACATTGATATTTATTTTTATTGTTTCTTCTAAGTATAAGTATTTGGAGTTTAGGTATTTGGAAGAGGAGTCTGAATCAGAGGGTACTATTGGTTTCATGTGTCCAAGTATGCTTTTCGGCGACCATGATACGCAATGAACCAGATGTCGTGATCAACTACATGGCAAGTACAATGAAAGCGAATCAAAATATGCGTTTCATCCTATGTCAGTATATTCAAAAGTATGTTAGTTAAACTAATCTTTTCTTTATTTTATCTATATGAACTTGTGGTTATATGAGCATGACATTTTGTTTCATGCCTTAGGGAACATTGGATTCTTCTTGTAATTTGTCTATCTAAGAAAGCGGTATATATATTTGATTCGCTACAGAGAGAAAGAAAATTAGCTATCAAGATACCGCTGAATACGTAAGTTCATAGTTGTTATACATGTTAATTAATTTACATGCATTTTATGATATTTTAAATAATTTACAAATGTTTATAGTAATTAATTGTTACAAAATTTCTATACTTAGTGCATATACACGTTTCACGCGCCTATGTCCGTATATTCAAAAGTATGTTAGTTAAACTAATATTTTCTTTGTTTTATCTATATGAACTTGTGGTTATATGAGCATCACATTTTGTTTCATGCCTTAGGGAACATTGGATTCTTCTTGTAATTTGTCTATCTAAGAAAGCGTTATATATATTTGATTCGCTACAGAGAGAAAGAAAATTAGCTATCAAGATACCACTGAATACGTAAGTTCATAGTTGTTATACATGTTAATTAATTTACATGCATTTTATGATATTTTAAATAATTTACAAATGTTTATAGTAATTAATTGTTACAAAATTTCTATACTTAGTGCATATACACGTTTCACGCGCCTTGAAGGATCCAATAAAGGAACTAAATTGTCTTGGATAACGATCCCGGTAAAACTCTTATGTTTTGTATTTCATACACATTTTATAATTCTATTTAGGATTTTATTTCCGATTCTAATATATATCTTAAATTTGGTGTAGTGTGCTCACCAATCGGGAGGAGCGGAATGCGGCTATTTCGTGATGAAATACATGCTTGAAATCGTCCGCATGCACTTTGATTCAGATATTTTACAGGAGGTATATGTATGTCGTAAATTCGTTATTTATACTTATAGAATTTTCAAGTATATTAACTAATTTAATATATTTCTAGGATTTTCAACCAAGTCCTCAGCCATACTCCGCAACTGAAATCGACGAACTTAGAGAACTTTTTGCAAAATACTTTGTAGAGGTCGTCAAAGCTGCAAACTAACTAGTTAGTATATGTATTTATAGGTTGAACAATATTTTGTTGATTGAACCTTGTTGGTTACCTGATTGCAATTGATTGCAATATTGGTTGCTTTGAGATGTACTGGAACAGGTTTTGGTTATATATGCAAAATTCTCCCAACGATTTCTTGGGTTGTCCAAATTACAAAGGAGACTCTGCCGAATTTTCTGCTCATAATTATTAATATAATGTTCGTTTAGTTTTGAAGTTTAAGGTTTTGTATATGAAAAAAAAAACAAACAAAAAAGAAAAAAAAACCCCAAAAAATCATCATTTGCGTCGCACCTTGCTCTATATGCGACGCAAATGATCCACTATCTGCGTCGCACGTTAGCAATGTGCGCCGCAGATGACTGGCTGCTGTGGATGCAGGGCTCCACCATTTGCGTCGCACCTTGCTCAATGTGCGACGCTGATAGTGGATCATTTGCGTCGCACATAGAGCAAGGTGCGACGCAAATGGTGGAGCCCTGCATCCACAGCAGCCAGCAGCCCAAGAGTTATTTGCGTCGCGTTGTAGTCTGGGTCCGACACAAATAGTTAGAAAACTGCGTCGCATGCTTGTCCGACGCAGATCATGTATCCTGATTTGCGTCGAGAGCTGTGCCGTCGAACCCATGTCCGACGCAAATGAGCGCCTCACATCCGACGCAAATCGTCAATTCTGTACTAGTGTGAAATTCATTTCCATGCACTTGTATGAAATTACATTAGTTTTGAGTTTAACTTATTTAAACTTATGACATGTAAGTTAAAAGTGACCAGAGTAGCCCTTATTATGTGGCCATGAACTTGACTTATTTGACCTTATATGAACCTATGGGTTGTAAACTAACTTTTCTAAACTTGTATGAACTCTTCGTATATTAGAATATCAATACAACATTAAGTATTAAGGATGCAATCTATCGATCTAATTTTGACTCATCCAAATATATTACTACAATTTATTGTAGTTCCAAATCTCTCATTAGGTCTGCACTTAAATTATATGAACTTTTTGCCTGAAGTACTTAACTTACCTAGACTTATTTATCTTGAATTAAGTAATACCAAATTACTTAGCGAGTTTTGGAACCTATCATGAAAACTTTCTTTAGGGGGAAGAAGTTGTGATCTAAAAGGTATATAACATCAATTTATATTAAATGACACTTATATATATTAGGTTATAGATTCTTATTTCATTTCCTAATATCAATACAATATCAAATGCCACTAGCTTCACACTACCAACACAACTTTAGTTAAAATATAACCAATTATTAATAAATTGCTAAAATGACTTGTATTGTAAATCTAATAAAATGTACATTAATCTTGAAAAACAACTTAATGGGCGGAGTAAATGATAAGTGAAGTTTGTGAAATGTACTTCCTCCGTTTCTAAATAAGTGCAACACTTCTTGTTTTCACGTTCGCCAATGCATTATTTTAACTATTAATATCTTCAATTATCAATAAGTAAAAATTATAAAAAGTTGATATTAAAAAAATTCACATTCAGACGAATCTAACAAGATCCCACATGACTATGTTTTTCCTAAACCCTAAATCACCAAAGCTAATTAAAGTTTAAACTGTGAATAGTAAACACTATGCAAATGTTGCACTTATTTAGAAACGGAGGAAGTATATATTATTCATTGATTTACAACTCTATAAAAACAAGTGACCTTTGTACATTCATTTCTTGACATTATTCAACCCCAAGTTACCTGTAAAAACTCTCTACCCATTGTGCAATCTTCCTATTTGTTTTTTTTTTTTGAGGGGAAACCTTGCAATCTTCCTATTTGAAATTAACATATATAAATTGTAAAATCCGGTGAATAATTTCCCAACTCACGTCCCTATCTAATATATCTACCATTTACTATACTCACTTCCTTAGGATGGATAACAATTAATGGCCAACTGGCCACACCACATATTTAATTTATTTAAACAAACAAAATAAACATGACTTACCGGTGGTTGAGAAGAAAGAAGAAAAACACTATTGCTCTCCAAATCCTGCAAACAACAAATTAATGCAGTGCTCTATGCTTCTATGCACGACCAATAACAACACCAAATATAAAACTTTATAATATACAATTTCTAACACGGGATATTGGCACGGCTCAATCAAATAAACAGAGATCTCTCTAGAATAAGAACCCGGTTTTCTGATTGAACCGTACCAATATCCCATGCACGTTGAAGCAACAAAAACAAATGTATGAACCAACCAAAAAGGGGAAGGGGGGGTTAAGAGATGATATATGTATATATACATATCAATATCATTATATGGAGGATGTTTAACTAGAACCGTAAGTAATTTTTACGAACGTATAGAAATAAGGTTGCGTACATCTAGTAGACCTTAAGATACTCCTACTCGAAAAGTCGAGGGAGAAGTTTGGTAAACTCATTTGTTTTCTAAAGAACTTGGAGAATTTAGAAGATGGGTTTGTGAAAGGAAGATGTTGGGTTTTTAGAAAATTTGAGAATGAAGTCCTTGCATTAATATGCCAACAACCAATGCAAAAAAGAAGACGGAGGAAAAATGGGTAGGGCAAAAAGGAAATGATATTAAAGCCTTTCAATGTTTTGTATTTATGAGGATGAGTTGGGAAGGATGGGAAGAGGGGGGCAAGAATCAAGATGAATGTTAAGAAAGATGCTACTCTATTTATTTTGAGATTCAAAAATAATATTATGGGAGGAGAGATGTATTTGTTTTATTTTTGGTAGGTGAACTAATAACATTGATTTAAATGGGGCAGCTGAGTTTTTATGGTCCATTTTTTAGGTCAGAAATAGCTTTTTACTCCATTATTTTGATTTGATTTTCAATAAGATATGGTATCTATTGAATTTGACTTGGAATTAGTCACCTTTTTAACTAACCACCTTTTGTTATTTCAAAGACCTCTGGATTATATGAGGGGATCTTGGCAAATCATGTATGATTGGGATATTTAATATATACTTCAATTTGAAAATGGATATCTTGACTGATTCTTTCGTAATAATAGTAGTATGGTTAAATTTGGAAATAAGGGATCTTAATTGATCAGGATACTCTAACTATATATTCAGATTAGAATTTGAGAATTTTACATGGATTTAAAAACCGAGTCCGGATCCTTTAGAAACTCTACAACATAGAGTTGTATCTGAACCATCCATTTTAAATCAAGGGCTCATATTCGTGGGAGGGGAAAATTAGGGGGTGGATTTTGATGAGGAAAAAATTTGGGGGATTTTGGAAAGATAATATATGAGTCATTGATTTTTTATTCAATGGTTGATATTGCTCAAACTCTACCTTGTAGAGTTATTTTAGAACTCTAGAGGATCCAAACACTTAAGAACCACGACAATCAACTGAAGGGAGGTGAGTGCTTCCACTTGATCCTTATGGGAAAAGAGTATGGACCTCATCGGCGCAAGCTTTTGAGGTAACTTTTAGTGTTTTGACTAAGAAAAATATGAGTGTTTGGTTAGGTAGTGGCATGAATAGCTTTTATTGGTAGAATTAGTGTTTAGTAGTGTTTGTCAAAAGCCACAATTTGTATCTTTTGGGGTAGTGTTTAGTGGTGTATAATTTTATATGAAAGTTTTGTTTGAGTTTTTGATTAGTTATTTGTAAATAGCTATTTTGACATTTCTTTTACCGAACATCAATATTTTATGCCGCTACTTCGACAGCTAACTGCTAACAGCTACACACCAACCAGTAACAGCTACCAGCTACTTGCATAGCCGTGGAACACGCCCTAACTTATGCAGTGTTTTTAACCCAAAAAACACTCTTACATAATAAGCATAACACTTTAATACTCCATCTGTTTCAAAATATATGGCACGCAATTTAACGAAAATTTGCTTTAACCACAAATATCTCTTATAATATGATTATATGATAATTAAAATTATAAAAATTATGCCATTAGATTCATCTTGGAAAATACTATAATAATATAATTAACGGTCAAAGTTTGACCTCGAATATTGTGCATGCCCTATATTTTAAAACGGAGGGGGTACATGATATGAAAGGCCTATTTTATTCAACTTTTTTTTGCTTATCTAAACTTATCTGAACTTGTTTGAACTTAACAGAACTTACATGAACTTAATTATCAGAAGTTATCTAGAATTTATTGGACCGTATTAGTCCTCATTAGACCTTATAAGAACTTATCTGAACTTATTAGACCTTATTTTGTGAGAGTGTCAGACCTTATTTTTACTGAATTGAACTTATCTGAATTTACCTAAACTTATTTTTTCTGATAAAGACTAGAAAATAAGGTCAACAAAGCACGCCTGAAAATTGACAGCTACTCCCTCTAATTTTTAAAGATCTTCTTGCATTGTACGTGGTCTCCAATGCACCCATTTGACCATTAATATCTTTTATTGTATAATTTTAAAAAATATTATAAATTTATAATGTATAAAAAATACACATTGACACGAATATAAAAAACCTTACATGAAAATATACTTTTTCACGTTTTGAAATAAGTGAAACACATCTCTAAAAAAGCTCTCACATGAAAGAGAGAAATGTTTCATTTTTTTTATTTTAAGTTCAGATGAATGGGGCTCACTTGAGAGGGAGATAAGGGGAATTCCTCAAATGAGTCCCATGAGATTTGATCCCTAGACTTCTGGGATATGAGGTGGCCTGTTAAGTGATGTCACTACTCCACCACCTCAACCTCAACCGCTATTAGTTGTACATGCACAATATACATTGGCGCTATACACCCAATTAGTTGTACTCGTACATACATACATCTATAATAGCGCTATACATCTCACTACTTGTACATGCATAATTCATATCGGCGCATGTGATGTACTTGCCGAATATAATGTAGTACTTTTTTTTTTTGGTGAACAACGCAGCCAAATTAAATTACCAAATCAAAAATAGTCTTACAATCCTTAACATAAATATCCAAGCAATAACTAGGGGGATAGGGAAACATCCTAGTTACATTACTATTACAATCCGTAATCCTTCCATGCTTAGCTAGCGCATCTGCCACGTTGTTATACCTCCTACTACAATGCTCAATCTTCGCTTCCAGCATCTGCAACTTTCTGCAATGATACAATATACTCGAATACTTATTAGTACCACCATCGGATGAACAAAGCATGTCAACAGCAACCCGACAATCGGAAAAGATAAGGGCCTTAGTCCACTGGTGATTTAACGCAACACATAACCCATTATAAAGAGCAAGGATTTCAGACATTAGGACATCAATAGCGAAGCATTTCCTTTCATAGCCTAAGATCCACCTACCACTAGCTTCCCGAATCACCCCCCTAGACCAATAGGACTGAGCTTGTTGGAGAATGAGGCATCGACATGGATACTAATTTGACACGGAATGGGCTTGAAGACTGGGCCTAGAATAACCCGCTGAACAGACGGGACTTTGAGGCTACGGATCCATTCCGTAGCCAAGGTATGGGCATTATGCAGGATAGATGAGGTGCTGGCAGGCTTGGCTTTGTGGAAGGAGACATAGTTTCTATCTTTCCACAATTCATGGCAAATATACGGGAAGACTACACCCCAATCCAGCCCCTTATATTGAAAATCAACGTCTAGATTGACTCGAAGCCAATTTGGGAGATTATCCTGATAGATTAAACGAGGGTTAACATCGTTCCATAACTTAAGGGACTCCGGGCACTCTTTGATAATATGGATCGAATTTTCAAGAGGGTGATGACATCTAGGGCAGGATGAGTCGGGAACTATGTGACGAACAGCCAGAAGAGCTTTATGAGGGATACGATCCCACCAAAGCAGCCAAAAGAAAATTTTTAGTTTAGGTTCCATTTTATGATTCCAGATCCAATCCACATCAACCATAGGAAGCGATATAAGGGAATTATAGGCTTGATCAAGGGAGAAACCCTTGTGGGTTATAAGGTTAGAAACCAGGAGGTCTTCTTGAGTGTCATCAGGAGGAGGGATGCTAAAGATCCAATCCCGGATAATATTAGGGAGCTGACAGGAAAGGTGGTCAATGTTCCATTGCCCCTCAGTAATAACTTCACAAACCTTCAATTCCATGTCCGAATCTAGTAAGGGACCCTGAACAAACTATCTAATAGCCCCAATTCCCAGCCAATTATCCATCCAAAACTTGATTCTATGCCCATTCCCCAGCGACCAAGAACAGTTTTTCCTAAAAATCTCCCAGCCTCGCCCAATATTTCTCCAAATGTGCGATCCATTCTCAAACTTAGTAGCATAATCCTCATGGATGTACTTCGACCTAATACACTCTTGGGCAAGGTTAGATGGACCCTGAGAGACCTTCCAACTCAGCTTTGCCATATACGCATGGTTAATGAGCTTCTGAGATCTAATTCCCAACCCCCCATTTTCCTTAGGGACAAAGGTCTTATCCTTACCTACTAAGTGTAGCTTTCTATTGTCTTGGGAATCTCCCCACAAGAAGTTATTACAAATAGTGTCGAGGTCTTTGTGGGTCGCGGCCGGGAGAAGACAAGCTTGCATATAATAGGCTGGAATAGTGGAAAGCGTGGACTTAATAAGACACAAACGACCAATCTTTGTTAAAAATTTCGTTTTCCACATAGCAAGCTTTTGGCGCACCCTGTCTACAACAAACTGCACCTGAGTCCTACACGACCTTTTATGAGATATGGGGAGGCCCAGGTAGGTTCCCAAGTTCTCATTCTCTACATATACTTGACATATAGGTATGTGTAGATATTAATGGAGCTATGATTAGCATTCAAACAATGAAATTTCTCCAATTTGTTGAACATTTATACACAATCAATGGGATAATATGACACAAAGATATAAAATAATCAAATTTTCTCTAAAAACTATATCAATGCGGGCTGAAAGTCTTTTTCTTTGTCTACAGTGAAGCCATCCACGAAGATTGGCTCTGTTCTTTTGGACTGAATTGAACTGAACTGAATTTGTCTGAACTGAACTGAATTTGTCTGAACTGAACTGAATTGACCGAATAAACGTCGAATAAACCCGAACCGTGAAGTGAATGAAAGCGTGAGAGGAAACTAAACCGAACCGAATAAACTCGAAATGAATCGCGGCCGAGCGAATTTTCATTAATTCAGTCCAAAAGAACAGAGCCTAAATAAGAATGGTCACTCCAAAACAAAAACAAAAAAACGACCAAAATTCAGTGACGGTTCGCGGTCACGGCTAGTTTTTAATTTTTGGATTTATAAATGTAAAAGTCATATAATATAATCGGAATGATAAATTTAAAATTAATCGTATGTACACTAAACATGTCAGTTTTAAAATAAGTCATACTTTTTTTCTAAGGTAAGATGAATATCCCTTGCACAAGTTGGGGGAATTTATGATTTTCACTTTGCAAGGGGCATGAATCGTACCCTTGTCAAAAGGGTGGAAGGAGGGCCTCCAACCAACTAGGTCAACCTTGATTCTAATTTAAATTCATTATACCATTTATATCATATGACTTTTACATTCATAAAACTGAAAACTGACGGCGATTCCAAATAGGCACTACATTTTCTAATTTTTATATTTTTCATAAAAATTGAAAGCTGAAAACAAAACTGAAAACAAAAAATGATAATGAAGAGAAACTGTTGATTAAAGGCTTGTTGGGCGACACTTCTATTTCTTTATATTGTGAACCATAATCCAAAAGGCACAACACACTTTAACAAATTACTAACTCACCGAAGAACCCCGCGCACTTTATTTTTCTAGTTTTCTTCAGTTTTTTCTTTAGTTTTTGGGGTCGTTCTTCTTCGTGGGGAAGAAAAGAGGTCTTCTTCAATCAGAGGACGATTTTGTGGTAAAGTTGTCGGCGATTCCAGGGTCTTGGGCTAAGTCTACCTCCTCCATCGTGGGTTTCACTGGAAAAAAGGTGTTCTTGATGTTTCGTAGATTTCTCGTGCTTGGGTTCGTTTAGTCACCGCCGGTTCAATCTCAATTTTAGTGGTTAGCTCTAACGTTGTTTGTCTGATGGTCCTTGTTAAAGATTCCCCATCGGTAAAACATGAAGCTAGAGTTAAGATTTATTGGAATTCTGATTTGTTCATTTTTCCATTCCTCTGTTATTTTTAGTTTCTGCGGTTGTTTTTAATTTCCTTTATTTCTTCTGTGGTTGGAATGGTGATTCGACTTTCCTTCACCTTTTGTTTAGTTTCAGTGGTTGTTCTTTCTTTAGTTTTCAGTGGTTGATTTGTTTGTAGGTAGATTTTGAATCCTGAGTTGGATATGGATTCTTTGTCCGAACCATTTCTAGATATTGGTTAGAAATTGAAGTTGTAGAAAGTGTTTCCGAAGCTGAATTACTTCATAATTCAGTAGTAAAGGTGAATAGAGTTTATGGTTTTGAAGTGAAGAGTATCAATGATGATATTACTTTAAGACCTATGAAGATGAAAGAAGATAGAGGGGATCGATTTGTTGTTGATCCTCCAAGTGTGCTCTATACATTTGAGAAGAGATGTGGACGGGGAGTTGAACGATTCTCATGTTTCAGATCGATTGCAGTTGTTTTTATTTGTTGTTAGTTACTAGGTGTTGTGTGATGACTGATGACCTTCATTATCATCACCCTTCAAAATTCAAAACCGAAGGAGGCTCTTCATCAGCACTCCAAGTCTCCAACGAGTTAGCATTCTCTCCCTTTGGAGAGAGGTCAGGGTCACTCGTTTTCAAGGGTATTAAGTCACAAGGTCAAGTGACTCTAGGTTCTGTGGTATTGAGCCAAGAATTCCATGTTATTTTGACTTTAGGTCACTCGGGTACGATTATTCAAGTTGCGGCCTGGGTCCTAAACTCGCCCACTTTAAGACCTATGTCCTCAAAGTTCCTTACTTTACTGCTGCTACCATCAAAGATAAGTCTTTTACAAGAAGAGGTAAAGTTTCATGCTACAGGTTACCTCACTGAATCCATCTGACGTTTGGCTACAAGATACAGGGCTCCCCTAGAATGTATTATATTTCAAGCTTCTGTTTTATTTTCTTTGTTTCTTATTTGGATGTAATATTCCTAGGTTGTATTTCGAGTTTTAATTAATACAAACTAGTTTTTTTGGCCGGGGCGATGCCGCATGTCAGTTATAATTATCAAATATATTACTCCCTCCGTCCCTAAATAGAGTGCCCATTTTTCCATTTATGTTTGTCCCAAATAGATTTCCCATTTCCTTATTTGGTATGGGCCCACCAATTAAAATATTATTTAGCTTTCAACTTTTATAATATCACCCACTTTCCCATATTGCCCACATTCTCTCTCCTTAATAAACAATTCATATAAAGTGTACCATCTTCTATATTTAATTATGATTTAATACAAATAAGGTCTTACACATGATTTCTTCTTAATACTTGTGCCCAAAAGAAATAGGCACTCTATTTAGGGACGGAGGGAGTATTATTCATAAATCTCATACTTGCTTTTTTATTAGCTTTTCTTAATATTCTATCTAGTTCAAAATCGAAAAATGGACGTTATGGCATGATAAATTGTTTTCAAAAAAACTTCTAAGGAATTGGGATAAAAATAACAATTTCTATGGAATTAGGGTAAGTGAATGTTATTACTTAATAAAAGTGTTAGAGATCAAAAGGCTTGTTTTTGTCTTTATGATTACATACAATTATAAGACCTTATTATGTTTTACTTTGAAACATTAAGCATTGAAATTGTAGTGGATTAGTGGTTAAACACTCACATTTTATTTTCAAAGGTCATGTGTTCGGATCCTAGTATTACATATTTTTAAATGAGATTATAAACACGTGTATTAAAAACCTTGAGCAGAGTGCCAGGTGGCACCGTTTCTTTGATAGGAACGTCTTTTAATGTATTTGCATAAATAGATTTTTTTGATGTAAAAAAAAAAAACAAATTACTAACTCAAGCCACAACACGAATAATTTTATGCATCTTTTCTAGCTTCTGTATCAGTCGCCTACAAATTTTGATCTTCTTCAAACTTTGAGCTCCTTATTACATGCGAACGAACTTTGAGCTCCTTATTTTTCCCCAAGTATTCTTTCATTTCATTTTACATGTACGTCATCATCGTTACAGCTCACTAAATAGTTGCATGAATAACCATCACCACATTTGCTGATAAATGACAGATATGTTCAAATGCTGTCACTAATTTACGATGAAACTTTGTCGTCTATCGATTTTGTGGCTAAATGAGTTGCAAAAGACTATGAATAATACGTACACGCATTGGGTTTGACTCATTTTGGTGTTTAAATAAGGAGTAAATGAGTAAGTACATCTTATTGTTGTTGTTGACTTGTCCAATTCTGAATGGAGCATAGTATGATAATATCATCACTTTGACAAAATCCTACTAGATTAATGGATAACTCTAGGTATAAATTTGGTAAGGACGATAAAAGGCAAAGCTCTTTTCATCTTGTTGAGCTGATCAATTTCTACTTGTGGACCCTAATTTGGCACAACTTTGGCTAACAGATGTTTCTCTATGCAAAATTGAAATGACTTTGACGCAACTCGCGAGGACCGATGCGTAGGTTTTCGGTGATGAATTAGTGACTTTTCTCCTTTTTCAGGAGTTTGGGTTTTCGTGGGATGTTAGGTTTCGTTGAACCAATTCAGCTTTTAAGATCTGAGGGGTATTGGATTTCTACCTCACCTTCTCTATTACTGTTTCTCTGCAACTATAGTTTAAATTCAATTTCCTTTAGTTATGTTATGTAGGTGTAAGTTGTTTTCTCTCTTCTTATATTTGGTAATTCTGCTAATTATAGTTGGAGGAAGTCCTTTCTTTCGAGTTCTTGATGTTGTTCTTTATGGTTGGTTATGGCAATCGGAAGGTGATTGTTAGTTAGTAGGAGATGGTTGGTCTACATGGTAATAGTAAAATATGTAGGTTTCTTGGAGTCTCTGATAAAAAAAAATGAATCAAAAGAACAAAGGAGTTCCTATCGGATATAGTCGATTTCCCATCTCAATCTCTAGAATTAGATCTTATAAAGATACTAGAGTGGGCTACCTTGATTATAAGCCAAAAAATTCTCATTATTGAGGGGGAATAAGGGGATTAGTTCTAATGTGAGTGAACAAAAATGATACTACCTTTAGAACCCAGGAAAATGGAAGATGAAAGTGGAGAACCAATGTGTAGGGATTATTCTCCAATTGTTTATTCAAAAGTCTGTGAGCGTGGATGAGGTGGGAAAGATTTTCATGGCTGGAATGTGTGTTCTCCAATTCTCAAAATCGGAGGTGTGTTCGAGAGCTAACACCGTTTAGCCCTCATTTTAGTTCGGCCTTGATCTTAACTATTGTTGCCTTGGAAAATTCTTATATGAAGGCGGCACCCCAGTTAAATCTGGTGGTTTTGAGCACGTTAGCTCAAATGCGGTTCTCCTACCAAAAAGGGAAGACCCTGACATACTCTCCCAAGAGAGTATTTAGTCACTAAGGAACTTGACTCTTCAAAGAATCGTGAGCCAAGAATTCTAAGTGACAGAAGGTCATTGGGATTGCTCATGTAGTGAGATGCAACTGTCGCTATTATATTGAGTGATAGTTGCCTGGATCGTGTACGGAATCCGTCTTTCCACCACTTCCATCAAGTATGATATACCCTTTTAATGCAGGTTACTTTCCTCTAAGAAGCTACATTGTCTCCTTATTCATCGCTACTGCGAAGCAGCGATTATCGACAATAGCCATTAGAGTTATGACTCAATTATCACAACCATTGAACAACTAAGACCTTCGTACCAAGCAATTTTTTTTACCAATTGTACTTTTACTATAGATGGGTTGTAAGAGCAAAGCTCAGTTTAGTGTTTGGTTAGTTTTAGTTCATTGTTTGTGTGGTCTTTTCTTAGATTGAATGTTGAGTTTTAATTAATGCAAATTTTGTTGATAAAAAAAAAACTCGTGAGGACTAGTACATCCATTTTGAGGCTTTTGTAATTTTTTTTAATCTACCTCATAAGTTCAAAACTTAAAACCGATTAGCAAATAACATGGAAATCAAGCATGCGTCTTTCTTTTTGGATACCAAACATATTTTTTAGGGTATGATTTGTCGTGATCATGTAGGTACTTGGATTGAGGGACTTCAAGTCTCAACCTATACTTACAATGCTTTGGAAGCCGAGCTAAAGGCTATTTTGCTTGCTCTCCAATGGACAAAGAGAAAAAACTAGAACCATTACTCTATTGTCACTGACTGCCTTAGGGCAATCACACTTATTACGCAAGTTAATTGTATCAATAATTATCTATCACATATTCTTGATCCTTGTACGGAGTTGCTCCGCAAGCAAGAAGGCGTTAGGTTGCATCATGAGGGAAGAGGAGCAAATAGTCTAGCGGATAGCTTGACAAAGGATGCTAAAGGAAAAATAGATGGGTTTGATAACATTTGTATTTTAAGTTACCCTCCCCGGTTTGTATTAATATTTACCTACAAGTGAAACTTAACTCTACCACTATGGTTTCGGACCTCCATGGTCAGACTTCGGAAGATCTTAATACTGTAATGACTCTTGTTTTTAATTAATTAATGCCGCTCCTTTCTCTCAAAAAAACATGGAAATCAGGAAAAAAAAAAGATTCAAGTTGTCAGTTGTCAATGTTTAACATAAACATGATCAATTTGAGTATGACTAATTTCAAGTTTATAATGCAGCTTATCATATGTTTTAAAATTCTAAACACAAAAAAACTAGAAACTGACATTGATAGTGATGATGAACATGCCCTTAAGATTTTGCTACCACATAACGCAAAATTGTCAAGTGCTTCGTGAACTATCTTGTGTCACATCCTAATTGGCTGCTATGCATTTAAGTCTCGGGTGGTTCATAATATTTCTTATTAGATAATCGTAAATTGATTTATTACAACTTTTTTTAAGTACTTCCTCTGTATCTAAATACATGCAACATTTTCTGCCCACATGCTATCCAATGCACTACTTTGTTCCTTAATATCTTTAATTATGTATAGGTAAAAACATATAAAAAGTTGATATGATGAAAGTATGCATTAAAACCAAATAAGACCACACTTGACTATATTTTTTCTTATATATTTTTGAGAGAATATGGGACAAGGTTGGTAGATGAATTGTGATAACTATACATATATTGAACGTATTTACAGTGGTGAAGCAATTAGGGGTGTGAGGGTGCACGTACATCCCCAAATTTGCGCTCCACGCACTCCCTATGCTCCCCACGCACTCATTGTGACCCCAGCGCAGCATTCCACGCGTCACGTACACGAGCTCCGCTCTCCGAGCAGAGCTCTACACCCCGCGCAAGAATGTGGAATCACGCGCATGCTTGATTTTCAGTCGGAAACCAATTATATCTTAAAATAATTGTTTTGACTTATTTTATATTTAAAAATATCGTTGAATAGCGGAGTTAAATCACAAAATTTGATTTTATGAAAATAATTTGATAATAGGTTTATGAAATAATCGGATTTCCATGTAAAAAGTGAAATTTGCAATTGCATTTTTATTTTAAATGGACTTTAAAATATAGTTTTGGACTCAAAAAAGTTTTGAACAAAACTTTTGATTGTTCTTCTTCAGGTTGGACCAAGTAGGCTGATGGTATTTTTCATCATTGGGTGCTAAAAGAGAGACAAATGTAAGTGCCTATAGTGGTGCACCTCTGAACTTAAAATCCTGACTCTGCCACTGCATATTTAGATACAGAAAAAATATAATGGTATTTGTGCTGCGTAACATTGGCACCTAATCAAGTTCATTAGTTTGGAATGATCTTGGTTTTAGATGTTTGACACTATTCTTTGCATTCATTTGGCAATGGCGTTGAAGTAGTTTGAGAGCCTAGAGTAAATCAAAATCTTAATAATCAGCTCACCAATGATCTATATATGCATCGTTTAGTAGCTGTTAATAATAGAAATTCGTTTTGTGTATGAGATAGTGTTTGGGAAAATTTCATGGATCAGCCCATTTCAAGCAAAAATTACTAAAATACTCCTACTTCTAGGGAAATCAACCCTTCACCAGCTGGAGTTGACCTAAATACCCTAATTTATTAGAATTCACAACCACTATAAATAGTGATTGTCGCACCTGTAAAAAGGTATTCAATTCTCACCTAGAAAGCTAGAGCATCTCTCTCTACAATTACTGCTTTCTCTTTCTACCTCAATTACCGACTTGAGCGTCGGAGGGGCGTTCCTGAAAAATCCTCCGGGATAGTTTTTCAGTGTGCTTTGCAGGTTTACCGGCGACAAGACCCATCGGAGCTCTCGTACCCTCTCATAATCCAGTTGTCATCCCCTTCATCATTCATTAAAGTTTCTCAACAGAAACAACTTGGCACAGTCTGTGGGGATACAACAATCTTAAGCCACAACTGAGAGCTGAAATGGCACCAATCCACCGAAACTGTAAAGCTCCTCAGCCAGATCCTAACCCACTTTCTCATCGCACACCGATCATTGAGACCCTCGATCCTCAAGAGGATGAGAACCCCAAGCCTCAGCTAGAGCATGGGCCTCAGCTTCAGCCAGCTGGACCTCCTCATCCACGACCCCCTCTGCCTACTGAACTTCATAGGATAGCGAACCAGCTGAACCAAAACAAAGAACGAAACCTAAGGCCCATGATAGCTACTCTACAGAATGGGGGACACCACCAACTCCAGCCTCAGCGCGAGCTGGAGGCGAGGGAAGGAGCCTCTCGAATGCAAAGATCAAATGCCGCTGGACGCCCTCTACCCTCAGCTCGGCGGCATGAAAACTGAGAGAAAAAATACCCCTCAGTCAGCCCATAGACCCTCTCGGTCTGAGCAGAGATCGCCTCGGTCAGAACGTGGGCCGAGGGACGCCCGTTAGACAATCGAAGAGAACCTACTCCGTAAAGGGCAGATGGATGCCCGGGAAATCGTAAATAGGGAGGAGGCTTCAAGGGTATCCCCATTGAGACGCAAGCGTGAACTTGGTTAGCCCCACTCTCCTCGCTCGAGAATGAAATAGATCCCCTCCTCACTCACCTAGGCGCTAGGAGGATGAAAATGACTTGTTAATAGACTCAAGTTATACGGTGTTTTTATGATGTTTTGGGTGCACTTTGCTAAGGGTTTTGATCATAAATGTTGACATTTCCATATATATCAACCTTAGCAGAAGTTTGGAGTTTTGTGCGTTAATTAATGTTAATATTCTATGTTTCGAGCTTTTAAGGTGAAACGGATAGTTATCATGGAAGTGCTCGGAAAGTGTAGGATCGTAACATGGTGGGCGAGTATCGGAAGCATGAGCCGACAACTTTGCACTAGCCAAGCATTGTCACATCACCAAGCAAGCCGAGATTCCAGCAGCCTCGAGCCTCAAGCAGCAAGTAGCCTCGACCTCCAGCAGTGCAGCGCGACCGAAGCCAGTAGCGTAGCAGACCAAGGCATGGTCGCACCTCGCAAGGGGAATCGCGGGTCGCGCTGGGCTTTTGACTGCAGCTCGCACCTCGCGAGCTTAGTCGCGAATCGCGACGCCTGGCTTTCCCGGCTATACCTCAGTTTGCCGGATCAGTAGCTCGTCGCACCCCGCGGCTAAGCTCGCCCCTCGCGACTCGAAGCTTCGCACCTCGCGACCCGAAGCTTCGTACCTCGTGACCCGAAGCTTCGCACCTCGCGATCTGTAAGGCGAGTCGCGACGCCCTTCTCTGCTCAGCTACATTTGTTTTTTTTTCGAGGCAAAAGCAAGTCGTAAGGTGCGACATATTTCGCACCTCGCGACCTGCTAAGTCGGTGTAAAAGTCGGATGATATTTGGGCTTCGATATAAATACCAAACCCAGTTTTTAGACGAGGCAGGCAGAAAACACGAGGAGAGAGTGTCTCAAAATATTCATTCCTCTTTTGTTATTTTCTCTTTTAGTTATCATTTTCTAGTTTAGTTTTACAGATTTCAATCATGGAATTGGCTTATGCTATGCCGATCGTAGCGTAGTTCGCTCTTGAGGAAGATTAACATGAAGCTTGAATTATTATTGTGGGATTTTTCCTCTCTACTTATGTATACTTTGATTATGGTTTGATTTCCATGTTGTAATTTCATGATTATTGCATGATTTTGCTAGGAACGTTACTAGTTTGCTGGTGTGATTAATCTACCGCTAGATTTGAGAATAGAATCGGATTATTTTATTCTTTTATCAATTTGTAACAAACTAGGGAGTAACTAAGATGCAGATCTTCTTGGTTATTTCTTGGGGAAATTAAATCAGTCGCTTGAATGTTTATCGCGTGTATGGCATTAGCAGGTCTATTGATTCTCTGTGTTTATTGCTGCTATTGGATTGAACTTAGACGCTGATCGGACTAGGTTATCCTTTAGTTAGGGTTTTGTAGTCACGCTGATCGTGCTATTTAACTATGATTAAGGAGAATGCGAGATTAGTTCTCAACAATAGATAATCATGAAAATAAGTAGATTTGAGGTTCAATGATCGATAATTAAATTGAAGTGAATGTTAATCGGACTCAAGATCTTTCCATTATTGATCTCTCATTTTATTTATTTGCTAATTAATTTTGATTTATTTATAACTCATTTGAAAACCACCCTTTTTTAGGTTACTTATTACCCAAATTATTCTAGGTATTGATCCACGCTAAATATATAACTTGTCCCCATTTCCCTGTGGATACGAACCTTACTTCCCTTCCGCATTTAGTTGTAAAAGAGAGAAGGAGAAATTTATTTTTGGATAGGTGCATACGACTAAACCACCTACCCACTTGTCCTCCTCTCAATCGCGCAACCGCAGCGACCCCCAAATGGTTAATAGGAGGTCCTGAACTTCATGACTCCCTTCAGCGAAGAAATCATGGACACCCCTAACCCAAGTAAAGTAAAAGTGCATCTGATCGAGCAATACGCGGGTTTGACAGACCCGGCTGACCATATGTCCTCATATCAAGCACAAATGAGAGTGCAAACGGGTTGCGAGGCAACATGGTGTCTCTATTTCCCAACTACACTTAAAAGGGTTGGTGCTTAGCTAGTTCTCCGAGTTATCTCCCGGAATTATCACTAACTTCTTAGTATTGGAGGCACTCTTCCTTCAACATTTAATTACAGGCGAGAGGCACAAGAAGACTAGCATCCATTTGATGTCGATCAGACAAGAGAACAATGAGAGTCTAAGTGACTATATCAGTAGGTTCAACGAAGAGTCGTTGAGGGTGTCGGACCTCCAGGATGGTGTAGCATTCATCGCACTCATGTTCGGGCTCTCGACGGGTAAGTTCCGTTGGTCCCTGGCAGAAAACGAAGTCACTACTTTCACAGAAGCCATGACCCGGGCGCAAAAGTTTATACATGCCTTAGACATTTGTAAGCCTAGCAATGACAACTCAAGGAAGATGGGGGATGATAAGGGTCTTGCGGATCACCGCAACAGCCAAGAACATACCAAGGCTCCTCGATCCAACCCTCGGCCTAACCGGCCTTCTACTAGTAGGGAGGATTCTCGATTTAACAGAAACCAAAGGGAGATTTACTTGGAGCTCAAAGAGAAGTCAGTGTTGCCTAGGCCACCCCCAATCAAGACATCCAGCACTCAGCGGGACAAGCGGTTATGGTGTGTGTACCACAAGGAGTGCGATCACACCACTACTGATTGCAGAGAACTCAAGAAGGCCTTTGGACAATATAGCTGATCAAGGAAGGCTCAATAGGTACCTCAAAAATCCCAATGACAAAGACAAAAAAATGAAGACCGCACTGACAGCGACGACACTGAAAGATTTATCGGCGTCATATCAGGTGGATTCGCCTCGGGAGGCCTAACCAGCCGCTCCTGTAAGTTCCACCTCCAAGAACTGAAGCACCAAGTACTGAAAGTTGAAGGCACTCGGGCAAGTTGCCCCGTGATGACCTTCTGAGAAGCGACTCGGACAATTCAGACACCCCATGATGACCTTGATCGAGATGAAGATATGCCAACTCAAGAGTTAAGAGGATCCTAATTGATAACGGGTCCTCCGCATATATCATCTGTAATAGCCTCAATTTTGAAGCCGAGATTATTTTGATAAACGGAATTTATTAGCATACTAATCAGTACATAATTTGTTGTGCTGTTGAGGAAAAAAAATTTATTAGATTATGTGAATTCTATCTGTGAATGTGAATATTATATGTTATTATGTGATTATTGATACGAATTATGAGTTTAGAGAAGTCATTTGTAAGTTACCTTACGAACTTTGAATATCGTTTCGGAGTTTTGGAATTTGTGGTTATTACCGGTATTGTCTTTAAGTTATCTTAAAGATTGAGATTAAGGGTTGATTAAGCTAAAATAGTTCCATTAAGGTATAAAATATATTTTGGGAGATTTAGTTAAGAAAAATTAAGGATTAGGAAGTAATTGAGGAGATAATTCAAGTTTTAAGAGCTCCAAAATTCTAGATTGTTCCTAAGCAAGTGAAAAGACGATTCTGCCCCTAATACTAAATCAAAATCGCGAGTTTGCCATTACACATCCTCTATATATATGCAACCAAGGATCCCAAATTAATCCATCTGATTTCATCACCCAAAACTAACAAAAACTCACTCCCATTCTCACCCCTCTTTCACGCCAAATCTGAGTGAGTTAGAGCTGCTATTTGGCAGCTTGATTCTCCTGGATTCTTGCTCCAAAACTTGCATGCAACTCTTGTTCTAGTCTCCTCAAGTTGTTCTCCATACTGGGCAATCGTTAGATTTGAGGTATCACATCATTAGCATGAAATAAAATCAAGGAAGGTAAGATGTGGCTGAATTGTAGCGCTTATGAGGTTTATTAGATTGAACTTGATTACTTTTGGTTAATTGCTGAATTTTAAGTTATTGATGTTGTATTTAAGGTCTTATAAGATTGCTGGAGGAGTGCTACAAGTGGTTAAAGGAGATTGAATTCCTAAACATCGAGTTAAGGTACACAAGAACCATCACTCAAACTTGTTTTTAAAGCTTTGATCATGAAAATTTGTTTATGAAGTTATGAATACTTTGATTATGTGTGTATATGTATAAAACTGATTTGCATGTGGTATTTTATGAGTCATATTGTATTAAAACTCTTTTTCATGTCAAGTTTCCCTAAGATTGATGAATTATGTAGATAACCAAATAAGAAAATGATGAACCATCTTTCTTGAATCATGCTGCCGTGCTCTTCCAGGCCCAATATCTTCCTCTTCCATTCGTACTTTCGTATTGGTGTCTAGATGAAAGTTGTAGATCATGAAAAGTTGTTGAATTTAGACACAAAAACCACTCCATTTGGAGTTGTACATTAGAAGTTATGCTTCCCGGAAATTGCTGCATGCATAACAAGTTTCTTCAAAAATTTATCAACCCTTGCTATTATCTCGATTGCGCCTTGATCAAAGATCTTGTTGTGGATGAACTTTCATGATGTTCCCCTAGAACATTTATGTCTTGATTATAAAATAAACCCTTGCTTCATTTCCCTCATCAAACGCCACGCGCAACCTTAATTATATTCGTTGAGTAAAAAAACACCTAAAACTCGATTCCTGCTTAGTTGATTTCCAAATTGATTAAACCATGTTTCTTTAGTTCATTAAGTACCTTTAAATGTTGAACACCTACTGCATGTATCCACTTATTTGTTGACCTACCTATACCTTAGCTAAGCATAGAAGTTGCGATATAAATTCACACCTAAACCACCATATTTTAATATTAACACCGAAACCGTGAAATTGATCATTTCCTTTTCATATATTTAAGAACCACTTTGCGAATCTATTCATACTGCCCTTCCTTGTTAATCACCTTATTAACCACTTTGGATAACCGTGATGTCGTTTTCGAAGTCTTATTATTAGGTCCCATTTCCGCAATAGTGGAACTTGACATAGCAAGCTTGTTTTCCAGAACTTGTTTGATAAGTTAAGTTGGTTTTAAAAGTTGATATAATTGATTATGAATAAGTATTTAAGTTAGTATTTGAATACAAGTATGTGAGAATAAACATTTGAATTTTATGAATTAAACATAAGTATTTGAATAACATGAATAAAGTATAAGTACTATGATTTAGTTTTTATTTTATAGGGAAGTGAACAACATTTGTGGAGCGAGTTGCTCATATTGTGTTATGGAGTGGGTATTGCTCATTTGTGTAGGGTCATGACCTAGAAGTTTTGCAAGCGGGAAATAAGAAAGGTGGGGAGACGTCCCTCAAAAGTTTGGAGTTGTGGCTTAGCACTTCATTCGTGTTCCTTCCCAGATTTAAAATATTTTAAGTTTGTGTATAGAAAGTGTTTAAATGATTGCCGAGAATGATATAACGGATATTCATGGATAGTTTTTATTGAAGATTACTCGATATACTCATGATATAATTTTACTCTTGCAATACTCAAAAGAGAAAGGTATCTTAGTGATTAAATAAAGTGAAAGCATTTGAGAAACCAGTTACGTTGTTTACACTAAAGTAAATCCTATTTTCAGCCACATTATTTTGCAATTGGTGGGACTTTTGTACCACCGTTAGCTGACCTGTTTTATTCTTTGAACCTGTCCTGGTGGGGGCAGATTCATTTGTTTTGCATGATTAGAGGAATGTTCAAATTAGCTCTTGTATGTGCAAATGTGAAGTCGTAGTCAAGTATTTCATTCCGCTGCTATGAGATAATCTACCGTATACGATGATTTCTATCAAGTTAAACATGTATTTCCGATTTATAATGTAAGTACTCAAGTTATGTTGTAATAACTATTTTACTATAACTTATTTTTGTAATATACTTGGATACTATATGATTTTCTAACTTTTCCTAGCAGGGAAGGTGGAAGTCCGCCATAACAACCTCTCTAATTAGTGGCTTAATTTGTAGTTAGTAGTACTAGGCCTTAATGAATGTTACATCATCACACTGGATTGCCTCAAAAAACTCAAGTATTAAGAGAAGGATACGACTCCCACCATCAGCCACTGATAGGGGGGTTACTCAGTTAACCTTGTCGGCATTATCAAGCTCCCAGTGCGACTCGGCGAAAATGGTAAAGGAAGAAGCCTACCAATTGACTTCTTGGTGGTGGACATCCCATTGCCATACAACACAATCGTGGGTCGTCCTACGTTGAACAAGGTCAAGGTAGCCATCTCGGTATATCAACTCTTAATGCAATACGAGATGGATGAGGTGGACGTCGACAAAATCCATGGGGACCAGCAATCAGCAAGAGAATGCTATGTAAATAGCTTGAAAAATAGCACCACCTCATCCAAGGAAGTAACACCACCCAAGAAGAGAAAGATGAATGAAGATGAGGCACCCCTAAACTGCGTCAACATTTACATTTCGGAGAACCCGAAATGTTACGACCTCCCTCAACCAGTTGAGGAAGATGAGGAGGTCACCCTTTATGAATAACTTGGCCATATGTAAGGGTGGCCCGAACAATAGATCAAGCACTCAGGGAAGAAATCATCACGGTCTTAGGAGAGTACAAGGACGTTTTCGCCTATGAAGCAACATACATGCCTAGATTTGACCCTAGTTTCATGTGCCATGAGTTGAACATTAACTAGGATACCATCCGGTTAAGCAAAAGTTAAGGAACCAAGGCCCGGAAAGGAATGCGGCTGCAACAGCGGAAGTAAAGAAGTTCTTAGAAGCAGGGTTCATTGAAGAGTGCCAATACATGTAATGGTTTGCCAACATTGTGCTTGTTAAGAAGCCTAGCGGAGCATGGCGAATATGAGTGGATTTCACTGACTTAAACAATGTCCAAAGCACAACCATCCCCTCCCCAAGATAGACAAATTGATGGACTCAACGGCAGGGCATGCACTCCTCAGTTCAATGGACCTAATGCAGGGTACCACTATATACCTATGGATGAGAAGGATAGGTCACATACTGCCTTCATCACAAGCCAAGGGGTCTATTACTACAAAATGATGTCCTTCGGACTAAAAAATACAGGAGCCACTAATAAGCGCACATTGAACAAGATCTTACAAAGGCCAAGATCCAGTGTACTTCGTCAGACACGCTTTTCGAGGGGGAGAAAGCAAGCATAGCCAGATTGAAAAGACAATTTATGCCCTAGTTATGGCAAGTCGGAAGCTGAAGCCCTACTTTCAAGCACATCCTATGAAGGTCCTAACCGGACAACCCCTTCGGGAAAGTAATTGAAAATCGTAATCACTCCAGCCGCATGACGGATTAGGCTCACCAACTAGTCGACTTCGGCCTTCAGTATGAACCTCGTAGGGCAATTAAGGCCCAAACTGGGGAAGAAGAGTCAGCAACTTGGAGGCTTCAAGTCGGCGACTCTTCAACCAAAACGGGGAGCAGAGCAGGGCTAGTCATAATACCCCTATGGGTGGCAAGTTAGAATATGCTATCAAGTTTGACTTTCTAGCTTCCAACAATAAAGCTGAGTACGAGGCATTGATTCTAGGGCTATAAATATGCATCGCCTCAGCAGCCAAATCTGTCCAGAAAGGTCTGATTCACAACTGATAGTCGGTCAAATCTCAGGAGAGTTTGAGGCTAAGGAAGACAACATGAAGATGCATCGATCTAAAACCAAGGAGGTGGTCAGCAGCCTACAAGAGTTTCAGATCTCACATGTACCTCGATCAAAAAATAAGCAGGCTGAAGCCCTCGCTCGAATAGTGAGCTCAGCCCAAGGACCATCATGTGGGAAGTAATCCACCAGTCCAACATCAATGCCAAACAAACTCTTGTCTTGGACAGAATTTCTACATGGATGGAAAAGATAGTTAAATACTTGAGAGATGAAGAGCTCCCTCGGACAATAAAAAAGCTGAAAAAGTTCAGGCAAGGACAAAGTGGTTCACCTGGCATGACGGGAACTTGTACAAGAAATCCTACACTCATCCCTTGCTAAAGTGTGTCACCCCCAAAAAGTTTTTGTCATGCCAAGTGAACTACTTTGCCCTTGCCTGAACTTTTTCAGCTTCCTTGTTGTCCAAGGAGAGCTCTTCATCTCTCAAGTATTTAACCATCTTTTCCATCCATATAAGTTTTGTCCAAGACGAGAGCTTGTTTGGCATTGATGCTAGGCTGGTGGATAACTTCTCACATGATGGTCCTCGGGCTGAGCCCGTCATCTTAGCTCGTCATTCAAGCGAGGGCGTCAGCCTGCTGATCTGATCGAGGTACATGTGAGATATGAAACTCTTGTAGGCTGCTGAGCACCTCCTTGGTTTTAGATCGATACATCTTCATGTTGTCCTCTTTAGCCTGAAACTCTCCTGAGACTTGACCGACTATCAGCTGTGAATCAGACCTGGCTCGGACGTATTTGGCTCCTGAGGCGATACATATTTGCAGCCCTAGAATCAATGCCTCGTACTCAGCTTCATTGTTGGAAGCTAGAAAGTCAAACTTGATGGCATATTCTAACTTGTCACCCATAGGGGGTGTTATGACTAGCTATGCTCCGCTCCCCGTTTTGGTGAAGAGTCGTCAACTTGAATCCCCCAGGTTGCTGACTCCTCTTCTCAGTTGGACTGGAAGTCCATTCCGAGATGAAGTGTGCAAGGGTTTGGGCCTTAATTGCCCTACGAGGTTCATACTCAAGGCCGAAGTCAACTAGTTGGTCAGCCCAATCCGTCATACGGCTGAATTGATTGCGATTTTCAATGATTTTACCGAAGGGGTTGTCCGATTAGGACCTTCATAGGATGTGTTTGAAAATAGGGCTTCAGCTTTCGACTTACCATAACTAGAGCATAAACCGTCTTTTCAAGTTGCTTTCTGCCCCTCGAAAAGCGTGGCTAACGAAATACGCTGGATATTGGTCATCTTCTCGATCAGCCACAAGTACGACACTTAGTGCATATTCCGACACCGCCAGATAGACATATAATGTTTCCCCTAAGAGGGGAAAGATGATCTTGGGAAGGGTAGAAAGGTGTTGCTTGAGTTGTTGAATGGCTTTTTCTGCTTTTTCTCCCCAGTCAAATTCTTTTTGTTTAAGTGCGCGAAAAAAGGAAAGACTTTTGTCGGCTAACCTGGATAAGAAGCATCTGAGGGCCGCTAGGCAGCCGGTGAGGCGTTGGACCTCTCGGACGTTCTTAGGGGACTTCATGTCAAAAAATGCTTGTACTTTGTCTAGGTTGGCTTCAATTCCTCTTTCATCGACCAAAAAGCCAAGACACTTCCCCCCTTTCACTCCGAAAACACATTTTTGGGGTTAAGCATCATTTGATATTGACGGAAGGTAGACAGGGTTCCCCTTAAGTCAGCTGCATGATCCGTTGCTTGCTTGCTCTTAACGATCATATCGTCGACATATACTTCAATGTTTCGGCCTAATCGGCCTTGGAAGATCTTGTTTACTATACGCTTAAGTGATATCTTTCGCAGACAATAATGGTAAATATTTGAGCGTAATTTTGTAAAAAAAATTTGTCATGTCTATGTCCAAGATAATGCAAAATTATTATCAAATATCTGCATATCATCTCAAAATTCCATTATCACTCATTATCATTTCAAGCAAGGTAGTGAGCAAGATAGACACTTACAAGGAAAACTAAAGCAATTATCATGGATGGTAGAATTACTTTTTCCTTATAGAATTACACAAACTTGATAATATTATTCATTACCACCTATCTAAAATCACAATCCATAAGAGAATGCATGGGTAAATTCGCATCAAAATTCCATCCTCTCAACAAAAAGTAAAACAAAGGGTTGGTGAGGGTTGGTGATGAGCTGACTTTATTTGCATCATTTTAAGATTTTCCCTTTCCTATGATGTGTTAAAAAATCATAAAAAAAACCAACAACAGAAACATTTTACAAGAATTACAACCCACTTTTACAATACATACTCTCCAGTCTCCACCAACTTTACCAACTACTTGAGAATTAAGATCTAGGAGGAGAGGACGGCAAACAACGAAGCAGAGAAGAACAATTCCTACGATATCATCTTATGAACCACTCCTAATTACACAAGAGAGCGCCATCAAAATCCTTTGATATGGGGTACATGTACATGGAATGGTGAAAATTCCAATCTTCTAGTAATCTAGTTGATCCAAGGGGGAAAAAGCCACTACAAGTTAGAGAGACACTCTCAATATTGGTTCTCTAACCATTTTAATAACCTTAGAAGGTTATTTTGCCCTCCCCAATGCAGTTCTCCAATTCCTCACTCATTTAAAATGGAGCACCTAGCTATCCGAAATTCAGGATGTTCTTACACTATATTGCCTCTTTGAATCTCATATACATGTGCAGAATAGAAAAGTATGATTTTACTGACCATATTTTCTAAAGGATATATACCTCCTAGTACTGAACAGTTTACGCATCCAGGTTCTCAAAAAGTGGGTTTCCATATTTCATCCTCACTTTCCCCACAACGCTGGTGAACCTCATAGATCCTTTCATCAGACCGGCAAATACCACTGCAGGTCCAGTCGAATGAGGCCCCACAAACGTTGCCCGCCTGAGCTTTCCACTCGCAATCTGTAGTGATAGAATAAGCATCATCAAAACAAAGCTAATTTCTATTAAAAAAAAAAAGTCCTATAGTAAAGGAAAATTCATGAGATAATCCCAACTATGGTCCGTCTTCTTATAGTTATATTCCATAATAATCAAAATTTCCAACTATGAGGTGTCTTCTCAAACTGACCTCACGTCAAATAGAATTTCATGTAGAAGGTCAAATGATGATTTGTCAAGCTTTAGTTGGCAAGGCAAGGGGGAGGGAACAAGGAAGAGGAAGGAAAAAAGTTGAGAACACAAAACAATAAATAATTAATTAAACAAGTTACTGGTCACTGAGGATCCTTTTAAGAAGTCCCCCCTCCAGTAGGGAAATTATAAAATAGCCAATAGTTAGGATTATTTTTGTTTTCCAGAGAAAAAAAGACCTTACAATCATTTTCTATCATAAGGAGATCAAGATTACATTTATGACTATATCACTACAAGTCTACAACATAAAAACTTAAGAGGAATGGTAATGAAGTTTGCACATAATGACACATGGAATGGCCCATAAAAATGTTCGAGGATTGTGTTTTCGTTGACAAACATTTCTTTTGCTATGTTCATCTTATTACCCCTTCTAGAGATGGTGGTAAACTGTTGTTGATGAAAATGAAAAGGAATCAATATAAACAAAGAGATGCATCACTCGCAATTTAGATCCCACACACAGCAGCATGATGTGTAGTTGCACCTTTTTTTAATTGCACCTGCAATCCTGCATGATATCTATTTTATCACATTCTCCTGTTTTTTTTATCAATGTACTTGCATGTTCTTTTCATAAAAATTTGCATATTTCTTTTAGCATAATGATCTTTTTCACATTTACATGTTCTTATGATGCCCCCATCACACTTTTTTTAATCTCATCATACAAAGTAGCATCCAGGTGTAGCAAGAACACGCATAGGTGCATGATGCGCATCATGATACTGAGTACATGATCTAGGCATTGTGCATGACTTGAGACATAAGACTACTTATGAAGTTATGACTCATAAATTATTATATTCCCTTGATTTTTTACCTTATACTGGACAAGCTTCAAAGAGCTTTTAGTTGTCTAAAGGATAGACAAACCTCCCTCTCTCTCCGCCACTAATTCCCTAAGGCGAAATTTTTGCAGAAAAAGGATTAATATATAAAATATATATATATAAAGGATCCTACCTGGTGGGGTACCACAACATAGTCCCTTGTCATCAACATGTGATACATCCAGACCAATTAGCCATGCTCCTAATGAAACATCTTCATTTGCATATTTGTGCAGCACGTGCCTAGCAAAGCATATACATTACCAACACAATTTATATTACTAGCCTTGAAAAGAGAAGTTTTTCTATCGAGCTGTTCATTAAGAGAAATTAATACAAAACTGGCTCCTGACACAAATTTATCACAACCCAAAACAGCATATATAGCTAGCAGTTGCAGACTTACTGGTTAATGGCTATATAGGTAGCCAAATGACATAAAATATAGAAAGACAGATTGCAAATATGCAAAAAATTGCAGTCTTACTGGTTAATGGCTATATAGGTTGCCAAATCATTTGAAATAGCATATAGCTGTCCTGTAGCATGCCGAAAATACTTGTTTCCCTCTCCACCAAATTTCCAATGCTCTGGTTCCTGGTATCTCACTCCTCTGTTCATTACAAGCAGGCATTTTAGGTGCTGTGTACCATTAATCCTTAGAGTTTATCAAAAAAGATGGGAGACTCAATTTACTTTTTAGCAAGGATCGGACCAGACTTCATGCAGCCTACATATACTCTAGGCTTCAAGCGGTGTCTGGATAGTGTCTTCCCTAGTGTTGCTGCAGCCACAAAATTCAGTAAATATCAGCCTGATATTAGAAAAAAGTACAGATGTAGTGATATTGTGCAGTAAGAACTTCATTACTATTAAAAATCTAGTTTTTGAAATTATCTGCCTAACTTGCAACATAAGAATATATGAACGAGAGACTCCTTTACGCTAAGAGAATGACAAGAGTTCCACTGCCTACTTAAACAATTGAAAAAAAAATCTATAACTTGTGAAAGGGAGACCACGAAGCAATCAAAACCAGCATTCACATCATTCACAGATGTATAATGTCCATCATCGCAATCCAATTTAACTACAGTTTCTGCCTTCAGTTGATATAATCTCCTTATGTCTGTCTTCTAAACCCTGTAATTTTTCAACATCTGAAACTTTTGTGCCACATATTGTTTTTGTTGCCAACATTTTCATACCTAAGCTACTTAATCAGGTCTGAGTGAGATAGCCACTTGAACTCCACTCTTTTGTTATACATCAAAGACGCTAGACTTTTCAGTCATTTTATACACATGATATTTCAGTTCCTTGTCAAATTCTTGGACAAGAACGACTGAGTAACTACTTGTACATTCCTGGATTTCTGTTCTTAAAAAATTTATCCAATTCATTAATAGCATCAGTTGTCAAAACCACTATGACAGTAGGACACAAAGAGACTTTCTAATTGCCAGTGAAACCTCATAATTTCTGTTTCGGCACATCATGCTACATGATTGACCTCAGATTAGGGAGCTTCCTACAAAATGCTTTGCTTCAATGAACTTCCAAATTGTTACAGCAGCAAATCCGAAAGAGTGAAGGTGATAAAGAAACTGCTTTACCTAGATTAACATGAACATCGTCATCAACTTTTACATAAAAATCTGCATCCCACAAACCAACAGCCGTGGCAAAGTATGCCTTGGTCTTTGCTGAGAGTTCCAAATAGCCCTCTACATGTTCCTGCTTAGATTATGAATTACAGTTAAGAAGCTGATAGACTTTAGTTTTTTTTCGCTAAGATCAAAAAGGAAAAGGAGCACACCAATCTCAAAAAGTCTCCATGTTTCTTTTCCTCTGCTTCGATAGACTTATCAAGAATGCCACCAGAAGTTGAGCTGGGGAGAAAAAGATGTCAAAAAGTTACAAATTTGTATGCCTGTTCTAAATCAAACATGATATCTTGTAAATATCTATTTTATATCAGGAGAAAGAAAGAAGAAAAAGGTACTCAAGGCAAGGTGAGCATCACATCATGATAGAGCTAAGTGCAAATAACACACTTGATGCACACATCTTCATAGAAACTAATAGCCATGGTTGTGAAGTGCATGCATTTATATATCACGGAGCATCAGAATCAAAATTCATGCTTTGCGACACCACAACCTAAAATAAGAAACAAGTACCTGTGGCCAATAACAAATCTTATAACAATGCCTTTTTCTTCTTCTAACTTCTTTCTTTTGTCACCTGTATTTCAACAAAAGGACCACATATAAACATTGACATGTGCACTTTAAAAAACAGCAGAAATTTTAAAAAATGAACCATAAAATTATTGTATGCACCTTGTGGCATCCAAGTCCCACGAACTGAATCTCTTCGTTTCCGGCTATTGAAGGCAGTGTTTATCCCTATGACCATTAAATATTTCCGTTTAGTAGTTGACTCGACAATCTTTAGGCTTTCTGCTAAAGGAGATCCATTCATTATTGATTCCTGCGCTGCCCTGGCAGCAGCTAATTCTACCTCCAGTTTCGAAATTGTTTTCTCCAATGACCTGTATCAGACAGAGACTCAGAGTCATCCAGCAGAAAGGTTCAGGCACCAGTGAGCGAAAACACCAGTGTTTGAGTAATATCGTTTTTCAAGCACCAGGAGAGCTTACTGTGCATTGTTATCTTTCATAGAGAATTCGCTAGGAACATGATTAGATTCATGCCGTATAACCTTCAAAATTAGATGAGAAATATGGGTTAGCAGTGTAGCTATGTAGGTATTGTTTCACTTGAGAGTTAGATAATACACAGGAAATAATCCACTTGGAAGAAAAAAACAATTGTTACTTGAACTTGACAAATGCATTATGTAAATATGGAAATGAGTCTTGTTAGGTTTACTGGCTCCACAAATCCAACAGTGGAGTGGGCTTGAGGACACGTGGTGGGTCTCGGACATTCGGTTGGGGTATAAAGAAGCTATAAATTGAAGGCAAAGAGAAATGGCGGAAAAGTGGAACTCGGGAGCCACACGACCATGTGGTTTGAATCGAGAATACAAGACTTACACACGGCCATGTGGTGTAATCCGTTAGCACATCAAATCCTATACCGTGCACCTGGGTGTACGAAACACCCAAGGCTAATTTTTTTCTCATTCCTCATTTATGGCTCATTTGGAGCTATACACATGAGCAATGAGCAAATAATGGCCTTGAGTGTACAATACACTTGTTATATACTATAAATTGCAAAGATTAATACACGACTGTGCTCGTGTGCTGCAAAGTATTTTCGTATATTGTAGTTCGACTTAGTTGTAGTTTCCTTATTCTTGTTTGTTTAGAGTTTTTGGATATTTTACTAAGAGACGGCTGTTGCTCGGATTAGAAATACTTTGGTGATATTCTTGGATATTTTACTAAGTTGTAGCTTTCGTGTGGTTTTCCAAAAGTGTATTTGCATTGTCTTTAATTTTCCTACCTTCTATTTTTTCATATATTTGGTCTTGTTTGTGCTTCCCTTAGTCCTATGAACTGGCATAGCTGGGTACAACTAAAAGGAATGAGATTAAGATTATACTTCCTTTGTTTTTCTTACTTGCAGCACTATGGTACAAGAATTTAGGAGAGGAGAGAGATAGAAAAAGATTATAAAAAGGACTCCCACCCATGTGCTAGGAGAGAAAGAGAGAATATATATTGCCAAAATGCCATGTTGCAAGTAATATGCAACTTTCTAAAATGGAAAATGTTGCAAGTAAAATAAACGGAAGAAGTATTTTATTAGGTTCTGGAAAAGCAGCAACAATTGATGATAATATAGAGAGGCTTGTTCTCTCCCAAAATCCAAAAGAAACTCTAAATGATATTCATCATGATTTCCTCCCTCTGATCTTCTCTATCTTCACATTTATATTCTAATTAACTCCCTTTTCTTTCTTCAAAGCTACGGATAACTAATTCATAAAGCTACTACCCGAAGTTCCCCTCCCAATTATATAGTTCATTGCATAGTTCTTGGTCCTTAGAAGTGTTACGGTAGTTCAATAAGAAGAAAAAGTAGGTAATAGATTTGAAAGTGGTTCAGCAATAATTGGTCGCATATGATGATATGAAAGCTAATATGTCCCCCAATCTTTAACAAACAAAGATAATGACACGGAGCAACATTTTATAACATCAGAGCCATGCCATTGTTGCAGCCTTGCAGGTATCATTGCAATAAGCTAAACTATTAGTACATCTGTAGAACCAAGCCTAAGCCACACAAGAAAGAGCATACTTGATCACATTATCATGCAGAAGCCAAGGTATGACATACTGAACTTTTCAGTAAACCAAGAGGGCCAAGTCTCTAAGAAATGGCCAGTGGAACAGGCACAAGGTCTAGATTTCCAGTCACAGAGCTAAATAATAGCAAAGCTCTGTCAAGTGTCAACTAAGCTACCATTTCACTCATTCAAAAATCACCCATATATTGTGGTTGGAAGATGCTACCTGCGTCCCCAAAAGATCTCTTGTTACCTAATATCGAAAAAGAAATCTAGAAAAATCCCCTTCCCATGTGCAGTTTGTTCCTCGCTTTCTCTTACTACTTCTATTTCTTTCCGTCACATTAACCCTTTCTCTCTCACAATTTACCATTTTCTCTGACTACTTTTGGTCTCTCTATCCATTTTCAAAACAAATTTACTCGTTTTTAACCACTTCTTTTAACTCAATGCCAAAAGCTAACATGAAGACCTTTTGGAGACAAGGGGATTAATTTTCTAAGGGGATAGGCACCTGTTTCTGCTCTTGTATCATCGATATGCTTTCACCTCTGCTTCTTCTTGTACCCACTGCGTCTTTACCTTCAGGTTCCATCCACATCCTGAGACACGAGCAATGTTATGAAGGAACATAGATCATTTGAAGTCACCTCAACATGAACTTAAAACAACCATCTTGACAGAGTAGCTGAGAGAAAACAAGAGTTAAATGCCAGCACGACAAATATAACTATGGAGATTATTGTTGACTTGCTTTTTTATATTTTCTCATAATCATTAACCAACAAATGTATTTGCTTCAACCCGCTGAAACTAATTCATAACTTGATATTACAGCAATAACACTACAAGTATCAATTATCTGACCTTGAATTCATGTATAACCATTCTCCCCATGTCAAATATGGGTATATTACAAAGAACCTTATAATATTTTACATCCAACAAACCCCATTTCGTAGGAGCCTCAAGATTTTTTCACCAAAGCATGATTGTTGCCCTAGTTTTTCCCCCTCTAAAGTTTACTCATCAGTAATAGAACTATTAAAATTATTAACAGCATTGGAATTTGCTGGACTATTGATCAACAAAATTAATCAAAACAATATCAAGTGGGTAATTTTTTCTTTCCATATCTGGGGTTATTGAGATACTGAGATATGTAGTATTAGTAACATACAGTTATGCCTTGGGTATAGGAAAGGGGGAATATCTGAAGTACATTATAATTGGTTAAGCTTAGTGAGAAAGCAAGTGAGTAGCTCAATAAATATAGGAGATTAGTAAGAGGAAGAGGCATGAAGGAAATTATTGAGAGTTCATTTTGTGTTAACGTTGGGAGTGCGTCCAAGCACTCGAATAATTGGCAACTATTTTTATATTCTGTATTTCCACTCTTGTTAATAGAAAGCATCGGCTTCTTCCCTTAGATTATCTGCCCAGATTTTCAGTTCATTACACATATGACATACCTTGTCTTAGACTTTCAACTCCAGATCCCATCCACAAAATGTTCAAATCCTAAAAAGGTAGTCTTATATAGTACCATCAGATTGTACTTTAATTCATAGAAAATCAACCATCAGCACTCCAGCACTCGGACACTCCTTGCCATCTGATATAAGAAACTCAAGCATGGTTGAGACACCTAATTACTAAAGGTCAGCAAAAGCTGCCATTGCTTTCACTTCTCAACCGTAACCCAACTTCCCATATAGTGATAAATTCCAGGTCTTCAAAGTTGAAACACATATCAAACACCTATTATGAAGACTTCTTATGGTGCTCCAAGCAGCCCTTGACAATGCCCATTAAAAGAAAGGGAGTAATGCATTCTCAATGCAAGTTGACCTCTACACTAACTCAAGTACTGACACACATGACACGCCATCTCAATAGCTATTCTAATTACTACGCAACTTAAACTCCTTACACCAGCAAAGAAGAAACAGCATTGCTAGGCCATGTGTTCTTATCACTAGGAGCATGTTTGGTATGAGAGTTTTAAGTCGTGGAAATGGAAACAAGAAATTGTTTCCGTTACATGTTGCTTAGTATGAGGGCTGGAGTAATAGTTTCCATTTCCTGAAGGTAACTAATATTACCCTAAGTATTACTTCTATCAAGTATCAACCCTAAGGTACATGTTATATTACCCTCCTTAATCCAATACTTGTGAGTGTGTACTTCCATAGTGGAAACACAACCAACAAAAGTTACAGTTTTGTTTTTACGATTTCCCCCTTCTATTTGATTTCATTCCCTTTCCGTTCCATAAGTTGAACCAAACATGCACTAGGTATTGCTACCTTTCAAGCTATGGGAAAGATATCATAGAGAAAGGGTATCTCAACATCACTTGCAATCATGGTGTCAAAACAAGGCCGTATCGTATCGTATCGCCCGTGTCGTAAAGGTTTTCAAATCTACCGAACCGATATTACCCGCATCGTAAAGGTGTAAAAAAGCCGCATTTTAGGCAGGTTCTAGGGATATTTCATGGTTTAAGCCGATACTTGGCGGTACGACAACCGCATCATCCCCGTTCCCGCATCACCGTGACCGTTACCGCGATCGTGACCGAAACCGCATTTTCGAACTATGCTTGCAATCCCACAATAAGCACATTGATCTTACAATTTTCATTGTTACACATTACAATGGCCAAGTAGAGCCATTTGTGAAAACTACCAAGCAAGAAACCCCCTTGCAACCTCAAAGAGTCCACCAATGAGTCAATAGCCGCACCACCCTCCCTCACACGACAACCCTACAGGGCTCTGCTGTAGCCCACATCTATCAAACACTCCTCTAAGGTCCAAAATATGCTCTACATAGTTATCTGCCTCCCTAAACTGCTCCATTGACACTTTCTCCAGTATTAGACAATAAACATCACTTTGTAGAAGAGAGTTAATCCTAAGTTTTACTTTTGGAACCCAATATTCCCCTAAAAACTAACATCCGGTAATCAGGCAAATGCAGTTAATCTACTTACTATTGGGGCTGATATTCTTCTGCTTTGAGATTACACAGTACACACACAATAAACTAGTAATGAAGCAAGATCTACAGCATTGATCTCTGCTTAGACCACAACAAAACTCCCAATTTCTGCATTGATATCTTATTTGTTGCACTTCTATCAACACAGCAACATACACATTCTGACATAATATTCCAGAATTCAAATTAACAAACTAAAAAAGACCCAATAATTTATGATTACAGAAAGTCAGAAACCCCAATATAAATTAAATCTCAGAATACCCCTTTCCCACTTAAACTCCTCAAAACTAAAGCTTGCCCACTTGATAAAATGCATAATAAATCAATTTTAGGAGTTATTACAAAAAAAACAAGCATCTGGGAACAAAAATTGCAGGAAAAATACAGAGAAAAATACAAAGAAAACAAAATTACCTTTCTGTAAAGAACATTCCAGCACAAAAGCTACCAATGCATAGCAAGATTACAAATTTCCGAGGTAAGAAATTTTTTGAAGATGGTTCATTTCCTCCTAACCCAGCTCTGCTTTTCACCGACATTTTTGTTGTGGGTTTTCCCTAACTAAGCTCATTTACAAGGACAAAGACTAAAACTTTGGTGAAAACTTGTGATTTTTTTTTTTTAGCAGAAGCAAATGCAATAGTATAGTAGTATTTGGGAGTCAAAACCGATTGTCTACCAAATAAATTGGTGCTCTGGTGTTGTCTGTCTGTCTCTCCACTCATAAAGCATGACCAAATAGAGTATTATTGATTTATTTCCACTTGTAATTAGTTTTATTATTTGGATTACTAATTTATTTCACCCAAAAACAAAATATTAAAGAATGATAATGACTGCAAAAGGTACATTCTAAATCTATAATCCAAATAAGGAGGTAATGAAAACCCCACCATCAACACCAACCACAACATGACAACAATAAAAAATATGCAATCCAACTAGGTTAATTTCACATAATTAATTTAGATGAAGCTCTCACAATCGATTTTTTCCTAATTCATATTTAAATGGTGCATAGGTCTGTGCATTTTTTCATAACTTTAAAAAATTTGAGCGATATATTCTATATTTTTAAAAGAAAAATGGAAAATAATAATCCCACTTTTCGGTGGTGTGCTCATAATAATCCCACATTCACTTAATATCAGAATAATCCTAACTTTATGCCCCATCTTCTCAAAATGAGCCTTTTACCTGTTTCTAAAATTGGTAACTTGTTTTAGGAGGTGACTTGCCACGTGTCACCTTGTGATTGGTTTTTTTTAATTTTTTAAAAATAAAGAAAATAAACCCCCTCTCACCCCTTTCTCTCTCTCTCACCACTCACCAGTCATCACCACCATTTCCTCTCCACATTACCAGTTACTACGCCACCATCTCCCCTGCCCAAAACCTCACCACCACCACCCACAATCTCAACCACAATTACTATCACCATCACCAACATTAGCACCACGAAAATCACGAAAGGAAGCAACATCCCCACCACCACCGCAAGCAAGCAACCTACCACCACCATTAAAACCACCCAAAAATCACGCCACCATCTCCACCAAAAATCACGCCGCGTTACCACGCCACCATCTCCTCTCCTTATCACTCCATCATCGCCACCATCTCATCTCCACTGTACCATCCACCCATCTCTTCCAAGCTTTCTTTTCTTTTCTTTTTCTTTTCCCCGACGTGGTACCACTGGTCGCGTGGTGGTGGTGGTGGTTTGGACGGTTCAGCTGAATGAAGGAGGAGATAAGTATGGGTGAATAGAACGGGATGGTGATGGTGGCGTCGGCTTAAGAGGGGTTTTGGCGGACTGGCGGTTGAGGATGGTGGGTCTTTATGGTGGTGTGGGGTTTTGGTCTAGTGGGGGTGGGGTGGAAGGGGGTAGGATTTCGGGGTGGCAATGAAGGTGGGGTGGGGTTCAGTTCAGGTGGCCGTGGGAGGAGAGAGAAAGGGTGGCTGAGGTGACAAGTTTGGGAACTGGCGGTGGAGGGGCCTGGTTGGTGGCAGGGATGGGAGAAGATAGAGGGAGGCAGTTTTCGACTAGTGGGGTGGTTTTCGGTTCGAGGTGGTGGGTGTCGGGGTGAGGTGGGGTTTCGGTCTGGTGGGGTGGGGTTTTGGTCTAGTAGGGGTGGGGGTCAGGTGGAAGGGGGTAGGATTTCGGGGTGGTGATGAGGTGGTGCCAGTGGTGGTGATGCCATGAAAAAAGGTTGTGAGGTGGGAGGAGAGATTAAAGGGAAAAATATAAAAATCTAACCTGCTAAACAGGTTGGAGGTAAAAAGACTCATTTTGAGAAGATGAGGCATAAAGTTAGGATTATTCTGATATTAAGTGAATGTGGGATTATTATAAGCTGACCACCAAAAGGTGGGATTATTATTTTCCATTTTTCCTTTTTTTAAAAATAGAGGTGTTTTGGAATATTACATTTATAAAATTATCAAAAAATTCATTGAGAAGTGAAATATTTTTACAAACATATGATCAAAGACTTCTTTTTAGTTTCTCCTTGTAGTCATTTGATCTTCTATGTGAAATTCTTTTGAAATAATGTACTTTTTGAATAAACCCACTCATGGGGACTACTTCAATAAATCAGAGTGAGCATCAGAAACAACAAATAATGGAAATTCATCGTCCCAACTTCCAACAACGTTGACCTATCTCCGTAGAAGGAGGATGAGCTAAATTATGGGCAACCTTATTACTACTGTGATTAATAGAAGACCAAACTACACTATCAAAACTAGCAACTAAACTAGAGATGTAATATTTTGAAATTTCTAATACATCATCCCTCAAAGAAAAGAAATGTATTTGATACATCGTATTTGTGAAATTATGCACCTCTATCCTAAAATATTATGTCATATAATTAGTGGTTGTTTGGTATACAAAAAATTATGTAGGCAATGACAATTCCCATGCCATGATTTTCTAAATTGGGTAGTTGTTTGGTTGACATGAAGTGGGAAAAATGGGGGCAATGAAAATTCATGGGAAATTGAAATTCCCACAAAACGTGGGAATTTATTCAGTATTCACCTAGTCCCCCCTTGGTCATTCAAAATTCTCACATCAATTCATGGGAAGTACAAATTTCTATATGTCAACCAAACACATTAGTCAATTTCCTAGGAATTACATAATAGAAATAACTTCCTAGGAAATGGAACTTCCCATGGGAATTAAATTTCCATAAATACCAATCAACCACTTATTTGAGTCTTTCTCAAATGAATAAATCACTTGTTAAAGTTGACAATTTATATTTGAAATTCTATATTGCCTCTAATAACACTCTCTAACTAAGAATTTCAAAGAAAAAAACTAAATTAGTGAATGGTAGTTATATATAATAGTATTAGTTAATTATAATTGACCTAAAATCGAGTCTAAGAGTATTCTTTAGAAATGCAATAAGTAATAATATTTTAGGATACGTTCTCTTCATTTTAATGAATAAGTGTAAGGTCTACTAAGTTAAACCCTCGATAGATTGTTTAAGTATAAACTAGAATTATATGCACGCGATGCGTGCGTTAATTTCAAAACTTGTTATTCTATTATATACTCCATTCGTACTATAGTTATGATTACACTAAAATGTGAAAGATTAATAGTTAGATGAATTTAGATATATTAATTCGCTAATGTAAAAAACTAACAAAGGTTGTGAGTGAATTTAATATTAATTTTTTGTGAATGAATTTTGAACAAAAAGAATATACATAATGAGTTGGTTTGACTGAATTAAAGAATACCAAAGGTAGTGAGTGTATACCATCTTCTCTTATAAAAAAAAGGTCAAGATATTTTGTCCATTTAATTTTTTGATTGAAATATTTGATGCATATACCATTTTTAACTAATTCAGAATGACAAGTTGAAATGAGAAAGGATTCTTAAATTGGTTTCTTTTGTAATTTTTTTTTATTCCATTAGATCATTAAGGGTAATTTAGTATTTTCAGAGAAGGACATCATCTTCCTCACCCCTTCCCTTATATAATAGAGATAATGACGCATTAAAATTAAAGGTTGGTTGAACTTAAGTTAGGATTCTTTTTAATTTCTAAATTATGAAAGCATCGTATTCCAAAACTTGATACACATACTGGAGCATAAAAACATGTCTTGGTTCCGACAACCCATAATATGATACACTAAAACATGACTACCAAAAGTATTTAAAACTCAATACATCTTTTGAGTTGTTGCATAGTCTCAATTCATTATTTAATTTTTTTTAAAGAAAAATTTCATTAATTGAAGATCAAATGACATCCACAATAAGTATTAAAAAACAAGATATAATCAGATAAGATCGAATCAAATTCGTTTTCAAAGAAACTACGATGAATCAAATCGAGCAATACAGCGCAACATGCATTTGCTGAATCAAGCAGCTATTGATGGGGAGGTTTATCATTTTGACATAGATTGGGTAATAACATTCTTGATCTAACCATGTTGACCGCACCTGAGTTTTCAATACCTTTATATTGATAGTCTTGAACTTCAACCAATAAGAACATTTTTCCATATCATTTTTTAAACTTCCACGTGAAAGAGAATAAAATCAAACTCCAACCTTCCATGCAATGCATGAAAAGAGAGAAATAACCCAAAAAATTGGGTAGAAAGCTCTCAAAAAGAGAGAAAAGGGGGGATTATTAATAACAAAAACAATAAAAACTACAAGAAAATAAGATTTTGGGGCTTACCACTATTGAAATGATGATGGCAGCCCCAAATCTAGAAGAAAAGGATTAGGGTTTTTTTAGGAGGAAGAGGAAAGAGGAGAGAGGAGGAGGCGACTTTATCCACCATTTAATTTTTATCTCTTGTCTTCTTTCTTTCCTACAATTTTTGTTTTTTTGGTAGCTATTAACAAAATTAAAACCCTAACAAGCCTCATATATTTTCCTTTCATACATTCCCAGATCTCAATATCTCAACTATCAATATAGAAAATGAATCATCTAGTTCCGTATGTAAATGATCTTGTTCACAAAGAAGAGACCTATCATAATCTTCTCCACTATTAAAACCAAGTAAACTACTGACTACCAAAATATCCTAATCAAAGAAACAAATCATCAACAACACCAAAAAAAAAAAAGGATTTTATATCAAATTACCATGTGTTTAGGTGTTTTTCTCAAATAACCCCCGTGCTTGCACCTATTCTCGAGGTAACCCATAACTTATAGATTGTCACTAAACTTAACGAATTTAGGGATGACATTACTAAGGTATAAAGCCCTATCTAAATACTCCCTGCATCCTACATTACCATTTGATATGTTATCTACTTATCCAGCTTTCTTAAATCTGATACTTAAAATTTAAAACCACATAAAACACAATTATACAAGTGATTTAGCGAAACAAACTGGGGTAAGGTATAAAGTCCTATCTAACTACTCCCTGCATCCCACATTACCATTCGATATTTTATCTACTTATCCAGCTTTCTTAAATCCGATACTTAAAATTTAAAACCACATAAAACACAATTATACAAGTGATTTAGCGAAACAAACTAGGGTAAGTGATGTATCGTATTTTTATATAGGTTTTAGGTGCATTTATGATACATTTTAGGAGCATTTAGGTGCATTATAGTTCATAATTGCATACTATTACGTAATTTACGAAATGTTACTCCTTTTGTGTGTTTTTGGTATTCTTTGATGAATTTCATATATTGAGAACATAATTAGAGTATCATTGGACAAGCTTGAGTAATTAGGAGCAATTGGAAGCAAGCTACGTTGATAAGGATCTTTATGAACATATTTGAGTGCAATTTGGAGCTAAATTGGAGTTGGTATTCAATGAAAGATATGTGGAAATCGAGTCATGTTCACTATTTTATTCATAAATTTTAACTCGATGCTGATAATTGGATAATTCTAGCGGCATTGGAAAGTAGGCTTGAATATCTTTACAACGATAGGTTGCACGGCCCAAGGCGAGTTATATTCTAGGATATATGGGCTTCACAAGTTGGCCTAGTTTTGCTGAGTCATCCTACGCGCGCGGATTACTTAATTCCAGCCATTTAATGATTTAATTGACCTTCCATATCTTGTAACTTGGTTTCCTACTAGTATTAGGAGATACAACTTTATAGGGATGAAAGTTCGGTGTACGGTTTGGATTAGGGTCTAATCCAATTCGATCCGAACAAAATTTGGATTTTAATTTTCCAATCCGAATCCAAACCAATTAGAGTTTGAATCCGATCCAATCCAATCCGAATTTTCATACTCTAGATTGGATCCGATCCGAAAATCCAATTTTTTAAAACTCTAGTTTTTCGATGAAATAAATTAAGCACAACAGCAGCCTAGTAGATTTAGGAATTGAGGAATTAAGTGATGTTAGGGTTTTAGGGGAAGGGTTGACGTGCTACGCCTACTGGGCTATGGACTAGGCTTTTTCAAAAAAAAAAAAACCAGTTAAGAACTTAAGCCCAATCCCGATACATAATACAAGGCATAAAACTATTTGGTTATATTGGATTTTTTGATCCAATTACCCTCAATCCAATCCGATCCGAAAAATCCTCAATCCGAATCCAATCCGAATTACTAATTCGGATTGGATTGGATTGGATTTTGGATTTTATACGAATAACTTTCACCCCTACAACTTTATATTAGGGATTTCTAATTAGGTTAGGATATCTATTACTCATTATGCACGTTATTTTTCTCTCTAGATTTTCCTCTCTAGTTTTTGCCCTAGTTTATTTCCTATTGTTATTTTGGAGATTCAATATTGTGACTTTGATCAAGATTTCAAGCATTGCGTATCAAGTTTTATTCTTTCCTTCTCCTTATTTATTTTAATTATGTTTTCTATTAAGTTTATTGATTTTATTGCCATGACTAGTGAGTAGTCTTTTTATCTAAGATTAAGTTGAGCCGTAGTATGGATTGATCATATGATTTTTCTCTAATTCCCATGTTATTGAATTATATGTTTAGGGTTTGATAAGATTGTTTATATTGTCAATTTTGCATCTTGATTTAGCCCTAGTTTTATGTTATCAATGAAAGTTGGAGTTGAGATTAGGATTATTTGTTTGTTGCTAAATTGTTATTTTATTAATTGAGTTCATCAACGAAAGTTGGGTCTTAATTTAGATAATCTTGTCATTGATTTGAATTCTCCCATGAAAATAGGTGAGAACTAAAATTTGAAATTATTTGACATTGGTTCTTAATGCTTCTAATTATGTGTGTAAGCCATGAAAATAGGAGACATGCATGTTAGTTAGGCCTTTTGCTAACGAAAGTGAGCTCTAGGTATTGAGGAATGACTGAGGATTTAGTTTCGGTTCGCAGCTGTGCTTTATTACTGAGTCATAAGGGAATGTCAATCTCGCCTAAGCTATAATTGAATAACTGGGATGTGAGTTATGTTTTGATCAATTAATATTAGTGGTGATGCTTAATCTTAGTGCTTTGATTATCATATATATCATAGTTTATCATATCTTGTCATTAGTTTAGCTATTAGTTTATAGATTCTTCCTGATATCTGGATTGTGTAGCTATTTTATAGTCTAAAATCAACTAGTGTTTAATCTTGCACCTCCCTGAGTCCGACCCGTATGTGCTACGACACCGTTCACTTGCGGTATTATAATAAAACCCTAATAAGTTTTTGGCACCGTTGTCGGGGAGGCTACGAAATAGAATTAGTTTGATTATAGATTTAGTAGACTACACCTGTTACTTTGTTTTTTGCTTATTTCTTCACTAGTTGTTGTTTCCGAATGCACAGGCGATCACGATCGGTAGATAACTTGGTCTTTGATCCCGAAATAGAAGCCACGACTAGGAGACTTAACGCTGAGAGAAGAAGAAGAAGAAGCAGGGAGCAAGAAAATTATCGGAGAGAACCAATGGCTCGTCCTCTTCGTGAATGCAATATGCCGGATGTCACACCTACATCTAGCATTGATAGGCATGTTGTAGAGGCCAACAAATTTGAGATCAAAATCCAATTGATCAACTTCATTCAACAAGATCAGTTTAGTGGCAGCCCTATGGAGAATCCAAATGAACATATTAAATCTTTTCTTGAGAAGTGTGATACTGTGAAGATTAATGGGGCCTCTGATGAAGCTCTTCGCCTCCGTTTGTTCCCTTACTCCTTGCAGAACAGAGCAAAAGAATGGCTCAAGAGTCATGAGGCGAAAAAGTTCACAACTTGGAATGAATTAGCCACTGCTTTCTGTCAGAAGTACTTTCCTCCTGGGAAGACTGCCATGCTGCGCAATGCAATCAAATCCGTTACTCAGCTGGATGGTGAATCACTCTATGAAGCTTAGGAAAGGTACAAGGATCTACAAAGGCAGTGTCCTCATCATGAGATCCCAACATGGCTCCTTATCCAGACATTCTATAATGGGTTGACTCATGAGGTTCGAATCTCTATTGATGCTGCGGCCGGAGGTGCTCTCATGGGTAAGACAACTGCTCAAGCCAAGGCCTTGCTTGACGAGATGGCTACCAACGGCTACCATTGGTCTAGTGAGCGGTCTACATCTAAGAAGGGCGGTAAGTATGAAGTCGATGCAATAACTTTACTCTCCAGTAAGGTTGATGCTTTGTTTCAACATATCAAGAATATATCAGTTGGTGCTAATGCCGAGATGAATGCTTTCCAAGGGAATAATGTGAATTCCATGTCTGCGAATATGAGTATTGTGGAGCAAGAGCAAGCCAATGTTGTGTATGGAAATGCTAGACCTAGAAATGATCCATACTTGAAAGCGTTCAATTTAGGTTGGAGAGATCATGAGAACGTCTATTGGAGGAACAACCACCCTCAAGCACCGCGGAATTCCAACCCCCCTGGGTTTCAACAGAGACAACAAGGTCAACCTTCTCAACAACCTCCTCAAAAATCACATATCGATTCCATGTTAGAAAGAATCCTGGTAATCTCTGAGGAAACTAACAAGAAGTTTGATAGAATTGATGCTCACAACAAGATAGTTGACACCCAAATTGCACAACTAGCCCAACAGATGTCTCATGTGACTCAACAGGTAACCCAGCTTCAGAAGGCACCACCCCACTTTCCAGGGTAGCTAGAATCGAATAATAATCATCAAAATGTAAGTGCAATCACTCTGAGGTGTGGAAAGACTTTAGAGGAACCAATAAAGCCTACTGTGACATCATCGAAGGTTGTGGGAGATATTTCTAAGAACGTTAGTGATGGGGTTGATAAAGACGACATTGCTGAAGAGGTTGAGAAGCACCATCCAAGCTTGCTAGAGTTAATGTAGAGCCGGCTCCTTTCCCTCATTGATTGGCAAAGGCTCGAATAGAGAAGAAGTACGGGAAGTTTCTTGAGTTATTGGAAGATGTTCATATTTAAATCCCGTTCCTTGAGGCCATTTGTGAAATCTCTGCCTATGTTAAGTCCTTGAAGCAACTCTTGTCTACAAAGAAGAAGATTTGTGAAGCTACTACAGTGGAGCACGCTCTCCATAGAGTGTATAGTGCCATCCTCCTCAATATGCTCCCTCCAAAGGTAAGTGACCCCAGAAGCTTCACCATTCCATGTTCCATTGGTGATGTAACCATTCAAAGGGCACTTTGTGATCTTGGAGCCGGTGTAAGTCTCATGCCTAATGCTATCTTCAAAAAGCTTAATTTCGATGATCTTCGCCCTACTCGTGTCTCCCTACAATTAGCAGATAGGTCTATAAGACACTCCTTGGGTGTTTTAGAGGATGTCCATCTCCAAGTTGGCAAATTGACTATCCCCTATGACTTCTTTGTTATGGAGATGCCAGAAGATGTGCACACCCCGATCATACTAGGTAGACCGTGTCTTGCTATTGCTGGAGCTTTGATTGATGTGAAACGCGGTAAGTTATCTCTCAATGTGGGTGAAGACAAGGTGGAGTTTGAACTTCACAAAGGCTTAAATGCTCCTTCTTTTGGAGATACTTGTTATCACGTAGATATTACTGAGAGATGGAAAGAAGATTCACCTATGGATAGTAGAGATGTTGACTCTCTCTAAGGGTGTCTCAATGGTGATGTGGCTCATGCTGCATAGACTGCGACTTATGAGAAAATATTGGATGACACACCGATTTATGAGCATGATGACCCTCCATTCGAGATCCTACAGGTTGAAACCACGGCTATGAAGTGTTCTAAGCTTCCTTCACCCCGCCGTAACGAGCCTCGTTTGGATCTTTATGGGAGTTCTCGTCTCTACAAAGAAAGAATTAAGAAGTGGCACGATAAGCCGCTCATACGGAGGAAGATAAACTCTTTTAAGGTGAATGAAAGTCGTCTAAAGCACTATTTACCAGTGAATCGATTGAAGAGAAGCAAGTGTTCTATCTATCCCTGCCGCCCAATATCGAATGATTTCTAAGGAGTCGAGCTCATTGACTTTAAACGAGCGCTCTTTGGGAGGCAACCCAAATTTTTCTAACCCTCTCTTCCTCTTACTTTTCTTATTACCTCTCTCTTGTTATATTTTCCTTGTAGATTATAAGCTAATTTGCTTTCCTTTCAAATTTTCTTATTTAGAACTAACAAACAAAAAAGAACAAGAGAAAAGCAACAACAAAAAAAACCAAAAAAAATCCAAAAACATTTTCATTTTTTTTCAATTAGTAGTAGCTAAGTCTAACTTTTGTATCTCTTTGATCTTATTATAGGTGGGGCATTTGCATTGAAAACACAAGACCGTGGCGTAGCATTCTCTCGGCTCCCTCACATACCACGCCTGAACTGTGGCTTGAACTGATCAACAACAACAACGCGCAGCAATAGAAAACCCAATCAATAACCCCCACGGTATGCTCGTGGTCTTCAACCCCACGCTACGGGCTGCTCGTGATCCTTACTGTAAACCCCAACAAAACACACAAAACAACAACAATAAAAGGAAAAAGAAGCGGGGCAAGCAGTGACTACCACGGCCAGGTCGTGGGCTTTGCCTTCACGCCACAGCTGGCCCGTGGTCTCTTCCCTCACACGCTGTACAGCAGGTTTTTAACAAAAACAAAAGAAAGAGAAGAAGACGAGGAACAAAAACGAGAGAACGCCACGAGCAGCTTCTTCCACCCTCCTTCTTGCTCACATCATCATCACCGAAATTCATCGAGATTTCCAGGCCCTCCGCCATCAATTGTGCATCAATTCCAGAAGCCCTAATTCTCGCACTTCCTTTTTTCCTCTCATTAATTTTCAGTGAGTGGATTTTCAATTTGGATGGACTCAAGGTCTTGTTTTGGAGTCTTTATCTGCTGCGAGTGATAACTAGTTAGTGGGTTTTCACTTTTTCCTTTGATTTGTACAAATTGAAGTGCTATAAAAAAATCAAACTCGCATCTTGGATATATAAGCAAGACTTGTGATTAAAATTTCAAACTTGATTTTAGCGGCAAATCTTTCACTCGTAATGGCAACTACATGGGTCTTCACCCCATCTTTCACCCCCTCCATAGTGAGGCTTTATGAGATCTCTTCTCCTATCTCCCTTCTCTCATTCTTCTCTTTGCATTGTGGACATTGCAAAATTTAGCTTGAGGGAGGGATATTCTATCATTTATTGCTTTGTAGTGTAGATTTTATTGCTTTCTTAGGTTGTTGCATGGTTTGTACCGCTTACTAGGAGTGGGAGTTTACGTGTGACCAAAAAAATTGTGCTGCATTCTTAGTTGCATCAGCATATTAGATTTCATCTCATTTTAGTTGCATCTATGGGACTATTGCTAGCACTATTTTAGAACCTTGCTGATATCTTTACTATGGTCTTAAGCGTAATTCATCTCGTTCATGATTCTTCATAGCATGATTGTATCGCGATCGATTGCTTGTGGTAAGATTGATTGATCTCTCTGGCTTGATTTAACCTTACTGTTTAGACATTTTAACCCACGTGAGCTTTTGTGCCTATAAGCTGACATATCTGTGTCAGTTATGTTATTTCATGTGTGATTAGTTCCTCATTTGTTGCATGGATCTTGACTTTGACTTGGTACTCTTTGACACTTTGACTTTATAAGCAATTGGATATGATTGAGGCGTTCTTTTCATTGTTATGAGCTTCTAGAGATATTTTGTTTTCATATATATTATCCTTTCTCTAGCCCCGCCGAGTCTTTCCTGACTTTAATCTGAATTAATACCTACATTACAAGCCTCTAGCTTTTTATGATTTCTCTACCTAAGCATTGCTAAGTGGAGTAGCATCAAAGTTTATGTTTTGAGCTTGTGTTTGTGGTTTTGCAGTAATTATTGGGAGAAAAGATGTTGAAAAGAAGTTGCTTGAAATAGTGTGGAAGTACAAAACGAAAAGAATGATGAAGAAGTTGTGAAAAAATAATTCTGAAGAAATCGAAAAAAAAATAGAAGTGAAAAAAAAGATCGAATAAAAGGTGAATGAATTTTGTTGGAATTGATAAAGATGGGTACCATCTTGATTTAATGGTAATGTGTTGCTGGACTTCTAGTAAGTTTTTGTGGCGTTAGCATCTAATGGCCATAGATGTTAAAGTGTTGTTTTCTCCACTAGTTGGCTTTTAGCACCACATTTCTAAATATATTTCCTACCCAAACCCTGTTCGAAAACCCGCCCGGAACAAAAGAAGAAAAAAGGTAAAATCTATTTTTTTTTTTTTGAAAAAAAAGAAAAGGTTTTGGCCCATTGTTTTTTTGTTTTTTTTTAAATTTACCCAAATTCCTTTGTTGTCCAGCGGCCTGGACTTAACATCAGTAAGTTTTTGTGGCCGATTTTAGTATGTTTATGGCTTTGTGTGATTACCTTCAAACTGAAGACAATTTTTTTATTCCATAGATGTTAAACTGTTGATTTTCTCCAGAATATTTTAAAAAAACTAAATGTTTTGAGCTTTAAAGACACGGGCCACATTTTCTTAGAAGCATATGGACTTTCCTACCCATAACCCCCATTACAACCCCTTTTGTACCGCAAGTCCTCATGATCTTTTTGCGTTATAATTTCGAGTGGAAAGTGAGTCGATAGTCAAAGTTAAAGAGTAAATGTTTCATTTGAGTCGACTTGGTTTAGGTTGAGTGTCATTAATTAATTATGCCATAAACACATGAGAGTATGAGTGCACATGACTAAAGTGAGGTCTCTCAGGTTTGGTTAAGTCCAGCTTGGGGGAGATGGTATGTGGTATGCTAGGAGAGTTGATTGCATTACATGACATGCTATGTGGCTTTGCTCGAGAATGTTTCGATGCTTGGTTCATGTAGTAATTGTATCTCTCGTGTTCTCAGTTGTGTGTTTGGCCCTATCATAGTCCCATATTGTAGGTTGTCTTTCTTTTCCAATGTATATGTCTAATCGCTTGAGCACAAGCAATGGTTTACCTTGTGGGAGTTTGATGTATCGTATTTTTATATAGGTTTTAGGAGCATTTAGGATACATTTTAGGAGCATTTTGGTGCATTATAATTCATAATTGCATATTATTACTTAATTTACGAAATGTTACTCCTTTTGTGTGTTTTTGGTATTCTTTGATGAATTTCAGGTACTGAGAACATAATTAGAGTATCATTGGACAAGCTTGAGTAATTAGGAGCAATTGGAAGCAAGCTACGTTGATAAGGATCTTTATGAACATATTTGAGTGCAATTTGGAGCTAAATTGGAGTTGGAATTCAATGAAAGATATGTGGAAATCGAGTCATGTTCACTATTTTATTCATAAATTTTGACTCGATGCTGGTATTTGGATAATTCCAACGGCATTGGAAAGTAGGCTTGAATATCTTTACAACGATAGGTTGCACGGCCCAAGACGAGTTATGCTGAGTTGGCCCAGTTTTGCTGAGGCATCCTACGCGCGAGCGGATTACTTATTTCCGGCCATTTAATGATTTAGTTGACCTTCCTTATCTTGTAACTTGGTTTCCTACTAGTATTAGGAGATACAACTTTATATTAGGGATTTATAATTAGGTTAGGATATCTATTACTCATTATGCACGTTATTTTTCTCTTTAGATTTTCCTCTCTAGTTTTTTCCCTAGTTTATTTCCTATTGTTATTTTGGAGATTCAAGATTGTGACTTTGATCAAGATTTCAAGCATTGCGTATCAAGTTTTATTCTTTCCTTCTCCTTATTTATTTTAATTATGTTTTCTATTAAGTTTATTGATTTTATTGCCATGATTAGTGACTAGTCTTTTTATCTAAGATTAAGTTGAGCCCTAGTATGGATTGATCATATGATGTTTCTCTAATTCCCATGTTGTTGAATTATATGTTTAGGGTTTGATAAGATTGTTTTTATTGTCAATTTTGCATCTTGATTTAGCCCTAGTTTTATAATATCAACGAAAGTTGGAGTTGAGATTAGGATTATTTGTTTGTTGCTAAATTGTTACTTTATTAATTGAGTTCATCAACGAAAGTTGGGTCTTAATTTAGATAATCTTGTCATTGATTTGAATTATTATTTGACATTGGTTCTTAATGCTTCTAATTATGTGTGTAAGCCATGAAAATAGGAGACATGCATGTTAGTTAGGCCTTTTGCTAACGAAAGTGAGCTCTAGGTATTGAGGAATGATTGAGGATTTAGTTCGGTTCGCAGCTGTGCTTTATTACTGAGTCATAAGGGAATGTCAATCTCGCCTAAGTTATAATTGAATAACTGGGATGTGAGTTATGTTTTGATCAATTAATATTAGTGGTGATGCTTAATCTTAGTGCTTTGATTATCATATATATCATAGTTTATCATATCTTGTCGTAGTTTAGCTATTAGTTTATAGATTCTTCTGGATATCTGGATTGTGTAGCTATTTTATAGTATAAAATCAACTAGTGTTTAATCTTGCACCTCCCTGAGTTTGACCCGTATGTGCTACGACACCGTTCAGTTGCGGTATTAAAATAAAACCCTAACAGTAAGGTATAAAGTCCTATCTAAATACTCCCTACATCCCACATTACCATTCGATATTTTATCTACTTATCCTGCTTTCTTAAATCCGATACTTAAAATTTAAAACCACATAAAACACAATTATACAAGTGATTTAGCGAAACAAACTAGGGCTATGTTGTATTATCTAACTTGCTTCATTGTCATCAGATGCTATAACTTCTCGTTAATGAATTTTATCTTTTATAGGGATGGCAATCCTGTGCGGATCCGAAGGAAAAAAAAAATTGAGCTAACTCTGAAAAATCCGACTATGTTTAAAAAGTTCGACTCATAGTCGAAGGAGGGTCAAAGTTGGATCGCATAAAAATCCGGCTCACCAGATCCGACTCTGAGACAATTAGTCTTATTTTTTCCACATTAATATATTATGTATGTATACTCTTACTATAACTTTGAGGCAATTGAATTATATAAAATTTCTCTATTAAAAAAGTGATTGTTAAAAAATTTTGTAATAATTTTTGATTATTTGTTATATAAGATTTTTATATGATTGTTAAAAAAAATAGTGATGATTAGATTATTTGTATTATATAAGATTTTTCTATTAAAAAATGGGACGTAAAAAGAAATCGGGTTTGAGTCGGATGTTTGTTTAGTCGAATCGGATTTGGATTTTCGATATCGGAGTCTAAATTCAAAATCCGATTTCTTATAGAATTGGAATCGAATTTTGCATAATTTAATCCAAGTTTGACCTATTGCTAATGTTTCCCCTTCAAAGTAAATCGAACGGAAATGTGGGTTGCAAGGAGTATTTGGATATAACTATTTGACATATATATGTCGTCCTCAAAATCCTCTTCACCCTCTTTAATGGCGACTCTTCTCCCTCTAGAAATAGAAACAGAAATCCTCCTACGCCTCCCTTCAAAATCCCTTCAACGCTTCACTTCCATCTGTAAATCATGGCATTCTCTCATCTCATCTTCTTCCTTCATCTCTTCCTACCATTCTCGCACTTTCCTCAACCATCAACTTCTCCTCCTCAAACACCCTTTCTCACACCCTCTTCTTCCTTCTACTCTCACCACAATCCACTTTTCTCTCTCCTATGACTCCCTCCTTGACTTATCCTCCTTTAAAGTCCCCTAACAACCCACCTCCCACCCTGAATTTCTCCGGATCACAAGAGTCGAACTCGTGACCTCTAACTCCATTACCACCATCAGAAGGATGATGAAAGTCCTGAACTAGAAGAAAAGGATTAGGGTTTTTAGGAGGAAGAGGAGAGAGGAGGATGCAGCCTTATCCACTATTTAATTTTTATCTATTGCCTTCTTTCTTTCCTACAATTATTTATTTTTGGTAGGTATTAACAAAATTAAAATCCTAAAACGCTTCATGTATATTTCTTTCGTACATTCCCAAATCTCAAAACTCAACTACCGATGTAAAAAATGAATCATCTATTTCCTTATGTAAAGGAACTTGTTCACAAAAGAAGAGACCTATCATAATCTTCTCCACTAATAAACCAAGTAAACTAGTGACTGCCAAAATTTCTTGATCAAGGAAACAAATCATCAACAACACCAGCAAAAAGAAAGGAATTTATATCAGAATATCATGTGTTTTAGGTGCTTTTCTTAAAAAAAACCATGCTTGCACCTATTCTTGAGGCAACCCCTAACTTATAAATTATATTGTCACTAAACTTAACGAATTTAGGGATGACATTACTATGGTATAAAGTCCTATCTAAATACTCCCTACATCCCACATCACCATTCAAATATTTGTTCTACCTATGCAACTTTCTTAAACCCGATTCTTAAAATTTAAACCACATAAAGCACAATTATACAAGTGATTTAGCGAAACAAATTGGGGGTATGTTGTATTATCTAATTTGCTTCATCGTTATCAGATCCTACGAAAAAATAATAATTTGAATCTAACTCAGTTGAAAAAGTCCGGCTCCAAGTCGGAGGAAGGTCGAAGTCGGATCCCATAAAAACCCGGCTCATCCGATCCGACTCTAACTCTGAGACAAGTAGTCTTATCTTTTCTATATTAATATATTATGTATGTATTCACTTACTAATACTTTTGAGGCAATTGAATTATATAAATTTCTCTATTAAAAAAATGATTGTTAAAAAATTTAGTACTCCCTCCGTCCCAAAATACTCTTGACACTTATCAATGCACGTAGTTTTAGATGATAAGTTGTTGTTTGATTATCAATTGTTATTTTATTGAAGAGTAGATGTGATAGGAGTTAGTAGTTAGTAAAAGTAGTATTATTTTATTTTAAGGAGAGAGAGTGTGGGCCATGGTTAAAGTTGGTGGGTGGTAGGAGTGGTATTATCTTATTTGGAGGAGAGAGAGTGTGGGCCAATGCTTAAAGGTAGAAGGATTAAAATAATAGTGGGTCATATCCAAAAATAGAAGTGCAAAGAGTATTCGGGACAGATAAAAAAGGAAAGTGTAAAGAGTATTCTGGGACGGAGGGAGTAATAATTTTAGACTATTTCTTACATAAGATATTTATATGATTGTTAAAAAATAGTGATAATTAGATTATTTGTATTATATAACATCTATATCTATACAAATATATTAAAAGGCGTTCCTATCAAAAGAACGGTGCCATGTGACACTCTTCTCAAGCTTCTAATACATATGCTTATGATTTCATTTAAAAATATTAACAATGTGTAGTTGCTAGGAATCGAACACATGACCTTTGAAATGAAATGTGAGAGTTTAACCACCAATCCACTACAATTTCAATGTTTAATGTTTCAAAGTAAAACATAATAAAGTCTTATAATTATATGTAATTATTAAGATATAGACAAGCTTTTTTAATCTCTAACACTTTTATAAAGGTATACCTCAATTCTGTTGAAATTGTTATTTTTATCCCCAATTCCTTGAATTTTTTTAAAAAACAACTTATCATGGCATGACTTCCATTTTTCAATTTCGCACTAGATAAAAAATCAAGAAAAGCATATGAAATCAACTATAAAATTTATGAATAATACTATATTTGATAACTGTATCTGACCCGGGGCATCGCCCAGACCAAAATACTAGTTAACATATTAAAAGAAGTTCCTAAGCAATGAACGATGCCACATAGCGCTTTCTCTCAGAGTGTTTTATGTCATGTAAACCACATACACTAAAAAAATAGAAAATACATCATATAAGATTTGATCCCGTGATCACAAGCATATATACTAATGTCTTAACCACTAAACCAACTGATACTTGATGTTATTACTTCAAAGTGAAATATTAATAAATGAAATATATAATTACCCGGGGTGTAACCCAGGCCTAAAAACTAGTTTTTCTATTAAAAAATGGGGCGCAAAAAGAAACCGGGTTTGAGTCAGATGTTAGGATTTTTAGTCGGATTGGATTTGGATTTTCGATATCGGAGTCGGATTCAAAATCCAATTTCTTATAGATCATAATCAAATTATGCATAATTCACCCAAGTTCGACCCATTGCTAATGTTTCCCCTTCAAAGTAAATCGAACGGAAACGTGGACTGCAAGGAGTATTTGGATAAAACTATTTGACATATATACGTCGTCCTCAAAAACCTCTTCACCCCTCTTTAATGGCAACTCTTCTCCCTCCAGAAATAGAAACCGAAATCCTCCTACGCCTCCCTTCAAAATCTCTTCAACGCTTCACTTCCGTCTGTAAATCATGGCATTCTCTCATCTCATCTTCTTCCTTCATCTCTTCCTATCATTCTCGCACTTTCCTCAACCCTCAACTTCTCCTCCTTAAACACCCTTTCTCACACCCTCTTCTCCCTTCTTCTCTCACCACAATCCAATTTCTCTCTCTTCTGACTCCCTCCTTGATTTACCCTAGCTATTTTAAAGTCCCCCAAGAACCCACCTCCCACCCTGAATTTCTCCGACCCACAAGAGTCGAACTCGTGACTTCCAACTCCATTAATGGCGTCGTTTGTGTTCTTGTTTATATGGGTCTTCATAATGGGTTTTTGATTGATTGTGATTTGTTCTTGTGGAATCCATCAACGAGTGAGTCTGTGAAAATTCCGAATTCTGAGATTACTGGGTTGTTTTCGGGTCCTCCAATGGTGAAATTTTTTTGCGGGTTCGGGTCCGAGTTGAGTAGCGAGGATTATAAGGTGGTTAGGGTTGTGTATTCACACTCAGTTCGTGCTGTTGTAGAGGTTTATTCTTTGAGGGAGAATTGTTGGAGGAGATTGGATTTTATTTCTGGTTCAAGCATTTTGTCATGGCTGGTCCCTGAGGTAGGGAAGGAGGGGCGGCCGCCCTGGGCCCAGGAATTACAGGTCATACATTCCTGATTTCCAGCCACAACACTTGAAAAATTGATCTGATGAAATAAACAAGAACAAGTGAACAATCGCATGAAAATATGCGCAACTACAAATTGTAATATAAATTCGAATCATAAGTTTATACTACCTATGTTTTTTATAGTTGACCCGTTTCCCTTGCGTACACATGCCAATGCACTATTTCAAACCTTTATATCTCTAAGTATCAATAATTAAAAATTACAAAAAGTTGATATTATGAAAATATACATTGAGACGAATCTAACAAGATCCCACATGACTATATTTTTCCTTAAGTGCAAATCACAAAATATAGTCAAAGTTACACATGTGAATAGTATCAAAAGTCAAAACGGGTCAGCTAAAAAAACGGAGGAAGTAACATGTAAATTATCCCAAAAAACATGAAATAACATATATGAGATAAAGGAAAAATAAGATCAATTCATGAAACAAACAATAACAACCGCATAAAACCAATCGCATGAATAATCACATGAAGTAGATCTTAAAAATCGCAATTTAACACCAAAATTCGCAACAAAAATCGTCTAAAAAGTAGATTCATTTAAGGAACAAAACAAGAACCTGGAACGAGCTTCTGCAATTCGAGCTCGGAATTTGCGTATGAGTGAGGGAAGCTGAGAGGTTCTTAAGGTGTAGGTTGGGCAGTGGGCACCGTTTAGGGTGTTGTATACGGGTAATACCTAATTACTATGTAGTTTAAGATTTTTTTGATGCAAAAGACACCAAAATGTAACACTCTAAAAGCTAAAAATATTTTGAATGGACCAGGTTTATAATAACTTATTGTACATCGGAAATCATATAATATAATATGTTTTCGTTCGATATAGTCAGTTTTCATTTGATATGGTCATTTTTTGTATGATATAATCACCTTTTGTATAGTCAGTTTTTGTATGATATATTCAATTTTTTGACATAGTCAGTTTTCTCATGATGTATTTGAGTTTTTTTTCCTAATATAGTAAGTTCTTGTGATAATTTATTGTAAACCCAATCCACCCAAGATGTATTGAAAAGATAAAATTATATGATATTATTTTATTATTAGTCTTATATATACATGATATTTAAATTATTATTAGCCTTATATTTTTTTTTGAATTGGGAGAAGAATTGTCCTACCAGATACTCTGAGAGTAAGGGGGAGGATAAACGAAATCCCTACCCTCAAAGTGCCCCTGGTGGGAATTGAACCCCTAACCTCAAGGTTGGAAGGCACAATCCTAACCACTAGGCAAAGCTTAGATTGGTATTATTATTAGCATTATACGTATATGATATATTACATAATCACTCTAAAAGATATAACAAACATATATTGAATTAAAATATTATTATCCTAACTTTTATCGCTGCCAAATGGTAGATAAATTCTCCAAAAGATACCTTATTTTACAGTAAGTAATAAATTTAATTAATATTGTGAAAATTATGAGTTAGCATAATTACATCATGATGATAATAGATAACTACTCCCCCGTCCCCGAATAGAGTTTCCATTTCTTTTGGGCACAAGTATTGAAGAGAAATCATAAGTGGGTCCTTAGTTGTACTAAATCATAATTAAAAATTGAAGTTGGTACACTATTCATCAATAGTTTATTGAGGAGAGAGAATGTGGGTCACTTTACAAAGTCATATTGTTTATGGAGAATTGGGTAAGATATTAAAAAGTGAAAGCTAAATAATATTTTCATTGGTGGACCCATACCAACTAAGAAAATGGGAAATTTATTTGGGTCAGACATAAATGGAAAAATGGGAACTCTATTTAGGGAGAGAAGGAAGAATATTTATTCAAAAACCAGTCATTCATATTTCGTAAAATTTATACTCCGTACGTTGTAATAAACACTAAGAAAATACTACAAATGATATACAAATATCATCTTCGTATTTTTACTAGGAAAGAGAATCGATAAATAATAATAATAAATCTAATAATAATAATAATAATAATAATAATAAATCTAATAATAATAATAATAATAATAATAAATCTAATAATAATAATAATAATAATAAAAATAAAAATAATAATAACAATAATAATAATAATAAAAAATAATAATAATAAAATAATAATAATAATAATAATAATAATAATAAAGTAATAATAATAATAAAAAAAAATAATAATAATAATAAATAATAATAATAATAATAATAATAATAATAATAATAATAATAATAATAATAATAATAATAATAATAATAATAATCAACTTTATTATATTAATACATTTAAGCAGAGAGTAACAATTTAACTTGATGTTGGTTGAACTAAAAGTGTGTGGTCAAACCTTAATACAAATGCTGCTAAATTAAGCTAATTTAAAATTTTAATCAACTACACTAGATAGAAACTAAAAATGAAAAAGTTGGAATATAATCAATTCAGGGAAAAAAATAACGAAAGTCAAATGAATTGTATTAAACTGAATTATTTGGTCCGAATCGAAAATGAATTAGCGGACTAAATCGATACCTCACTACTACAAAAAGACTTAAAGAGACCCCCTAAAAATCCCTTTAGAGATCACTTTAGAGGTGGTCTCTAGCTCAGTGGTCTCTCAGGGTAGAAGACCACTTATTATGGGTGGTTTGTTACACTTAAAGAAAAGACCATTTCTTTCAATAGGTGGTTATTTATGTATTGTAGTAGGAAAAGATTAAGAAGGATAAGGAACCATGTAAAAAACAAATATGGTCTTTTTCATCGTACTAAAAAACCATTTATTATATATAGGTGGTCTCTTTGTCTTTCTCAAAAAAACCACTCAGTTTGAAAGGTGGTCTCTTTGATCTTCCTTGGTGACTATATTTAATTTGAGATAAGAGACCATACATTAGAACAATTGGTTTCTTTGCCTCATTTTTTTTAAATGGAGAAATTCAAGCCGTTTTGTGGCTTTATTTATATGACCAATAATTTATAGTTGATATTGCATACAAAATCGCGTACCATTTGCATTGACAAAGTTCGAATTACTATATAACTTGATAAAAATTTCATTCATGGAATACCATTCATTACAAAATAATATCGATGTCTGAAGATTCAAAAAATCAACTAAATTCTCAAAAGATAGCTAGAGCAGCTATTATTTTTTTCAACTCATCTGCAGAGTATATTAATTAACTCTTTGATGCAACTAATTACCTATCTATTCCTGCTTATCACCTAATCAAAATCAACACTTTCCTCAGATTCCTCTTCATCCGCTTGTTTATATTCCTCCACGTATTTGATCCATAAATCTCTCAACTCGTCAAGCTTATTTTGAGAAAATTCAGTTGTAACTCCGCCAATGTACTACAAAGCATTAATAAAATTAATTAAAAATATATTTATATGAAATATGTTGTCAATCATGATAGTAACTATTTTGGCAAGTATGAATGTTGGTTAGCTTCAAGCACAGTTAATTGATACGAGAAATAAGCAAGTGAATGACGTTTTGTAAGAATTGATACCTTATCAGGAATCACTTGTCGCCTTTTCTCTATAGTTTCGAGCATATATCGTCAAATATAATATCCACAATCCCGAGATTCTTGGGGTTGACGAGGACACTTGTTCATAGAGGTAATTATACAATTAGTCATATTACATATTAATTTTAATAAGCATCAATATAAATGCATCAGAATAATAAAAAATTAGAATGACATACCTCGGGTTTCTTCCACTTAATTAATTATCGAATTCTTTTTCATTTTTTTGATGTCCTAACAAATTGTCAAGGAATAATTAGATAGTTACTTTAATATTATGAGTTAAATATATGAAATGTACTTTGGATACATACTCATTGATGGTCCTTTGAGCAAATTCACGAATATCTGCTCCAGCAGGATCAAGCCAAAACACCACTCCATTCCACGGACTAATGGTAACAACTAACACATACATATAACAGATTCAGACCCAACACAGTGTCCTACCAGTGTCATGGACAGCCTATCGCTATACTAGCAGATGATGTGCCCCCATAATCGCAAGAGGGACTATAATTTTCAGCACATCTACAAGATGATTTATATAAATCCTTTCTGCATCTTGTTTCTTATATTGAAGTTTTAGTGACATGAACTCAAGTAGATTTGACCAGGTGATTCAAACTAACAAGCTAACAAATGAGTAGCATTAGATGCTTATAGACAAGAGCATATTGAAAGCACTGACACATATAAGTATATAAGTTACAACCTAAACTATGAAGCGGAGTATACTCTAACAAACAATTGAATTCAAAAATCTCGCACAACTATTGGAATTCAAAATCCTTAGCATATACTCTGCCCATCTAATTTACAATCAAAATCTACAAACAAATTAAACATGAATCCCAATAAAATAAATATGACAATTCAATTACCCTAACAAACAAACAACTAAGTATGACAATTCAAAGAGTCTAGAATAAAGGTGTTTGTAGTTGATTAAAAGTCCCTTCTAGGCTTTTATTGAATGTTAGGTGAAAGAGTGAGGGCTAGTGAACAGGTAGTCATCAACTGGGACATTACTTTTGAGGTTAAGGCATTAAAAGGGGAACTGGATAATTTTGTTGGTATTCATAATTTATGAAGCAAGATTTCCATAAATTCAAGCTCCTTATCTTACCCTTGTATATGTATAACCTATTCCCTTATACAGTCAATAGCTTTTCTAGAACCTTTATGCTAGGTTCTACTCATGTCTATCGTACAAATACCTTGTTTAAAAGACCAAGTATGCCTCTTTTTTATGAGCTCATCATCTATATATGGGTTTATGGGCAATGAATTGTAATGATATGGTAATTGTTTTTAAGAGGAAGAAGACCATGCTACTAGGGTTGAAAGTTATTCGGATAAAATCCAAAATCCAATCCAATCAATCCAATCCGAATTAGTAATTCGGATTGGATTCGGATTGAATTTTTTGAAAAATTGGATTTTCGGATCGGATTGGATTGAGGGTAATTGGATCCAAAAATCCAATATAACCAAATAGTAATATGTCTTGTATTATGTATCTGGATTGGGCTTAAGTGCTTAACTGAATTTTTTTTTATAAAAAAAAGCCTAGTCCACATCCCAGTAGGCGTAGCACTTCAACCCTTCCCCTAAAACCCTAAAAACACTTAATTCCTCATTTTCTAAATCTACTAGGTTGTTGTTGTGCTTAATTTATTTCATCGAAAAACTAAGTTTTAGAAAATCGGATTTTCGGATCGGATCCACTCTAGAGTATGAAAATTCGGATTGGATTGGATCGGATTAAAACTCTAATTGGTTTGGATTCAGATTGGAAAATTAAAATCCAAATTTTATTCGGATCGGATTGGATTAGGCCCTAATCCAAACCGTACACCGAACTTTCACCCCTACATGCTACAAGTTACTTGCTACTAAGTCCTAGAGTCCAACCTAGCAGCTTTTCTATAAACTTTTTTTAGATAAATTTATAAATACACAATAATTCTCCCTGTAACTCTTAAAGTCCAACCCATCCTTCACTCAAATTTATCACAACACTTCATCGTCTTTAAAATCTCAATCCCACCTTTTTTTCCTCTGCAATGCCACAACTATGGCTGTGAAACTGAAAATAGGGGGGAACATGGTCAGGTCAGGTGTTATAGAAGTAGAATTACAAAAATGGATAGTACCCGGCGTGTTAATGGAAGAGATAGCCAAGCAATCAAATTGCACTCCATCATCAATCAATCTCATCTATGGAGGTCGTTTACTTAAAAGACAGTGATCAAAATCTTAAATTGATAGAACTGGGTGTTAAAAATAAGGCCAAAATTTTAGTTTCCAGAGTTAATGTTGATGAGGTTATGTCTTTTCTGCAAGAATTAATGGCTGAAGAACAGGGTTCTTCTAGACTCACTCGTTCCAATAAAAGAAATATGAGAATTCAATTATACCCTAATGTCCAATTCCAAAATTTCAAGTGAATATACATATCCAAACTAAGCATAACAAATAAACAACTATGAATGCGATATGAATTGATCGACACTTACCGTGATAATTCGATCGTCGGCGATAACGCGGTGGTGGTAGACTGATAATGAAACATAGTACACTGGCGGGAGAAATGGCTGGCGAAGACGAGTAGACCGGTGAGGAATATTGGCCGGTGAATTCCGAGTACTAGCGACGGTAACCGGCGAAGGAATTTTGGGTGGGTTCGCACGCAAAATCTGGCGGTTCTACTGTGCTATCGGTGCTCTAGGAAGAAGAACGAGATGTGAATTGTGATTACCGAAGAAGGAATAAAGTATTCCTTTAATTAGGGTTTTTTGAAATTGGAATAAGTTTATTCCTCACTTCCTTGTTAAAAAAATTCAGGCGCCTTTTTTCCTCTTCAATTTACAATTCATCACCGTACCCGCTAATATATATTTTTGGAATCCATATTTTCTCTAAAATGATATAAAATCAAAATATCCACTTAACAAAAATAAGTGGTTTCTTTAATATTTGTGATTTTGAGGATGTGCAAAAAGACCACATTTCTAAAAAGGTCTTTTTATCATAATATAAGAGACCTCTTATCAAAGAAATTAGGTGTTTTTTGCTAAATAATTACTTATGTCATCAAAGTGGTCTCTTATGGGTGGTCACTTTGCCCATATTTGTAGTAGTGCCTCTATTTGTTTTCATATATCAATTGAACTTTTAACGTTGAAATGAAATGTTCTAAAAAAGCTTGTAACACCATTACAATTAGCAACCAAAATTGGACTCACTTTTCACCAAATTCTGACTCCAAAATACAAAAAGAAAGTTGAATAATCAAAATGTTGGTAGTAAACTTTTTATCAACTTCTAAACTTTTATGTTGACAGTAAAAATCTAATATATAAATTAAATAAAATAAATTAATAAAACTTAGAGTAATGGTTAATGGTTAACCGACAAACCGTAACGAAGAACATGTTAACCGCCAACGGTTACGGTTAACAAAAATGGCGAACCGAAAATGTCGTTTCGGGACGGTTAACCACCCATGAACTGCCTTAGTTAAAAGTGATCAAGTAATAAAAAAATGTGACTGACGTGTTATTTACTTTTTGTTGACTTTGTTTCTCTCTGCCTTCTCTCTAATCGTATATATTGTATTTGGATGATTAAGAATTTAAAATCTGGAATTGACCAATATTATTGGTCAACTTAAAAGTGCACATTACATATGGAATATGAAATTACAAATCAAATCATGTCGTTTCAAATTCTCAAGTTTAAAGTCAATTGGCTTGCAAAATTTTCTCACCTCTTCATTCTCTTTCTTCAATTCTCTCGTCCTTTCATCTCCTCTAATACACCAAATCTTTATCTCTCTCTCTCTCACCTCTTCATTCTCTTTAATATATAAAAAATATAGCTATTAATAATATAATAATAATTTTTTTGATATAATATCCATAAAAAGTACATAAAAATATTATAAAATTAAAATTTGGGAAATTTCCTCAGGTACCCCTGAGGTTTGGCGTAATTCCCAAATTACCCCTCACATTTGGGGAATTCCTCAGATACCCCTGAGGTTTGTGTTTGAGTCTAAAATACCCTTACTAATGACGGCAGGTTAACGGACGTTAGTTTTTCTCTTTCTCTCTTCCATTTTCTCTCTCTCCTCCCACCATCATCCATTAATGAACCTTTAAGCTTCCAAGAATTTAAATAAAATTCCAAAAACAACATAGAAAACTCTTTAGTTTCGGTTACCATTTGTCTGCCAATTCTCTACATTGTCTGCACCGTTTTCATCATCCATGGTGTGAGTTTTTCTTCTTTTTTTATTTTATATTTCCCCTCTCTAATTTTAATTATACGAATCTTCTCTTAGTTTTGAGCTACACAATTCTATTTTTGCTGCTTCACCTAGGATATTGGCATATTGCAGTGATTTGAGTAAATGTTGATTGTTGAACTGTTTTAATTTATGCTTGAATTGAATGGACCCATGATTTTAGGGTTCCTATTTTTTAACTTTTTTTTTGCTTTTTTTTAGGCTATGGTTGTGATTTTGGATTTTTGGAGTGGGTTTAGGGTTTTGAATTTCTTCTAATTGGGATTGTATTGAGTGTCATTTTTTTTTATGTAATCTTTGATGATCACAATTTAGGATATTAGAGCTTTTACCTGATAAAAGTTTCTATTTCACTTGGTTTGATTGTGGTATACAAAGAAGAAATGATATGAGGAAAACATTGTAAACATTTTTTTTATTTTCTTTGTATGGGTTTCTGTGATTTATAGGGACTAATTTGCTTGATTCCCACCACTTTCTCTCTCCTCCTTCTCTCGGATCTTCCCCCCTTCATCTCTCAGATTAACCAGCACAAATCTTTCTCTCTCCTCCTTTTCTCGGATCTTCCCCCTTCATTGAGTCCGCCATTGAAGAAGCTTGGAGAGAGAAAGAAAATGGAGTCTTTGGGGACCAATATTAGCGATAATGAAGATTGGGAGGAAAGAGAAAGCATGGAGGTGAGGGGAGAGAAAGGTTGGAAGCTTAAAGGTTCATTAATGGAGGATGGTGGGAGGAGAGAGAGAAAATGGAAGAGAGAAAGAGAAAAACTAACGTCCGTTAACCTACCGTCATTAGTAAGGGTATTTTAGACCCAAACACAAACCTCAGGGGTATCTGAGGAATTCCCCAAATGTGAGGGGTAATTTGGGAATTACGCCAAACCTCAGGGGTACCCGAAGAAATTTTCCTTAAATTTTATATAGAAGTTGTGTAAAAGCCAAAAAAGAAAATTCATTCGCGGTCAGGACCGAAAATCGAAACTTCAAAAAACTTGGATCAAACAACTATTTATTTTTTTGGTCTAGACCGAAAAATCAAATATTCAAAAAACTTGGACATAATTAGGGCCCTAATATGTAGGTTCGTCCTTAGGCCTCCAAAATCTCAAAAATAGGGATGATTTTGTCGAACACATTGTGGGCGAGTTTTACGTGTACGTTTGTGGATAGGGTTGGGCATTGGGGGGCATTTAGGAGAGAGAGGAAAGATAAGTTCTTCGTGCTGGGGTTTGATTTTGGAACTGAGTGTTTTAAGAAGATTAAAATTCATGTTGAATGTGTTGATGGGAGAGAGATGAGGTACCATTCTTTGTGGGTTTATAAAGGGTTCTTGGCGATTTCGGTTCCTCGTTTTGGGGAATTCGAGACGAATGTAACCAGGAATTACATATGGGTGATGATGAATGAGGAAGGTTTGAAGAAAAGAATTGGTTTAGGTTGTTTAACATTGATTTGGAAGGTGGACCTAGGAGGCCTATTGCAACTTTGGGGAATGGTGAGTTGTTGTTGCTTGGGGATGATGATGGTGAGCATGCTTTATATGATCATGAATTGGAGGAAGTTAAGTGGGTTGATATCTTTGATGTTAATGATGCTGTTTCTTATGTTGAGAGTCTGGTTTCACTCAGTCAGTTGATGCCCAAGTAGCTGTGTTCACTAGATTAATGCAAGAAATGGTGGGCCAAAGAAGGTATATTTTAGAGGTGATCAAGATGAGCCCGACCCAACCCGAAAATGGGCGGGTTTTGGGCACGATTTTTCGGCCCGCGGTCGGGCTCAACCCGATTTTTTGGGCAAAAATTCCGGGCTACGGACAACCTAGATATGGAAAAACAGGCTAGATTTCGGCTCGGCCCGAAAATGGACCGGAAAGCCCGCTAGGCCCGGCCCGAAATACCGGGCTTTTGCGCGGATTTTTTGGCCCGGCTCGCGGTTTTGGCCCAAAACGGGCTACTTTTTTTGGCCAAAGCCCGGCCCATGATCACCTCTAGTACATTTCTTTCATTCTTGTTGTTCCTTTTGCGATTTTTGTCTCTTTGATGTTGTTGGCTAAGTGTAATTCATAATGTTAATTGTGGCCTTGTGGGTCAATGGTTGTCATGTTGTTATTTTGTTCTATGGTTTTAGTTACTTTTAAGCACTATTAACATGATTGAGAAGTTAAATTGTATTATGACTTTAGAATCTTGATTAATAACCCAAAGCTCGTGTGTTAGACGTTGCGAGTCTCAAACGCTTGATACATCATGAAAGTTGTGCTCTTAAATTTATACTAGGATACATGAAGCTCCTGGAAAATTATGGGGACATATCCTTGATCAACATAATGGAGATCCCTGAATATATTGGAGATAAAACTTGATCAACATAGCCAATAGTTCTTCCTTGTAGGAGTGAACAAAGGAGCTTTGTTTTCTCCGTTACTGATTTTCAAGATCAATTTGTTCTTTTGGACTTTAAAGTAAAGTTGTTCCCAGTTCCCACATTTGGATGGAGAACAGTGTTACATAATTCGCAATTCAGTTTGGAACGCTGAATGAATTCGGGAACGGAATTCGCTACCCCTAGGAGAATTCTATTTGAAAGGTGAATTCGGTTTGGTAATTCAAATAACGTAACTTATGAACCACAAATATCAATAACTCATAAAACACAAAATCATAATTTTATAACTAATGGATGAACTTAATAAATTTGTCAGAAACCACCTTTTATAATCATTTTTTTGTGAGAAACCACCTTTTAAAAAAAATGGTTAATTAGCCACCTTTTTGGTTCTTTTTTTTGTTAGAAGCCACCACTTAGCATCTTCTCCCTCAATTTTTTTTTAAAAAAATTTTAGAGCAAGGGAGGAGGAAGGGAGAAAGAGGAAGAAGAAGAAGGGATGGGAAGGGGGAGGGGGGTCGGGGGGTGGGGGGGGGTTGGGGAGGGGAGGGCTTAGGTGTGAGGGTAAGGATGGTCGTGGGGGGTTGTCGGCGGGTTACGAGGGGGGAGGGGGTTCTGGGGATGCGAGGGGGAGGGGGGTTGCTGGGGGATGCAAGGGGGGAGGGTGGGTTGCCGGGGGATGCGAGGGGGAGAGGGGGAGAAGGATAAAGGGGGAAGAATGGCGAAAATCCGATGGTCAACACCGGAAAATCGAGGTCAACCACCGGATTCCGGCAAGTGGTGGCTTCCAACAAAAAAAGAACCAAAAAGGTGGCTAATTAACCAATTTTTTTTAAAAGGTGATTTCTCGCAAAAAAGTGATTATAAAAGGTGGCATCTGACAAATCTTCCTTACTTAAATAACATAACTTATGAAGCAAAATATTTCAAAGTAAAAAAAAAAACAGAACCTGAAAATTTTCAACACTTCATCTTAAAACTTAGTTCTAGACTTCTAGTTCAATCTCTAATCTACTTCCTTCCCCCCTTTTGTAAATATCTACTCTTGGTCAGTTGGTCTTTTTGGAACATTTTCTTCTATATGAGTACCCGAATCACTTGCTTGACTTTGTTATTCTACAACATTTCTTCCTTATTCTGTTGCAATTTCATCATCAACATCAGCATCCAAAGATTGTCATCTCATATCTTCTAGTTCAGCACGAGAGTCTTCTAAACATGAATAATCTGGGTTCATATCCCATTTTCTATACGGCCCACTTCGATAAGACTTTGTTAGACGAGATAGTAAGCGGAGGTTGCAGTATCTGAAAACTAGTTTATCAGCCCTTAATGAAAGCAACATATTTCTCTTCAAAGAATGGATAAACCCATAAGTACTCCATGCCCTCTCAGCCGATGAACTGCCTACATGTTGTGATAACACTTTCATGGCAACCTTCGCCAATTCTGGTGTTTCCGAACCATAAAGAGACCGCCATTCAATTGCATCCAAAACTACAACATCAATTTTGGCTGGTGGCAAAGAAAACAATCCTTTTTCATATGAAAATCAACAAACTGGTCACGAAGCATTTGTTTCTCAGTTGTATTTTTACCAATCTTATCAAAAGCATCCATACAACCTTTCATCACCTCTCTATCTAGATTAGGAGTCTTCCTAGTAAAACCTCGTGGTGCAAAACGAGGATTGAGAGCATAAGCTAAACAATGTAAATAAATTGTCATCTTGTTCCACCTTTCCATCACAATCGATTCAACAATTTCATAGTCATATTTATGCTTATTCACAGTCATTATATCTATGATCTCTCCTACCAGGTTGTACATTCTCTCATAAATCTCACCCAACCTTGGGCCATCACCACCACAAAATTTCAGCAGTTTCCAGATTAGGTTATTGATGACAACAATATTCTGAACTTCATCCCAAAAAGCTTCATCATTTATAGTTTCAACCACCACAATCCCTGAATTTCTAGTTTGAGCATCTTGCTTTGCTAACCAATCTCTCCATGCCCTAGTGACAACTGTAGTTGCCAATGGCTCTCTCACATTTAGCATACGCTTCAACATAATGTACATACAAGCAAACCTAGTCTTTGCAACTTTTAATAGAACTTTTGTTGATTTAGCTTTAAACATTGTTGACACTTGTTGGTGACCACTGAAGAATTTAACCACATCTTTACCACGAATATAAGTTTCCTCCTTCCAAGGTAGTTTTTTAGCCAAATCTTTACAGACTTAAGTATGCACAACACAAGGTGACCAAAATATATGATTGTGTACCTTTTCAATCTCTCTCCCGGCAGCTACATAATTGGAGACATTGTATGTGACTACCTAGATCACATTTGATGGGCCAATCTCTTCAATGGCTTTGAAGAGAAATAGGTTTCTTTCATCAAGGGTTGATAAACTAGTTTTCATACACTGCAACCTCTACTTACTATCTCGTCTAATAAAGTCTTATCGAAGTGGGCCATATAGAAAATGGGATATGAACCCAGATCATTCATGTTTAGAAGACTCCTCTGCCGAACTAGAAGATATGCGATGGCAATCTTTGGATGCTGATTTTGATGATGAAATTGCAACATAAGAAGGAAGAACTGTTGTAGAAGAACAAAGCTAAGGAAGTGGTTCCAAAAAGACCAAGAGTAGATCAAGTTTACAAAGCGGGGGGGGATGAAGTTGGGAAGAGATTGAAATAGAAGTCTAGAACTAAGTTTTAAGTTGAAGTGTTGAATTTGTAGGTTCTGTCTTTTCTTTTTTTTTTTACATTGAAAATTTTGCTTCATAAGTTATGTTATTTAAGTAATTAAGTTCATCGATTAGTTATAAAATTATGTTTTTGTGTTTTATGAGTTATTGATATTTGTGTTTCATAAGTTATGTTATTTGAGTTATCGAACCGAATTCTCCTAGGGGTAGCAAATGTCGTTCCCGAATTCTTTCCGTGTTCTAAAACGAATTGCGAATTATGTGACACTAAGTTGGTGATCAGATTTGCTGAGGAGAATTGTCAATTATGGTTTTATTAGAAAGTGTTAAATTACTTTATTGCATGAAATGCAGATTAATTTGAATAACATAAGGTAATTTGTGAAAAATCATCCAGATTTATTGTAAAAGAGTTAACAAGATATTGGGTAAATTTATTCAAACTATATGCTTTTTGACATGGGGAAAACTAGGTCGTTACTAGTCTCCTAAAGTCAAACATGTGTTAACCAAACAATAAGCTAGGCCGAAAAATAGTCGGGAGGTGTCAATTACCAACTAAAGTCTATTAAACTAAAGTAACTACCAAAGATCAAATAGGATTAGGGAAAGGGATCCAACACCAACCAATCATGATTTAGGCAATTGGAAGGGTGAAACATGGAGAAAAGAAAACCAAGCAACTAATTGAGGTTATTGACTCTTAACTAGCTCTAAGCCCTCTCTCAAGGGTGCATAAAACTACCTAAGTCACATAACTAAGCCACTATCATGGTCTCAAACATGCCACCGAGGGATAATCACAATGTCAATCCACAAAACCCTCACTCAAATCTCACTCTCATGAGTAATTAAGCAAGATAATAGCATAAATGTCAACCTTAATCTCCTCTCTCAATTTGATTAAGATATCAATAAAACAAACATCCAAGTGGTCAACTAGAATGCAAGCAAATAGTAATCATGCAATTAATCAATTAATAAGCCCAATCAAACCCCCTAATTTCATATTCCAACACCCAAATCAATCATTGTTGGGTTTTCACCCAAACCCTAACCAACAAACTACTCCATATAAATACAAAAATGAGGACTTTAGAGAAATTAAGCACTAATAACATGATAATAATCATTAATCTAACAATAAACTAAATAAAATAAACCACGTATAATTAAACGAAGCATGAACAATTAATCTAATGAAAACAATTAAAATAAGAAACAAAAGAGGAAAGAGAGTAAGAAATTCTCATTGATAGATGAAAAGAAAACTTCAAATCTTCTTGTCACTAGATGATTATCCAAATTTTTCCATTTTTCATTGATTTTGTCACTTTCTCTCTCTAGGTTTTGAGACTTTCTCTCACTTAAAATCCTAATCTAAGACTAATGGAGCCTAATCCCCCCTCAACTAGGGTCTGCCCCTCATAAATTAGGGATGAGTCCTATTTATATGTACAACTCTTACATCATTAATGAGTCGCGAAAATAACAGAACTGTCCGGAAAATTTGAAAGGAGCGGGTGCTCCTTTATAAATAGGAGCGGGCGCTCCTAAGGAAACTGGTATTGGCAGAAAGTTGGAGCGACCAGGGAGAGGGCGCTCCAAATAACAAGTAGCGGGCGCTCCTAAGAAAACTGGGCAACCAACTCAATTTCAAATGGCCATAACTTTCTCATTTTTAATCCAAATCAAGCATGTGACCTATCGTTGGAAAGATAACGAGCAAAATTTTAATCTCCAATTTGAACCAGTGCAAGATGATTTGTGGTCTGTAAGACATGGTCGTTCGAAATGGACCATGTTGTGAACTTTGCTTCTTCAACTCTCATTTGCCTTCGTCCCTTCATTATTCATGCTTTACTCCTCATTTGTGCATTCCTTTGGCTTTTATAGGTGAAATCAAAAGTATATTTTAATTGGACCTACAAAGAACCAAGAAAAAAATGTAAAAAGTAACTCGAAAAGTAAAACAAAGACACAAATCTAAAAAGAACTAGTAAAACAAAAAAGGTGCAATTTAAGCAAAACAAACATATAAAAGGGGTAAAATAGAAAAGAAAGGTTAAATATAAGGATAAATAAGGGGTTTAGAGTGATATAAATATCACTCATCAAATTCCCCCAAGCTTAACCTTTGCTCGTCCTCGAGCAAACAAAATAAAAAGAGTGAAAAACTATGCTAAGAAAGCAATAAGTCCTAACTCACTTTCGTAGGAATCACGGTTGCATTTAGCATATGCAACAAATTCTTTAAACCCCTAAATCGCTCTAGAGGGCGAGTGAGATCTCGCGAGGGTTTTCCAAGAGCTTAAACCCACAACTCTTATCTTTTCATCAACCATTTATTCAACAAACTCAAGATTTATGCCCAAGTCAACTATCAATGAAATGGTTCACAAGCAAGGATAGAGAGCAACTTTCAAGATAACTAATTTCCAAGTGTACTCATAGGTTATGGATAGAGAAAGAAATTAATCAAGATTGCAATAGGACACCTAATTAGACTTTTTACTCGCTCATTAGAGAACACCTAGCTATCCAAAAGGCTTATGACTTTTCAAGTGTTATAGAAGGTTAAACCACTAGTCCACCATCCCTAGACACACAAATAGGCCTTAGACTCCACTCTACTCAAAACTTAAGAAAAATAGAACTAAGTGTGGGAGGCATCCATAAATTGACCTCTTTTTATTGAAATTCTTCTATTCTTTTTGCTTTTCGTTTTTCTTCACTTTTTTTCATTTTTCACGCCTTTTTTTACTGTTTTTGACTTTTTCTTTTTCCCTTCTTACGGGCATTTTTGCTATACAAGGGAGAAGTAACTACTCACTAAAGATAAACATGAGAACTTGTGGCTTTTTGTGCCATTTATTACAAACGAAAAGAAGTAAAAGCTAAGTTACTTGTAGAGCTTTGTTTGGGGACATGATGAGCATATCTAGGGACACAAGGGACTGCAAATTTAAAGCTAAAATTATCCAAGCATGAGCAACATAGTTAAGATTCAAGACTAGACATCCAATTGAGCATTCATTAGTTTTATTTTGGTAGATTCTAATGCAATCAAGATTAATCATCTCCTAAAACACCACAACCCAAGCTCACGCTCTTCCAAAAGGAGCGTCTAAACATGTACTCAAAATCAAAGCAACGAATCCACATATATCATCGACTAGCATCTTCCTTGGGCATGAAGTGCTTTGTACTTTTCTTTATTCCTCAATTTTTTTAGATTTTCATTTTTTTAAATTTTTTTAATTTTTATTTATAAAGAGAAAGTCAAAACATGGAAGAAAAGGAAGAAAAATAAATGGAAAATATTTTTAGATTTTAAAATTATGTAAATAGAGAAAAGTAAACAATAAAGTATGTACACTTCTCCCAAGCTAGCGAATAGCTACTCCCCCAAGCTATAATAAAGCATTGTCCTCAATGCTTGAACAAGACGATCAAAGGGAGGGAGGGAGGGGGGGAAAGAAACATCCAAACCAACAAGCATATGCTCCACAAATCATAAAACATCGGAAAAATAGAAAAGGAAGGAAGCTACCGGATAGTAGGTGGGTGTAATACCCGCAAATGACCCAATTTCTCCACTTATAATCAACTTTTCAACACCATGATTTGATTTCCACGTGCTATTGAGAATGAGTGTTATTCCAATTATGTACCTAAATAGATCAAGGATAGAAAATAAAAATAAGAAAGACTAAAAGAAAGAAAATGAAAGCAATAAATCACGGGTTACATCCGAGAAAACCTTTCTAGTAAATAACAATTCAATGATCGCAAGAGTTTGTCATATGCACTAGCACACATTTCAATTATTATTAAATATGCAATGATAAAATGCAAAATATGCACAAAGTGCAATGCAACTCCATGCAAATAAGGAGAGGAATGCCAAAAAGAAGAAGAATTAAAAGGAAAAACAAAGAAGTAAGAAAGAGAAGAATCAAAATAAGAAGAAAAATAAAAATAAAATGGCAAACTCTCCTCAACAAAATATTTTTTGGTGGCAAGCTCACTCTTCTCCTCAATAATAAACGAATTGGGCACTTGAAGGTCAAAAGAGGCAAGAAACTCATCAAGATGTGGAGTTTTAAGAGATGAAAATGGATATGAGATGGGAGTAAAGGGAATAAGGTCAATTCTTCTTGTAAATGGAATATGAGGGGAATGGATAGAAATAAGGCTTTCACTAACCACTTCACTCACATCACAAGAATTAAGAGGAAAGAATTCTTCCACAAATGAGTTATCCTCAACAACATTTTCATTATCCATCAAAACTCCAAAATCATCACTAACCACCAAATGAGGTATTTTACTTTCTAATTGACCAAGATCTTCACTCAAGCTAGAATGGATAGGAGAGGATGGGTGCTCTAAAGCACAAAGAGGGGGAGTAAGGTCCAATTCGCTAGAGGTGGATATATGAGACTCAAAAAGGGAATGAATACACTCATAAACATCCTCAACTTCAACAAAATCCCCAATAATAGGCCTTTTCTCCTCAAAAGCATACTCATCATCATCACTACTCCAAAAAATATCATTAAGATCTAGGATACTTTTTCCCAATTGATTTTCATTTTCAACATCCCTCGAATCATCATCATCATCAATAATCTCATCATGGTCATTATAAGATCCATTTTGCTCTTGATTTGCAAAAGTAGGCTCCAACCTAGACTCCAACAATTGAGAAACTTGAGTATCTAGCATTTTGAGAGTTTCCATATTATGATTCATGTGCTCCATAGACTCTTTTTGTTGTGCCATATAATCAACCATCATGGTCTCCAAATTAGACTCCAACAATTCGGATTTTGAAGAAGTTTGAAAATCATTTTGGGGAGGGGGATCACAATCAAGCATATGAGAATCAATATTGAGGACATGAGGCACTTGATTGAAATCAACATTAAAGTGCACATCATTGTTATAAGCATAAGACGGAGGGGGTTAAAATCATGCATAATAGGGTCACTAGTGGGAACATTTGACTCATCAAAGAAATTCATGCCAACATTAGATGAATTATGAGCATTTGCACAATCAAAATCATAAGTATCCCTAGCTAACCACATATAAAAATCTCAAGCTTCATCTAAAGATATAGCTCGAAATTCATCATTAAACATATTTTCAACCACTCCTCTAGTATGATCATTTAAACCCCAATAAGTGATCTCACAAGCCTTCCAAAGACCATAACCATGGTACTTTACAAATTCCTCAAGTCTATCAAAGTAAACCCAAAAGGACTCATTCTCATATTGAGGAAAAGAGATATTTGCCATTTTTTTTGTAAGAATAAGAAAAGAAAAAAAGAAAAAAAAATCAAAGAAGTCAAAGAGTATTCACAAATAGCCTAGACTCATCTAATCAACACAAATCAATGTAAGCCGAAGTCCCCGGCAACGGCGCCATTTTGACATGGGGAAAACTAGGTCGTTACTAGTCTCCTAAAGTCAAACAAAACCTAACTAGTCCACTAACCTAGGTAAAGTGGCAAGCAAGGGTCTTTCTTCCACAAGGACTAAGGAACATCAACATGTGTTAACCAAACAATAAGCTAGGCCGAAAAATAGTCGGGAGGTGTCAATTACCAACTAAAGTCTATTAAACTAAACTAACTACCAAAGATCAAATAGGATTAGGGAAAGGGATCCAACACCAACCAATCATGATTTAGGCAATTGGAAGGGTGAAACATGGAGGAAAGAAAACCAAGCAACTAATTGAGGTTATTGACTCTTAACTAGCTCTAAGCCCTCTCTCAAGGGTGCATAAAACTGCCTAAGTCACATAACTAAGCCACTCTCATGGTCTCAAACATGCAACCGAGGGATAATCACAATGTCAATCCACAAAACCCTCACTCAAATCTCACTCTCATGAGTAATTAAGCAAGATAATAGCATAAATGTCAACTTTAATCTCCTCTCTCAATTTGATTAAGGTATCAATAAAACAAGCATCCAAGTGGCCAACTAGAATGCAAGCAAATAGTAATCATGTTATTAATCAATTAATAAGCCCAATCAAACCCCCTAATTTCATATTCCAACACCCAAATCAATCATTGTTGGGTTTTCACCCAAACCCTAACCAACAAACTACTCCATAAATACAAAAATGAGGACTTTAGAGAAATTAAGCACTAATAACATGATAATAATCATTAATCTAACAATAAACTAAACAAAATAAACCACATATAATTAAACTAAGCATGAACAATTAATCTAATGAAAATAATTAAAATAAGAAACAAAAGAGGAAAGAGAGTAAGAAATTCTCATTGATAGATGAAAAGAAAACTTCAAATCTTCTTGTCATTAGATGATTATCCAAAATTTTCCATTTTTCATTAATTTTCTCACTTTCTCTCTCTAGTATTTGAGACTTTCTCTCACTTAAAATCCTAATCTAAGACTAATGGAGCCTAATTCCCCCTCAACTATGGTCTGCCCCTCATAAATTAGGGATGAGTCCTATTTATATGTACAACTCTTACATCATTAATGAGTCGCGAAAATAACAGAGCTGTCCGGAAAATTTGAAAGGAGCGGGTGCTCCTTTATAAATAGGAGCGGGCGCTCCTAAGGAAACAGGTATTGGCAGAAAGTTGGAGCGACCAGGGAGAGGGCGCTCCAAATAACAAGGAGCGGGCGCTCCAAATAACAAGGAGCGGGCGCTCCAGGGAGCGGGCGCTCCTAAGAAAACTGGGCAAACAGCTCAACTTCAAATGGCCATAACTTTCTCGTTTTTAATCCAAATCAAGCATGTGACCTATCGTTGGAAAGATAACGAGCAAAATTTTAATATCCAATTTGAATCAATGCAAGATGATTTGTGGTCTGTAATATATGGTCGTTCGAAGTGGACCATGTTGTGAACTTTGCTTCTTCAACTCCCATTTGCCTTCGTCCCTTCATTATTCATGCTTTACTCCTCATTTGTGCATTCCTTTGGCTTTTATAGGTGAAATCAAAAGTATATTTTTATTGGACCTACAAAGAACCAAGAAAAAAATGTAAAAAGTAACTCGAAGAGTAAAACAAAGACACAAATCTAAAAAGAACTAGTAAAACAAAAAGGTGCAATTTAAGCAAAACAAACATATAAAATGGGTAAAATAGAAAAGAAAGGTTAAATATAGGGATAAATAAGGAGTTTAGAGTGATATAAATATCACTCATCACTTTTATAGATTAAATTTATCAAGAAGAAAGTAAAATAGATATTGTTTGAAATAAAAAAGTGCTGAAAAGGGATAAAAAAAAAAGAAGAAGAAATTGGCAAGTATAGGCTATTTAGCACGAGTACTTCTTCTAGGTCACGTACCCGTATTCATGCCCGATGCGATACGTATCCGGTATGGGTACGCGTACCCATTCCTGAAATTTCAAAATCTTGCCGTTTTGGTCCTTCTTACCCGAATCTGAACACGTACCCGTATCTGTCTGTATGCAACCTAGAGTATAGGCTACTAAGTCACTAATGTGTGAAGATGAGTGAGAGATTATGTGAATCTGGCTTTGGAAAGATCCCTTGGGATTTGCTCTCCGGAAATGATCCTAATCATATACCAATCTCCAAATCAGAGGCTCATGTGATCACCATTCAAACCATGATCCTGGTTAAGCTGATAGATTGCTACTATATGTTACTTTGATTCTTCTATTCATCTGAAGTACCCATGTTAGATATTCGGCGACCCAAGGGTGTGGAATCCTTACCCTACTTTTTGATCTGTCACCACTAGTATCTTGAACTGCATATTTGTAAACTATAAAAATGAAGGAAAAGGAAGGAATAGATAGTAAGTCATATCATATATGCTTGAAAATGGGCTTGAGTAAAAAAAAAGTTGCAGAACTTGCATACAAGTCAATCCGAATGGTGTTTTACTGTATTTGTAATGTGAAATGATATGCAGAACTCGTAGAATCAGGGATATGTTTCATAAATGCTGTTTCTCTGCACCCTTATCCAACATTCTTAACTTTGGTGTATTTAGCACATGGATATACTTTTACGCTACACTTGTACCCATGTATGATTAACACTGGGTTTTTTTGCAAAAAGTGCTAACAAACAGACACTGAGATCTCATTAGCTGAGTAGAGCAATAGGCTGCACTATTGGAAGAATGAGGAGGAAAGATGCCACGAGGCTTTTTGGGAAGAGATTTTTGCTTAGGAAATGCCTTCATTCAGCGACAGCTAATGAGGTTGTGGCCTTGTGGGTGAGCTAGTAGTGAGAGTATAATACTTGTATAGTATGATACTACTAGGTAGTATTCGAAGTTTTGATTTACTTAGGAGGGAACCCAGGTTTAGTTATATTATAGTTGTATAGATAGTGAAGGTTATTACATGTACATTTGTCCTGCTTAATAAAATCTCCTTTTCTTGCAATGGTATTGTAATAAAGTTTTCTTGTTTTCCTGTAGGAAGTGTGCTGTTGAGATGTTGTCATCGCTTCGCTTAAAAAGATACAGCAGCAAGAAAGTAGAATGTGGAGCAGGATTCTGAAGCTCACATCACATGGTTTGTTTTGCGCAACCCGGGGCACTTAGTTGGAACTTGGGTAATGCTTCGGTTCTATTACATACAGCCACACTTTGGTCATTGGTGGAGTTTCATGTTCCTTGATACTTCAATAGGAACACGTACAAGAGGGCAGTGGCGGAGCCAGGATTCTCAAAGTGGGGGGACAAAGTACGAACATCAGGCATTCAGATAAAAATTTTAGAAAAAAAACACTACAACACGAATTGTTTAATACTTAACGTTTTACATTCGAAATTCCAAAATATTTATAGTCTTACCATCAAAGAGAAATGAAAAAAAATACTAATAGAGGATCAAGATTGGTCTACTAGTTGTCATACTCTCATGACCTCCTCAGCACTAAATTCTATTTCCCTTATAAAAAAGTTTGTACTAATAACAAAAAAATTATCAATAAAAGTAAAAAAAAAAAAGGCACCACAACAACTATTTCTAGTTTTAGTTGCACGAATCATCATGTTTACCAAATTACTCAAAGTTAATGATATCAATTTGCAATGCTCTTATAATTTAGTCTTATGTACTTCAATATTCATCAATATCGCTCATCTTCAAATTGCAAAAAAACAAAAAATTCAGTTAAAGAAAGTTATCTATGATATTAGTCAAATTGTATTGTCAATAATTGCCACGTGCGTAATGAGGTAATTGAGGTGTTTAGATTTTTTACATGTATAAGCTTGTTAGGAGTTAGGACAGGAGCTAGGAGTTATAATTCTTTAATTCTAATTTGGTGAACTAAGAATACCTTCATTTTTTGTAATGAGCTAAAAGGCAAAAGCTCTCTTTCTCTCTCCACATGAAATGAAAATCATCTCCTTCTTTCATCACTTTCATGGTATGAGAGCAGATTCACTCAATCTTGCTCGTTTTCTCGTTTAATTCTTTTAGATTCCATGCAGAGTTGTCCAGGCATCCGAATTTTCTGGAAAAATTGAAGTTGGGAATCTGCAGTTTGTATTCATCAGTTGAATTTCTGGAAATTTTTGTCTTGAATTCGTTCTTTAACTCAATCTAAGTTTGACTGAAGTTTGTTTGAAGTTTTTCTTGCTGAATTTGTGGTCGATTATCTCAATATTCAGTATGAATTCGCGAGTTCGTTGCGGCTGTTCTTGGCAAATTTGGTTCAAGAAATCTGAAATTGTTTGCAATCGATTGTTTTTGAGGTCAATTTATCGATCTTCTTTCATCAATTTCAGTAGCAACTAGCACGAATCATCATCTTTACCAAATTACTCAAGATTATTTTTTCAAAGTGGGGGGACATCTGTCCCCATGTCCCCCCTGCTGGCTCCGCCTCTGCAAGAGGGGGGTGAATTGTACTTGGAACTTTTAGCAAAGTTTCTTGCGGAATTTTAAAACAACAAAGGAACATTAATCAGAGAGACAGAGAAATATAAAATTGAGGAACTTCTTGAACCTTATCAAGAAGGGAAAACCTCAAAAAATTATATTATTGCAACAACTCTATTACAATCACAATCTACAACTTGAGTTCCTCTCAAACTCAAGTTTCTCACAGTATTCCCCTTCGACTACTGTAACTCTACAGCTCTACTCTCTCTAACTTGAGTTCCTCTCGAGGAAAAGTTCCCCACAGTAATCCCCTTTGATTACTGAAACTCTTCTCTCTCTTGCTTCTGCTCCGAAGCCTACACTCACTTACTTAGCTCTAAGTCTTACAAGAGTCACTCAACCCTTGAACCCTAAATTACAACTCAATTTGAGAAACACACTAGTATATATATTGAACTTAGATATTTAAGGAATTTAGGAACTCACTTAATAATGCAACAGACCTTTTAGAAAACACTTAAGATTTAGCAATATAAATATGTTTTCAGTTGGTAGTTTGTAATGAGAAAGACTTCTCCTTTTATAGTGAAGTCTTCCTTGTTTAGTTCCACTTATTCCTTAACTAAGTGTGAAGCAGTAACCCACGTAAAATTGTTTTCCCACGTTCACACTACTTGAGGAACAAGCAAAGACATTATCAAACCCACTAACAGTAAGTGGTTTAGTGGTTGAGAAATATAAGGAAAGACTTTAGGAAATTCATTTTTACTTGTTCAGTAATCAAAAAAGATTTTTATTTAGAAAATAAAAACTATTTTATTTATTTACAATATTTCCTAAAAACTCTCAGTTAAACATTTTTCAAAACCACTTATTGCATTAATAAGTTCCATCTAGTTCCCTAAAACTAATCAATATAAAATACTTACATAAATCCTAAGTACAGACTCTTGAACTTAGTCTTTATGTCTTCTCTTGAAATCTTCGACTCTGAAGATCCATGCGTCCCAGCTCAGGAACAGCAGACAGTTCCTTGAGGAACTGTTGAACAAGAATGCGTCCCAACCCAGGAACAGCAGACAGTTCCTTGAGGAACTATTGAACAAGAACTGTAATTATGAATCATCGCTTAGGAACTGTTGTTGAGGGTGTATTGATTTGCCTTGAACATTTGCTCCATGCTATCCATTACTCCACCTCTGGAACTCGTTTAGACAACTTATTTCCTATACCAGTTCCACTAACATAGTTCCATTAGGAACAGTTCCTTTATTCAAAAGAATTTATTCAAAGGAACAGTTCCATAGTTCCAATTCAAGAACTTCGTTCTTCTCTTGGAGTTCCAACTCAGGAACTTCACTTATTATCTTTATAAATCACCATTATTAATTCATGAACCTTGCACACATAAAACTTATAAACCTTGTTAGTTATTACTTTAGTTTGTCATCATCAAAACCCATAGTGGCTCAACAATTTCCCCCTTTTTGGTGATGACAAACCAAGGCAAAGTAATATAAAAACTAACACAAATAAAATATAATATAACAATGCAAGATCATGTTAAGTAGAGAAGGAACTAGAATAAGAACAATAAATAAGCTACTTTGCCATTATCTTCCCCCTTTTGACATCATCAAAAAGCGTATTGTTTTTCACGAATTTGTGATCAATCTTCCAAACTTATAGTGACACTACACCACCATAAATATATAATTAATGGTCAAACATGAGTTTAAATTGTTCAATTTGCTCAAACATCAATCTAGTAATATTAGCCATCCTCATGCACATGTTAATCAATTAGTTAAAGAAGTTAAAGCATACTAAACATAAACCACCACTTTACCAAAGTGCAATCCATAGGGTAGAAAACAAATAGAATGTCCAATAAATTTCAAAGAGAAGATCAAAGGCTCATTTTTATGAAGAAATGGTTGGAATAGGCTAAGTGGAAGAAAAAAAATATATGAATTGGTCACTTGTTCCTCCACCATTACCTTTCTAAAACTTGCAGTTTACTTTGTGATCTGCCTTTGAAAACACACATCAGTTCCTTTCAAATAACATGCACTTCCTTACTTCTTTTTCGATATTTTGAATAGATTCTGTTGTCCGTTCCTTGCTTTAAGTTTCAAGGAACTAATTAATTCCTTTTGTTTACTTTAGATTTGATACTAAAGGAACATATATGGGACTACTAGAACCCATAGATTTTATGACAGCTTTGTAGAAGTAGGAACTTGAATAACTTATCAAACGTTGAATCTCTTCTCTATCTCCCTCTCACACATCTCTCCTTTTATTCTCCTGTTTGCTCTCTTATTTTTATTTCTTCTTTGTCTCCCTCAGTCTCACCTTTTTCATCTCCATATATATCAACTTATTCTCCCTCAAACTTTTCTTTTTCTTTCCTTTGTTCCCCCTCAAATGTTGCATCATCATCAATATTTAAAGTTATAGTGGAGGAACACAAATTGAAGGATTTGAATATATGGTGAACTGATTTAGAAAGGAAAAAAGGTATGTAAATATGATATGAAAGGTTTGGATGAATTTTGAGATCTTTAAAAATAAATGATGGAATAAGAGGTTTGATAATTTAGAGAATGATATTGCTCGTTTATACACATAATTGGACATTCACATGTAATGCACTTGGTGTGGGTGGAATGTATAACAAATGAGTTCCTTGAATGAAAGAAACTACACTGTTTACTTCCTCTTCCTTTTGACTAACAATTAGCAATATGGGCAGTAAGGGTAATATTACAAAGAAATCAGTGAGTTATCTTTTAAATTTAACTCATGACTATGCATAAAACATAGAAACAATTGTGGTGACACACATTTATATGGAAGACATATCACAAAAACTCTACATATACACGCTAGATGAATTTTCCATTTAGAGAAAAACAAGACATCATAACTTACTTAACAAAATCATCTCTACTATTTTTATGCCTTTTTAGTGAGAGAAATTTAAATACTTCATTAGATAACGCAAGGAACAATAGGTGCCATATATTGTTCCCCCTCACTAAGGCAATCATAACGTCTAATTATTAAAATTAGCAACCCACATTTTCATGAGTTCCTTTCTTGAAAACACATTAGACTTATGAATACATGACTCAGTTTTAGACTCAAAGTCAAATTTGGCCATTAGACATAACTGAGCAGTTCCTTTGTCCCAAAGTTCCTCAGCCTTATCACTTTGGCGTTTTAATATTCCAAGTCCTTTATAATCATCTAGTGTTTCCAACGATAATTCAGTTAATTTGGCTTTCGACAGAGATTGAAGAGTAGTGGAATTTACCTCATTAGATGGAACTTTATCAGTTTCATTTAATTTTGCCAAGAGGCAGAGGTTGACAGTCTCTTCATAAGGTTGTTCCTCTTCGTCTTCAGAATCTGTTTCTCCCCACGCGTCTATCATGGCTTTCTTGAAGTTAGGTTTGGCAAAAGTTGACTTGTTGTATCTATCTTTGGATAGTTCCTTGCCTTTGCCTTTTCCTTTCTCATTTTCCCAAAGAGGACAGTCTCTTATTTGATGATCAGTTTCTCCGCATTTGAAACAACCATTTTTAGTTTTGGAACTAGTTGGTTTTCTAGCCGAGTTCCATCCTTCATGGTTTCCAGGCCTATAGTTCCTGTACAACCTTTTCGTCTTTCTGACAAGCATGACAGCTTCTTCTTCATCAGGTTCTGACTCATCAAGTTCCTTTGCCTTAAGAGCTAATCCTTGGTTCCTGGAACTCTCAGGGACAACAGTTTCTAGATGCAATTTGTGGGTCATCAAAGATCATGCTAATTGTTCAATACTGAACTTGGTAAAGTCCTTCGTTTCGAACAAAGCAGTAACCTTTGTTCTCCAACGATCATCTTGAGGCATGCTCCTTAGGATTTTCATAACCTGTTCATCAGTGGGAATAATTCTTCCTAGAGAAACTAATTCATTAGTGATGTTAGTAAATCGTGTAAACATATCTTGAATTGTTTCTTTTGGTTGCATTTCAAAACACTCATATTCAGACATTAAAAGATCGATTTTGGAAGGCTTAACTTCATTGGTTCCTTCATGGGTTACTTGAAGGAGATCCCAAATTTGCTTTGCACTCCTGCACCCCATGACTCTATTATGTTCATGATGTCCAAGACCACAATGTAATATTTTGACAGCTATAGCATTGATTTCATATTTTTCAAAATCTTCTTTTGAAAATTCACTCATTGGTTTAGGAACTACCTTGTATTCGGCATTGGTTGTTGTTACCTCAAAGTCACCTACTTCAATGACTCTCCAAACTTGGTAGTTCTCGGCCTTGATAAAAATTTCCATACGCTTTTTCCAATACGTATAGAATTTGCCGTTGAACATTGGTGGCCTCAGCGTGGAGTAACCTTCCACGAGTTTCTCTTGAGTGTTCATATTTTTCAGGAACTTTACTCAACAGGGTTTCCTGTATTTCGTGAGCTCCGGCTCTGATACCAAATGATACTTCAATAGGAATACGTACAAGAGGGGGGTGAATTGTACTTGGAACTTTTAGCAAAGTTTCTTGCGGAATTTTAAAACAACAAAGGAACAGTAATCAGAGAGACAGAGAAATATAAAATTGAGGAAACTTCTTGAACCTTATCAAGAAGGGAAAACCTCAAAAAATTATATTATTGCAACAACTCTATTACAATCACTATCTACAACTTGAGTTCCTCTCAAACTCAAGTTCCTCACAGTAGTCCCCTTCGACTACTGTAACTCTACTCTCTCTAACTTGAGTTTCTCTCGAGCTCAGGTTCCCCACAGTAATCCCCTTTGATTACTGGAACTCTTCTCTCTCTTGCTTCTACTCCGAAGCCTACACTCACTTACTTAGCTCTAAGTCTTACAAGAGTCACTCAACCCTTGAACCCTAAATTACAACTCAATTTGAGAAACACACTAGTATATATATTGAACTTAGATATTTAAGGAACTTAGGAACTCACTTAATAATGCAACAGACCTTTTAGAAAACACTTAAGATTTAGCAATAGAAATATGTTTTCAGTTGGTAGTTTGTAATGAGAAAGACTTCTTCTTTTATAGTGAAGTCTTCCTTGTTTAGTTCCACTTATTCCTCAACTAAGTGTGAAGCAGTAACCCACGTAGAATTATTTTCCCACGTTCACACTACTTGAGGAACAAGCAAAGACATTTTCAAACCCACTAACAGTAAGTGGTTTAGTGGTTGAGAGATATAAGGAAAGACTGTAGGAAATTCATTTTTACTTGTTCAGTAATCAAAAAAGATTTTTATTTAGAAAATAAAAACTGTTTTATTTACTTACAATATTTCCTAAAAACTCTCAGTTAAATATTTTTCAAAACCAGTTATTGCATTAATAAGTTCCATCTAGTTCCCTAAAACTAAGCAATATAAAATGCTTACATAAATCCTAAGTACAGACTCTTGAACTTAGTCTTTATGTCTTCTCTTGAAATCTTCGACTCTGAAGATCCATGCGTCCCAGCTCAGGAACAGCAGACAGTTCCTTGAGGAACAGCAGACAGTTCCTTGAGGAACTGTTGAACAAGAATGCATCCCATCCCAAGAACAGCAGACAGTTCCTTGAGGAACTGTCGAACAAGAACTGTAATTATGAATCATCGCTTAGGAACTGTTGTTGAGGATGTATTGATTTGCCTTGAACATTTGCTCCATGCTATCCATTACTCCACCTCTGGAATTCGTTTAGACAACTTGTTTCCTATACCAGTTCCACTAACATAGTTCCATTAGGAACAGTTTCTTTATTCAAAAGAATTTATTCAAAGGAACAGTTCCATAGTTCCAATTCAAGAACTTCGTTCTTCTCTTGGAGTTCCAACTCAGGAACTTCACTTATTATCTTTATCAAGCACCATTATTAATTCATGAACCTTGCACACATAAAACTTATAAACCTTGTTAGTTATTACTTTAGTTTGTCATCATCAAAACCCATAGTGGCTCAACAGTCCTGATGACATTTGGTCTTTTTAGGTGAGAGAATTTAATTTCGGATGTAATAAGATAGTATCTGTAGAATGCATCACGACAGGTACTTTGTGTAATTGGAGATCTAGGATAGAAGAGCTATGTTTACTGATAATTCTGTTCTCTTGTTTTGTGTTACATTCATTCTGCGCTTGTGAATATACTTTCTACTATTTGATATGTACACCAATATAATGCTTCTCAAAACAGTTGTATACCATACATATACACCCTAGGCTTATTACCAGTTGCCTGTAAGCTGTGTTCCTCTCAGTTATTGAAAACCATGGTTTGAATAATACTTTGGTGTGCTTATTTTGTTACAGTGAGCCACACAATTTCACATGACTGTATCATATTCACAGGTAGGGTTCACTCTTTTTACTAAGAAGACTATTCATCTGCTACAATTAGAAAAAAGAAGTTATATGTTTTGTTGAGTTGAATCATAAGTACTCTATGTATTTATGTTCACTCTAGATGGACATAAATACATAGTAGTACTTTGACTACATTTAAGCAATGTGATGATATGCTTTTGCCTTCATGGGCATTCATGTTCTTTCACTTAAAAGTAACATATATCTTAGCATTGGGATTAATCTCTTGTCCTTCATCTTATGTGCATTGGAGGACAAGGTTGATTTCGCTGGCCAGAAAGTTGCCAGAGTCTTTCAACTCTCATGAAAGATACAAAAGTCGAAGTAGTTGTAAAATAATTTTTTAATATGTCCGTTCGGTATTATTGTCAGTTTTTGGTTTTTGGTTTTAAGAATGTAAAAGTCATATGATATAACGAGTATAAAAATCTTAAAATTAGTCATACTTATACTAAACATTTCAATTCTGAAAACTGACAACAGAAAATTGAAAACTACTTTTTCTAGTTTATATATTTTTTGTTTTTGGTTTTAAAAAAAAATTGAAAACTGGAGATAAAAAACGATAACGAACGAACCCTAATAATCCTCAAGATTTATAATTTCAATAGTTAGGCCTACGTAGCTTGGGTTGAGTGAATGAGGAGTAGAGATGGCAATGGGTCCAGGACCCTAACTAGACCCGCCAGACCCTACCCTAATTGAAGGGTATGATATGGGTCTTAATTTTTTGGACCCAATTGGTAAGGGTAGGGTATGGGTCTTGATACTGTCGGGTAAGGGTCCACTTCTCAAATTCCCAGACCCTACCCATAGACCCGCTTAAACTAAAATATATATATATTTTATATTTTTGTTAATTTATTATATATATATATATATATTTAATATACAACAGATATAAGAAACTCTTCCAATCAAAATAAAAACCCTCAATCCCTTACCCTAGCCGCACTCTCACAGTCTCATCTTATCAGTATCTCACTCTCTCGCTCTAAACTATTTTCATTATTCATGTTTGGATGTATGAGACTTTTGGGATGTGGAAAAACTATGTATTCTTATGTTATATAATATTTTGTGTGCTAATTGACAACTTTATATGTTGAATTGTGCTTAACAATTATATATACACGTGAAAATATGAGCGGCATTTTTTTATATTAGACCCATTTTGGACCCTAGACCCTACCCATACCCTATCGGACCCTACGGGTAAGGGCCCTATAAAATTTTACTCTATGGGTATGGGTAAGGTATGGGTCTACATCTAAAAATTAGGATATGGGTAAGGATAAGGGTCTAGCCTTATCCTATTCAAACCCTACCCATCCCTACTTTGAGGGGGGGTTTTTAAGCCTTAACAAAATCCTATGGATGAGCGCAAAAAAGTTATTAAATGATACCAATTCTTGGAAAGTTTTGTGAATGTTGTGTGTTTTGACTTTTGAGTATATAAAACCTTCGAGCCTCCATATAGTGGCTATAATTTCACTTTGTTTTTTATGCAAATTTTGATTTCGGATACAACATTTTTATCTCAACTCGGGATTCACATTGAGCTTTTGGGAGCCCTTAGTGTATTTTTAAAGTAGAAGGGTAACAGGTGAATTGCACGAAATCTTAAGGACATGGAATGAAAATTTCTCATAGAAAATTATTCCTAGTGGATAGCCAAATGCCATTATTAAGGAGAAATTTGTATGACAGCTCATAAGTTCAGAGTGCAATTGTAAGTTGTGACTCATGCAGTCATGCTATATGGATGAATGGAAGTAAAGATAAAAGGGTCTTTAACAACTTCTTAACTATTTGGGTCTCTAACAAACGACTTAAAATTTCGCCTTTTTCTAGCTAAAAAGTTCGATGTGTGAAGTGTCTTTGGTTGTTTTTTCACCTCTAATTTCTCTATTATACTTCGATTAAAACTTATTCAAAATACTGTGGAATATTTCAGAAAATATTTCAAATTTAACATTAAACTCTATGCGACAATACTTTCAAATGTTGAAGCATCTATTAATCATTAATTAAAACTTGACACTAGTATATCCTAATTATATTTCTTTCCAATTTTTTAAGTTATACATGTTATAATTATAAACAGTGATCAGCGTTTCTATATATGTACTCTCTGTTTTCACATACATGAAATTATACTCATATTTTTTAGGAAAAATTTCATAAAACTACCTTTTATAACATTTTTTTACAAAAAACTGCCTTTTAAAAATTTTCATTCAAAAAACTACCTTATACAACAAAATTCTTTAAATATACTACCATTTGACCACTAATGAGGTTTAACCACCAATAATGGGGTCACTACAAAATGATTTTTTGTCCTCCCCTCTCGTTTCTATTGTCTTCCCTCGCTTCCCCACCGGCAGCAACCCTTAAGGCATCAGTCATTTAATTATTAATATTCACTATAAACCTGAAATGGTAGTATATTGAAAGAAAATTTGTTATATAAGGTAGTTTTTTGGAAAAAAAAATTAAAATGTAGTTTTTTTTAAAAAAATTGGGTATAAAAGGTAGTTTTTTGAAATTTTGCTTATTTTTTAATAACTATTTGTCCCCTATTCAAAAGTCAACTAATGGATTCATTTTTCATCAATTGTCTTATTTTTCTGGTTCTTGTATTCACATTAACAAGGAAATATTATGAAGAGGATGGAGTAGACTAGTAACAAAAAATCTTCACATAACACATTCTAATAAAACGATCTATGCAAGTGAGAGAGCTTTGTTAACGAGGAGGTCTTGACGTCTTGTCTACCAATAAACAAGCAGATATTAGACACCTAATAAGAAGGTCGAAACTTTAACCTCTTAAAGAGATAGAGGAGAAAATAGTTAAAAATATGCTTAAGATAAGTTTATATAAATTAAACACATTGATATTTGTACTATACTCAAATTTTGTCACAATGGCCAAAAAAATTTGTCTGAACTTTGGATTATGTACCATGCATAGGTGATACCATTGTAATATACTGGAAGTTACAATTATTAATGCACTCGCGTGTATCTATTATCGAATGTTAATCTTTGGTCATTGCTTATTTGCAAGAAGTCTACAACGAATATATCAAAAGGTAAATATGAGGGTTGAACCATCTATTTATAGTTTGTTCTCGGTTTTTCAACCTTTAATACTTTTTTAAAAATGGAAATATGAGTTTGAGACTTAGAGACTGGGATAGAGAATGAAAATTGATGACAGGAAATTTAAAAAGTATTGTCATTAGGTTGATGTTCTTTCACTTCTTATTTGAGCCTAGAAAGTTTTCTTTATGCAAAAATTCTTATATGTAGCCATACCTATAAAAATTTGTGTGGCTGGCCCATATAAGAAGCTCAGGCGGACCAACGCATCTTTCTCAGTCATAATCAAAAGTCCCTCCTCTCTTAATTTCTCTCCCTCCTCGAATCAAAACCCCCTCTTGTATGTTGTCTCTCTCTCCTCAAGTTGCGCACTCCAAACTCACCTAATCTATTCCTCCAAAAAAGTAGAGATTGACATCATCGTCTTCTTCGACCAAGGTAACTCACATGAAGGCTCTGTTTGGTAGGCCTGAAAATATTTTCTAGGAAAATGGTTTTCCCTATTTTACATTGTTTGGTATGGGCCGGACAATAAAATGTAAAACTTGGGCTAAAAAGTTGTTTTCAACCCAACTGAAAACATTTTCCCTAAAATCTGAAAGGAAACCACGTTTTCCTTTCTCTCTCTCTCAAACCTAAAACACGCTACACTCTCAACTCTCAAGTCTCAGCTCATCTTCACGCTACTCAATCTTCTCTCAGCCAGGGGCGGATTTACAGGGGGTACAGTGGGTACAGTTGTACCCTCATTCCCCAAAAAACAAATTAAAGAAAATGAAAGCTAAAAGGAAAAAAAAATAAAAAAGTTAATGTATCCGTGTCTCGTGACGCGACAACGCGTCCCTCTTTTTCTCAGTTTCTCTCTCCTCTCCTCTCCTCTTTCTTTCTCAGTTTCTCCTCTTCTCTCTCTTTCTCTCACCTCTGGGCTCCTCTCTTTATCTTTCTCAGTCTAACGTTCTTTTTTTCTGGCTCCCTCATACTCTTTATTCTTTATTTCTTTTTTTCTGATGTTTGCCGGACGCACTGCCGCCTGCCGGAACCCGGAGAAGGAGCACTACGGTCTGCAGAAATCTTGGAACGAACCCATATATAAGGCTAGAACCACAAGTTCATCAGTTCTAGGTATATTTTTCCCGATTTTTTTTTTTATTTCTGTTAATTTATAGACTTTTCAATTTTCTTTAATGGAATTTGGAGTATGATTAGAAGTTGTGAAATTAAAATCAGATGTGAATTGATATTTTGAATTGATATCAGAAATTATGAAAGGGAAATTAGATGTTGTGTAGTTGTGAAATATGGAAATTGAGATTTCTTGAATTCAAGTTAGAGATTATAAATTGTGAAATTGAAATAGAGGTTGTGAATCGAACTTAGTTGAATTTGGAATGAGATATTGTGTCTTGTGAAATGTAATTTGAAACTAGGGACTTTGGAATTAATATCTAGTAATGTGTTTACTTTATACTAGATTTGGACGATGAAAAACAAAAGTTTAGAATCATTTTGGAAGAGAGGTGGAGGAAAATCACAAAAGTTGAATTTTTAGTCGTAGATTAACTCTAGCATTGTACTTTGTTTTATTTGATTTTATCTTATCTGTACCCCCATCCCGTAATTCCTGGATACGCCACTGCTCTCAGCTCATCTTCAATCTCACGAAAATCCGGTAAAACTCGTTGTTCTAATCTATATTCTCTTCAATGTTAATCTAATATTGTGCAAATTCGATTGATTTTAGGGGGTTTTTTGCTGGAAATTCGATTGATTTTAGGGTTTTTTTTGCTGGAAATTTGATTAATTTTAGGGTTTTTTGCTGGAAATTGGAATGATTTTAGGATTGTTTTGCTACAATTTCGATCGATTTTATGATTGTTTTGGTACAAAATTTAGGGTTTTATTTGACATTCTCTTCGATGTTTAAAATTTACAAATTTCGATGTTGTTAGACCATGTTCATCAGGTTGTGCATGTACAAAATTTAGGCATGTGGTGTTTTGGGTTGAGAAGCGTTTGGCAGCTCAAGGGATCATTCCTGTCTGGGAACGATAATTTGCTTTTCAATGTTGTTCAATCTAATCCAAATTCACAGTCCTTTTTTTTTGTATAAATTTCTCTGTTGATAATACATATTGAAAGATTACTGTACCTCTGTGCACATTTTGTTTACAACCTTTATCTTTAGTAAATAGCCATTTTAGATCAGCCTTTTACTCAAAAATCAATCCACAATAATTTGTACTACAGTACTAGTATATATATTTTCAACCAGTCTTCATGACGTCGTCTAACTTGAGCATTTAGTTGAACCAAATATCTTTAGCTTTATCCAATGTCTGATGCTTTTTTCTTTTTTTTTTTCTTTGATTTACCGGATTTAAATGTGGGTTCTTCATTATTTGATATCTGTATGAATTTATATTTGGGTGTGAAGATGATAAGATAATGGAAATCCTTGTTCTGTGGGTGTGATTTAGATTATTTTCGTAACATCTTTAGGATTTTGGGTTGTAATATTTTAAAAGGATTTTGGGTTTTTTTTTTTAGAAATGATCATGATGAGATGTTTACTTCATAATTCAGGTTGTTGCATTTTTTTGAGCTATTATGGAGTCGAATGATGTTCAAAAGTCGCAGGTAATACTATTCTTTGCGCTTTTATTATTTGTTATGTGTCTTCTCTATTAAGGAACTAAAACTTTTGATTTGTTAATGTTTGTAGATGATCCATAAAGGCATGATTATAGGTGATGTTGCTGCCATTATTGCTTCCATCCTTGCTTTAATTGAAGTAGATAAGTCTAGGACTAAAAGACCTAAAATAGTTAGACAACCTTATGTAAACCGGGATAGTTTGAGGGAGGCGAATATTAATAGTGTTTTATATTGTGGTGACTCTCATTGTCTTGGGCAGATTCGTATGAGGCCTGGTGCTTTTTTTGGCTTGTGTAATATTTTAGTTGAAAGGGGACTTTTGTCGGAAAGTAAGCAAATGAGTGTTAAGGAGCAAGTATTAGTATTTTTATACTTGTTGGGTCATAATGTAAGATTTCGGGCAGTCGGGGGAAGATTCTTTCGATCTACTTGGACTATACATTACTACTTCCATATTGTGCTCCAAGCAATCCTTCGCTTGTATCCATATGTTATAAAACCACCAGAAACTTTTGTGCAACCTGAAATTCAGAACAATTCAAGGTTTTTTCCTTGGTTTAAAGATTTTATTGGAGCTATAGATGGGACCCATGTACGTGCATATGTTCCTATTGAGATGCAAGATCGATTTCGGGGAAGAAAGGATAAGACTACACAGAATGTACTAGCAGCAGCTGATTATGACCTGAAATTCACTTTTGTGCTTGCTGGTTGGGAGGGTTCTGCCCATGATTCAAGGGTTTTAAGTGATGCACTTAAAAGGGGTTTTAAGGTTCCCGAAGGTAATTTTTTAACGTTTTTCTTTTGTTGCTAATTATGGTGTAGTGCACTTAAATTGATTGGAAAATTGGTGATGATTTATCAATGTAGGGAAGTATTATCTTGCCGACGCAGGGTATGGTGATCCTAAAGGATTTATGCCTCCATATAGGCGAGTGCGTTATCATTTGAAAGAGTATACCAACAACCCTCCCGAAAATGAACGAGAGTTATTCAATCTTCGGCACTCTTCACTAAGAATGTGTATAGAGAGGGCGTTTGGAGTTCTAAAGAAGCGATTTCGTGTCTTAGATGCTGAGCCATTTTGGTCATTTACAACCCAAGTGGATGTGGTTCTTGCTTGCTGTGTGATACATAATTACCTTAGGGGGGTGGGGGTTGATCCAAATGACTCAATTACAAGAGAGGCGGACTTAGAGATTGCTGCAAACTTAGATATTGATTCACAAGACATCAGACCATCACTTACTCGAAAGGAAGTGCGTGAAGAAAACAAAGAATGTGCGAAAAAGTGAGATGACATAGCTTTAGCCATGTGGGATTCGTATAAAAAGCGTCGAATTTCATGAAGTTTCTCATTGTAGTACATGTATAAATGTTTTTTTTGTCACCTTGGTGCTTTGAGCTCTAAATTAGTTTTTGGGATGTTGAACGTTTCTGAAAACGGGAAATTAGATGGTTATTTTGGTGTTGAACTTGTTGATGTTCGTATTTTCTAATTAGATGATTCCCTGCTTCTTCATTTATATATGCTACTATTGGAATCTTGAATGCAGAAATGGCAATACTTGTTTTGCCTTATTTTTATTATTCCTCTTTTTGTCTAATGAAGCAATTAGGTGGTATTAATCAAGTAAATTTGTTAAATGAGGTGGTACATCAACTTTATAACTTTGTTTAATCAAGTACATTTGTTCCAACTTTATGTGTTATTTTCTTACTAACTTATGGACGATGTTGATAATGTTATCAGGTGGTGAAAGAAGAGAAGAAAGCTAATTTCCGTTGGTCGAAGCAAATGTCCAAGGAATTATTGGGATTTCTTGCGGAAGAAGTGAAAAGAGGAAACCGACCAAATAACACTTTCAGAACTAGTTCTTTTGTAGCTGCTGCGAAGTTAATTTCAGAAAAATTTCAGACTACTTGCAATGCTGACCACGTTGAGAATCACATGAGGACATTGAGAACTGCTTGGGGAATTATATCACAAGTTCGGGGAAACTCCGGGTTTGGTTGGGATGATATTATAAAGATGGTAACTGCATCTCCTAAAACATATCTTGCTTATGTTCAGGTATGTTTTTGTTTTGTCTCTCTCCTTTACAATCTTGTCTTATGTTCAATCAATAGGAATCAAACTTCTGTTGGTCCAATTTCACATCTTGTTAGCGTAGAAGTATCAGCTCAGTCATTCACTCATCCCCTTTCGAGGTTTCTTGAACATAGTTGTATACTCATATCTGCTCAGTCTTTTTATTCTTCTTTTGTTATAGTCATGATAAATCTAGTTACACCATCTCTTTAATAACTGCTCCTCTGCTGCTAAATTTGTGGTATTTTTTTGACTGGTGGCTTTTTCAGTTGATCTCAGTTTGTTTCCTGTGCTATCACTATGCTGTTTAAAAGGCACTGTTTATACTGTGTGATTGATGCAACAATAATCTATTAACAGACACTAGCCTGCTTATATTGCAGCTCATGATGCAAGCAGCATACTAGATTCAACCACATCTCCTTTACAATAATCTCCTACTAATTTTCACTCATTTTTGTTAGTCTAGTGTTGTTGAGGTATGCTTGAATAGATGCTCGTATACTTCAAGAAGGCACAAGTATTCGTACTGTAAAGCTCCAGTGTGCTTTAGCCTTCAGCACTATCTGATTAATTGTTTTTAATTATAAGATTTTATGAATCTCTATAACACCTTCTCCATTTACTGTTCTTCAGACTTACTAGTTTGACAATAGCCATGCATGTATGTATAGGTATAGTTATTAGCCCTCTTTATGTTGATGATTAATTCAAGCTGTAAAACTTGTTATTATATGTGAAATGCTATAGTTATTATATGTGGGAATCTGAAATTTTTAAATTTTCTTCCGTATTTAACAGCAATATCCATCTCATGACAAATATTTGAACAAGAAAATTGATATGTATGAGGAGATAGCAATAGTGGCGGGTAAAGACATGGCACGAGGTAATTTCTCAAAGACATTCGGCGACATTCATAATACTTCAAGTGAGCAGCCTAGTACTACTGAAATTGAGTCTACCAAGTCAGACAGTGGAACTTCTTCTGAGCCCAGATCTCATAGAAAGAGGCCTCGAGTTGAAGACGAAGGGGGTGATTTGCAACATATCTCTACTCAACTAGGTGAAGTTGTTAGTGCTTTGAAAAAAAATTCGGACAACCAACTTGATGTGGGGAAACTTTACGAGGAAATCATGAAGATGGATGACTTTGAAGAAGCTATCCGCGTTGCTGCTTTTGACCACTTGGTTGAGCGTGAGATGCTTGCTAAAGCTTTCTTGACCAAAAGTGAATCTCTTCGCAAGCTTTGGCTCCAAAAATATGTCAAGACTCTACTTTAATTTTTTTAGTAGCTAACTTTGTGTTGTGAACTATCTACTATTTTGAAGGTTTTGATGTGGACTATTGTTATGACTAATAGTCTCAATAGTATTGTGCTGTGACATGTTAGAAACTTTGGGAATGTTATAAGAATGACTTTTTTTCTAGCAAAAATGTTAAATTAGTTTGCTCAAAATTTTTTAGGAAGCCAATAATAATTTTTCTAGCAAAAAATGTTATAAGAATGACTTTTTTTTCTAGCAAAAATGTTATATTCATCTTCCCATAATAATTTAAGGAAGCAAAGAGATATATATATAAGAGTTTTAAAAAAACTAATAAAAGAACAATAACTAACACTCAAGAGGTAGCAACTAGATTAATAGTTGAAACTGATTTTCCATTGAACCAAACAATGGAAAATGCTTATAGTGGAAAACCATTTACCATGCAACCAAACAAAGGAAAATGCTTATGAAATTGAGTTTTCCTATGTCAAAGGTTTTCCTTGTAAACTCATTTTCAGTTGAAAGTGTTTTACGCTCTACCAAACGGAGCCGAAGAGATTACCTTCGACCCTCGGAAATTAAAAACAGGAAAATTTCATCCCACTTCGCGCCATTGATGAGCCGCCATTTGAGTCTGAAGATGAGATTGCTCGAGCTTATGAGGAGCTTTGTGGTCCAGCTTATAGTGGCGAGACTTATCTTGGGAATGATATTTATGTCATGAATTCTAAGGTAAAGGAAAACTATTTGGGTTTGTAAAGGTGTTCTGGAGAAGAGTTAAATTGGGTTGTTTGATCATTATATTGATGAGGAGGGATAACATGGTTATGCCCGTTTTGGTTAGGAATTGCCGATGTAGAACATAGACTTGATTTGAATTTAATTTTTTATTTAGTTGTTTTGTAAATTTCGATTTATGTACTCAGTTCACATTTTGAACCGTTGTTGAATGTTGATAATTATTAATCTAGAAGAGTGGAGAACAGCGCGTTTTTAAAAGTAACCTAATTTGTTTAAATCAGAGTAACCCATTTTATTGTTTAATCATATGAGTAATAACCTTGTTTAATCTCATGAGTAACCTCATTTATTCATACAAGTAACCTCATTTATTTATACAAGTAACCTCTTTTAACTATGCGAGTAACTCCAATTGTTAATAAAAAGTAATCGCATTTATTCCTACGAGTAATCCCAATTTTCTATACAAGTAAGCTCTTTTAAATTAGTTACATCAACGATTGTTTAAACTTTGTGTAACCTTAAGAATATTATATGAGTAACTGTATTGAAGTAACCACATTTAATCATATGAGTAATAACCTCATTTAATCATATGAGTAACCTCATTTAATCATATGAGTAACCCCATTTAACCATAAAAGAATCCTTATTTATTCATACTAATAACCTCATTCAATCATACGAGTAACTCCAATTGTTCACAAAAGTAACTATATGTATTATTACGATTAACCTCATTCATTTATAAGAGTAAATTGATTATAGTATCCACTTTTGTTTATAAAGTAACATCATTTGCTTATAAGAGTAACTCCCTTTTATTGTTAAAAGTAAACTTATCCGTCAAGGTAACCACATTAATTCATACAACTAACTACATTCGTTCATAAGAGTAAACTCATTAGTATATCCCTTTTGTTTATAAAAGTAACTCCATTAATTTATAAGAGTAACCCCCTTTTATTATTATGCGTAACCTTAAAAATATTATATGAGTAATCCCATTTTTTTTTGGAGTAACTTCATAAATCATACGAGCAATCTCATTCAATCATAAGAGTAACCTTGTTTAACCATACGAGTAACCCCAACTATTTACAAAAGTAACCTCATTTATTCATACGAGTAACACTATTGGTTCATAAGAGTAAACTGATTAGTATCCTCTTTTGTTATAAAAGTAACCCAAATTATTTATAAGAGTAACCCCCTTTTTATTGTTATGCATTTTTTAAAGAGAAATTTTATTATTTGAAGGTCAAACGACATCTATAATAAATATTAAAGAAAAGCAAAATACAACCAAACAAGTTTAAATCAAACTCGTATAGTCGTATTTGATGAAACTACAATGAACCAGGTTGACCAAAGTAATGCAGTCCCCTTTTATGTGCTGAATCTTAAAGCTCTTAATGGAATCCAGGGCCGGATTTTAGCCCGTGCATTATGGTCCACAGCACAGGGCCACATATTTTTAGGGGCCCAAATTTGAGGTAGCCCAGCTGGAAAAATCTGATATTTTTGTCAATTAAAAACATTACCCCTTTCTCTCTCCTCCATTACTGATATCTCCTTCCCCAAAAAAAAACCCAAAACACGCTACAGATTTGCCTTCCCCGAATCACGCTTGAAATCCTTCATTGATTTATCTCTCTTAATTCGGGAAGCAGTGATTATGGCAAGTTTGGCAAAGACCTTCAAAATTCTGGAATTGTTTTCAATTGAACAAGTAATTCAATTTTTTTTTCTGTTTATCAAGAGAAAGAAGATTCTCAATTGCAAATATATCAAGAGAAAGAAGAAATTATACCAATTACAAGCTTCCAGTGGCAGTATTCATCATCAAGCTAGCTATTGTCGTGAAACCAGGTACTTTTTATGTTCTTGTTTATTTTTATTTTTTTTTATTGGTGGGTATATTTTTCAATTAACCTTCAATATTTCAATTATAAAATTGCAGATTTTTTTTCTCGTTTTGGATTAAAATGCAATAATTAGGGAGATGACTAGATGAGAAAACATTATTAGATTATATAATAGATTATTAAATGTTAGGCAGCAGTAGATTGTTTTCGTGAATTAGTATGTTGTAGCCTGTATGCATCATAGAAGAAATTGATATGAAAAAGGAACCAACTGTTCACTGTTGATGCAACTGTTTTGTAACCAACTGTTGTCAGCAGACGTATTCAGCTTGATGTTTGTGGGAGATTCAAGAGCTTAGTGGAGCTAAATTGGACTGATAGTGATGAGGATATATAAAAGCTGGTTCCATGGACTTGTTCTTAATTGTTTGAGCTAGGTTGTGTTGTAGGTGTGGTTTGCTGTTGAGTTTTTTGTCCTTGTTTTTCTGCTGATGGTTGTATTTTTTGACTTTTGAGATGTAGCTTGATTTGTTTGTTGTAGTACTGTTGGTATTGTGTGTTTGTTGTTGTGGTGTTATGTGCTTCAGTGACTTAGGATGTATTGGTGTTTTTTTGAAGGTTGACTGGTTGAGATCTATTACAAAATTGCAGTACTACTGGAATTAGCGATGCAGTGATGCTATTACTATGAAGTGTCAAATTACCAAGACATCAGGTTGTTTCAATCCTTTTTCATTTTAATTTTGCATGTTCTGCTCCCTGTTTTTTAATTGCATATTATGGCCCCTAGCATTAGAAAACATGAGTCTGGCTATGAGAAACGTAAGAAACAAAAAAAATTTGAAGAGTTACAGAGGTCACAAAGAGGAGCATTAGATAAATTTGTAATTAAAACACCACAAGTTCCTATTGAAAATCCAAATGTTGGTGTTGATATTGAGAATGATAAAAATATGGACAATCAAGATTTTGTTGTTGAAAATGGCGATGATGTGCACTTTGATATTGAGAATGATGCTTTAGATGATTTTGATAATGAAGAAACATGTGAAACTTTTCCCATGCTTGATATTTTTTATCCAAGGAATTGGGATGGACTTGACTCAAAAATGATTGATTTGTTAATAGTCAAGGGTCCTAAAAGAGATAATTCCTTTGTAAAAGGTCCTAAAGATAAGTCTTCTAATAGGCGATTTACTGCAAATTTATATACTAGAGCCTTATCTAATGGAGAAAAGTGTGATAGAGAATGGCTAGTTTACTCAAAAGAGCTTGATAGGGTATTCTGTTTTTGTTGCAAAATCTTTAAGAAAGGGATTGGTAGAGGTCAATTGACAAATGAAGGTTTTAGTGATTGGGCACATATTGGTGAAAGACTTAGAGAACATGAGACAGGTATGGAGCATATTAGAAATATGGCTACTTGGTACGATTTGCGTCAAAGGTTTACAAAAAATCAATCCATTGACAAAGTAGCTCAAGGACTAATTGAAAAACAAAAAGATCATTGGAAAAAAGTTTTATTAAGATTTATTGCTCTTGTTAAGTTTCTTTCCAAACATAATCTAGCTTTTCGGGGTACTAATGAGAAATTGTATCAAAATGGTAATGGAAATTTTTTAGGCTTAGTTGAGATGTTGGCCGAGTTTGACCCTATTGTCCAAGAACATGTTAGGCGTATTGAAAATGAAGAAATTTACTTTCATTATCTTGGTCCTAGCGTCCAAAATGAGTTAATATTTTTGCTTGCTTCCTCAATCAAATCTGAAATATTAAAAAAAAAAAAAAAAGTAAAGTATTTTTTCTGTGATACTTGATTGTACTCCTGATGTTAGCCACAAGGAGCAAATGTCATTAATAATAAGATATGTGGATGTCTCTTCATATCGTGTTAGCATTGAAGAGTCTTTTTTAGGATTTTTGAATGTGAATGATTCAACTGGACAAGGGCTCTTTAATACTTTGCAAAATGAGTTGCGACTTCTTGATCTTGATATTTCTAATGTGCGTGGACAAGGTTATGATAATGGGTCAAATATGAAAGGCAAGCATCAAGGTGTACAAAAAAGACTTTTGGATGAAAATCCTAGAGCTTTTTATACCCCTTGTGGTTGTCATAGTCTTAATTTAGTTTTATGTGATATGGCGAATACTTGTAGTAAAGCCAAAGATTTTTTTGGAGTTATACAACGCATATATACAATTTTTGCAAAATCTACTAAGAGATGGGATATTTTGAAAGCTAATATACAAGGCTTAACTCTCAAGTCATTGTCTTCCACTCGTTGGGAGAGTCGTGTTGATAGTGTTCAAGCCATAAGATTTCAAATGGTAGAAATACGATAGGCTTTACTTCAAGTGGGAGAAACCGATGGTGATTCTTTAATAAAAAGTGAGGCTAAATCTTTAGCAACAAATGAACTTGGTGATTTTGAGTTTTTGGTGGCAATAGTAATTTGGTTTGAAATGTTGTTTCATGTTAATTTTGTTAGCAAGTACTTACAATCAAAAGACATGCTAATTGATGTTGCCATGGAAAAAATTAGGGAATTGATTTCCTTTTTTGAGAGATACAGAGAAAGTGGTTTTAATGATGCTTTGGGTTCGGCTAAGGAAATTGCCATTAAAATGGATATAGACCCAATATTTCCTAAGAGGCGTGAAATTCGTAGAAAAAAAACAATTTGATGAAAATTCAAATGCATCATCAGATGTTTCACTATCTGCAGAAGAATCATTTAGAGTTAAGTATTTTCTTTGCATTGTTGATCAAGCCATTGTTTCTCTTAAGAGGAGGTTTGAGCAATATCAAGAATATGAAAAAATCTTTGGTTTCTTGTTTAATTCTGACCTCTTAGAATCTTTAGATGATATGAGCTTGAAGTCTTGTTGTAGTCGTCTTGAAAATGCTCTTAAACATAATGGACATTCAGATATTGATGGAAATGAGTTATATGTGGAGTTGAAACTAAGAAGAGAACTACCACCATTGGAAAAAACAGGGCCTATTGAAATTTTGAAAGATTTGAAATTGTTTGATTGTTTTCCTAATGCGGTTATTGCATACAGAATTTTATTGACCATTCCCGTTACTGTTGCATCCGCAGAGAGAAGTTTTTCCAAGTTGAAATTGTTAAAGTCCTACTTGCGCTCTACAATGTCACAAGAACGGCTTAATGGATTAGCGATGATTTCTATCGAAAATGATCTTTTGGAGAAAGTAGGATATGAAGAGTTGATTGATGAGTTTGCGTCAAAAAATGCTCGACGAACATCTCTTTTTAAATAAAATATCTCTAGTTGGTAATTGTTAACATATCATTGTTTTGAAATATCTATAGTTTGTTGCAGCAGCTCTCCTCCCATATGGAGTGTCTTCATGATACTAGGATCATATTTATAATAAAAGCGAAGTTACGTTGTTTGAATTGTGCTTATACTTATAATATGGCCTCATTTTGTTATAAGAACGGGGCCACATGAATCTAAAAAACGGCCCTGATGGAATCGTCTATCATTTTGACATAGTTTGTAGAAAAATATTCTTGGTGTAACAAATTTGACTGCATCGAGCTTCCAACACCTCCATGTTGATAGTTTTGAACTTCAACCAATGAGAACAATTTTCCATATCTACAAACAAACAAACAAGACTCGCAACTCCCATAAGAAGACCTCCACAACAGAGAAGACAAAAATCCCCATAGCAGGGCTCAAGAAACTCTCATAAAGAGAAGACTAATTTATTCAACAAAACAAGAAAATAAACTAGAAATTGAAAACAAGAGAGGAAAAGGGGCATACCATGAACAAGAAACATCATTTGTTCATAAAAGAAACCCTATTTAATTATACGAGTAACCTCAATTGTTCACAGAAGTAATTGCATTTATTCATACGAGTAACCCTATTCGTTTATAAAAGTAAACTTATAAGTATCCCGTTTGTTATAAAAGTAACTCCCTTAAAGTAACTACATTTATTCATATGAGTAACTTCATTCGTTCGTAAGAGTAACCCCTTTTATTCATTAGTATTTTAGCTATTTTCTTAAAACTTAGTAATGCACCTTTTTGTGTTTTCATGTTTTAGGTGTTGCCTTCAAGGTCATCATCCCACACACAGACATAGAAGGGTTCATCGGGGAAAAACAAGTTGTTTTGGAAGGGTTTGTGCACAAAGGTCAACTTCAAATAGACATTTCTCACAGCACACTCAACATATTGTGAAGATTCAAGTTGGAGATGAAAATTTGGCTTGATGTATTTCCAACGCTTGGTCAACAACGCAATTCCGATAAAAAACAAGTGAAATATGGCTTTTGAAAATGAGTTGATGGGCTGATAAGCGCGCTCGCACAGCCACACAGAAAGTTATAGATGTGGTCGGCCGTTCACAAGACGTATTCTTTATAATAATCTCTCGTACAATTATTTATATATTTATTTATATTTAAATTAAGCAAAAAGGTAATCCAATATCTATAAAATATATATTCACTCCCCCTTCTATTCTACTTCTACATCTTAAATAACATTATCCAAGGGTTGTTAGAGAGCATTAAGCTAAAGCAAACAAAAGTAATGACATTTCTGGCTTTCACCTTTCTGCAGTTCATACTTCATATATGTGCACATTAGTTAAGCCCAGCACTATTTGCCAAACAAAATGAAAAAGAGAAGTTAGCCGGGTACTATGTTTACTTATTTCAAATGGTACCTCCTACCTACCATCACAGGCCGATCTATTAAAGAAGAAAAAGTATATGAGTAAGTTCGTATTCATGATCTGAAAATTTGTAAAAGTGCTTGTATCATACACAAATTGTACCTGACACAAATATAATTTGATATCCCTCAAAAACAAAAATACTTCGTCCATTTTTTTCTACTTGCAACGTTTTGACTTTTACACTATTTATGCACTTATTTTGAACGGAGATTTATGAATAATATGCAAATAAATTTTAGCATGTAAGGTGTTGTTGTATAGTTAAAAAAAAATTAACAAGATTTCAACTTTTTATAATTTTCACAAATATAAAATTAGAAACATTAATGGTCAAAGTTGTATATTGGGAAGCCTTAAAGACAAAACGTTCAAGTAAAAAAACGAGTTAAGAATAATGGAAAGACTCAGACTTTGATTCTTCCTTTATTCTTTTTAATTGCAACATTTGCCTTTTCACACTTGCCGAGGCACAATTTTGACCATAAATAACTTTAGTTATGTATTTGTAAAAATTATGCAAATAATATATTAAAAAACTACACTATGAGACGAATCAAATAAGATCTCATATGACTATGTTTATCTTTGTGTATAGATCATCATATACAGTCAAAGTGTGAATCGTGAATAGTAAAAAAGTCAAAATGTTGCAATTAATAAAGAATGGAGGAAGTATAAATTATCATTAAGGACCTGAACTTTCAAAAGTTATCATTAAGGACGTGTGGTTAAGTTCTTGAGTTAAAACTATTAAAAATAATAGTAAATTAAAAATATTTCTTCTTCAAATCAAATAAAACCAATGCTAAAAATTTTTTACTTTGTATGTCATTCCACCACCACCAACCCCAAATTAAATAGGGATATTATCTCAGATAACCCTGACATATAGGCTTTTTTCCAATATAACCCCGACTTTGGCAGCCCTGTCTCCGATAACCCTGAACTTGATTTTTGTCATTAAACCTGACGGAATTGTTAACGGCATTAACTATTTTCAAACAAAAATACTTATTGTATTTAAAAAAAAAAACCCAAACTCATCTTTTTCTCTCTCTTGTACTTCATCTCTTCTCAAGCATTCATCAATGGTTACTGTTGTAGTCTAACATCTACGGCTCTCTTTAAGACACTTGGTCTCATCAGAGCCGTACACGTGTCACCTTAGTTAAAGAGAAGAAACGCCTTGCATCTTTGGGCTACACTCAGCAGAGTTAAAAGGTCTAAATTCTGGCCCAGCAGTCAGAGCCCAGCAATGTAAGGTGGCTGAAGGAGATTGGTTAATAGATATCCACTAGTCATGATCTGCCACGTGTCATGATTTGATTTCTCACCCAATCAGAAGCCACTATTCTAGGGCAGGTTTTAAGGATAGCTGTCAACTTGCTATCACTATAAATACCCCTGAAATCAGGAGAAACATTCATTCAATGCAAACAGTGCAAAGTTACTCTGTAAAACTACTCTCTCACTTTCTCTCTCTATCTCTACTTTCTCTTACAACTCCTAATATCTGACTTAAGCATCGGAGGGGGAACCACCACCCAAACCTCCAGGGTGGGTCCCTTTTTGCAGGTTCGGGAACGAAGCTCAGGCTTGGACTTGGTTGATTCAGGCATTGTTGCACAAGTCTCCAAAGAAGAACATCTAAGGGATACTAGTTTACTTGCTCGACAAGAAAGCACCATCTACAGCTTACTTGTTGGACAAGGGACGAAACATTTGACGCCGTCTGTGGGGAGACGCAACGATGACTGATTGTCAATCGTCCAACCTTGCCAGAAACCGAAGTCTTCAGGTTAATGTCGAAGACACAGTAGAACACGAGAGACCACCTCGAGGAAGGGATAGACCCCCGTCCATCGTCCAGGTTCTTTGGACCAAGCCGCAGAACTTTGTCATTCAAGAGAATCTTGAACGTCCGGTGGCTGCCGCCCATCTAGAGAACGCCTTGAATGATTTCCGGGCAAAGATGGGTCATGATCGTCCGAGAACAGATCAAGAGCAATATGTTGTTTTTCCGGCTTAACCCTGAGCCAGCTGCTAACAATCCACCTCCCCCTAGGGGACGTTCCCAAGACGATCGTCCAGGTCCTAGTCGACCTGTTCGTCAGGAACCCTCTAGGAGAACGGCAAGAGGAAGCAGCCGAGAGGATAATGATCGGCGAAGGAAGATGGATTGGAACCCGGTGGTAAGGACCCGGGGACCATGTTCGTCCAAGCGGGCACCAAATGGAAACAGATGCCAGAGAATATCTAGAAGCAAAGAGAGCAGCAGCAATACAACGATCAGCGACAGGTTCTACATCATACCTGAGAGACCCTCCTTTGAGGTTGTCGTCCAGAGGGGAGGGACGAAGTTTAAGTCACTCTCTTGTTCATCCACGACAGGAGAAGACAGTGGCTCAACCCATGGTCTATAGGCGGCCATTGCTTGCAAACACGTCGTCTGATCCGGTGTTAAAGGAATATCGTAAGGAGTACATACCCATTGAGGGACAGATGGGAGCCCTCCAGATTAACTGGCCCACTCCATTCTCGGCCAGGATAATGGAGGCGCCCCCCTTCCCAAAGGTTAACCTCCCTACTATAGAACCTTTTGATGGAACAACAGATCCCGATGATCACTTATACGCTACAAACATCGGATGTACGTCCAAGGAGTAGATGATGCTACTGGTGTAAGAACTTCCCAGCAACTTTGAAGGGAGTAGCTCAGAAGTGGTTTAACAATCTTCCACCCAATTCAGTCAATAATTTCACGGAACTCAGTTTCTTATTCACTAGTCACTTTGTTGCCAACAAGCAAGAACAAAAAACAAGCATGCACCTAGGCAAGGTCGTCCAGGGACCTAAGGAGGCTCTTAGAAGTTTCGTTAAGAGATTCAACCTTGAAGCCCTTCAGATCCAAGATCTTAATGCTGGAGTGGTCTTTGATGCCTTCATTAGGGGTCTAAGGCCAGGAAGCTTTAAGTTTGATCTTGTTAAAAAGAAAATCTCCACTCTTGCCGAAGCCTTAAGGGAAGCTGAAGCGTTTATTCACGCTACCGAAGTGTGTGCTGAGGCAAAGCATCCCGAGTCTAAGAAGCCTGAAGAGGTTGCTCAGCCAAAGAAGAGCAACCCCAAGAAGGCCGAGACTTGGGCTATAACCTCCACCACCACTTCATCCAGAAGGAGCAAGAGAAAAGAAGCTGAGCCATCCTCATCCAATCCTATTGAATTTAACAAGGACCAATACTCCATTCTCATGGAGATTAAGGATCAATATGAGTTGAAGGCCCCAGCTGAGATGAAAACCCCTTATAGAAATAGGGATAAGAGCAAGTATTGCCACTTCCACAAGGATTGCGGTCACGAAACTAATGAATGTAAGTACCTCAAGAAGGCTTTGGAGGAGCTAGCTCGAAAGGGAAAGATGAACTCCTATATGCCTCAAGGGGGAAGGAAGTTTCAAAGAAAAGACAATTGGCAGACTAAGAAGAAGGAAAGTGAGAGCACAGACGAGGATGTTGTTCTCGAATTTTCGGAGGGTTTGCTGCTGGAGGACCAACCAATAGAGGACACAAAAACTACCTTAGGGAGCTTGGCCAAGTTTTGTTAGCTGATCAGACAAAGGCTGAGCCCTTCCCAAGGGTGGTAGTTAGTGAGCAAGATCGGGGCAGGTTGAGGACTCCCCATGATGATCCTTTGGTTGTAGAAATGAAAATAGCAAACTTGAGAGTAAGAAGAATTCGATCGACACTTGGAAGCTCGACGGACATCATCGGTCTTGCTTGCTTGTCAGATTAAAATTTGATGAGAAGAACTTGGTTCCCGTTCACCATCCCATCATAGGGTTTGGGGGAGGAGTCATCCACCCAATGGGAACTGTTACTTTGCCCGTTCGAGTGGGAGAAAAGGATGCCGCTAGAACTTTGTTTATCAAGTTCTTGGTAGTTCGAGATTTTACAGCCTACAATGTCATTCTTGGGCGACCAACTCTGAATCACGTCAAAGCCGTAATAGTTACTCACCTGATGTTGATGAAGTATGAGTGTGATGATGGCAAGATTGGCTCATTATATGGGGACCAGCAGGTGGCTAGGGAGTGTTATCTGACTACCCTCAAGCCGTCATCATGGAAGATATGCAATGAAGATCGGACGCGGAGTTCTTTGGTGAAAGGAAAACGTCCGAAATAGAGAAGGATAAGACGAAGGTGGTTAGCGAGAGGAAAACGTCCGGGATAGTCAAGGACCACTTGGCCTCATTGAAGACGGCCATTGAGAGCCCTCAGACGCCTCTCGCTCCCTCAAGGAAGGCGTCTGAGCATCTTCCCAGCAAAAAGAGAAAATATGAAATCATCAAGGAAGAGCCTCCCTTGCCTGAAGAAGTGATGGCCACCATGGGACTAGCAATAGAGCGTCCAGAACCAGTCGAGGCCCCAGAAGACGTATGTCTGGATGAGGCTCGTCCAGAACGAACCTTGAAAATTGGTTCTTCACTCTCTTTGGGCTTAAGAAGCCTCTTAATCAGCTTGCTGAAAGAATTTCAAGACGTGTTTGCCTATTGTGTTGAAGAAATGCCTGGAATTGATCCAGAAGTAGCCGTCCATCGGCTAAATGTTGATCCAAAATTAAAGCCAGTCCGTCAGAAGAAAAGGCATTTGGGACCGACTTGGAATCAAGCGGTCGACCAGGAAGTTCAGAAGTTGTTGGAGTCAAAATTCATCAAAGCAACTTATTATCCAGAATGGATAGCAAATGTGGTCATGGTGCCCAAGCCCAATGGCACCTGGAGGATGTGTGTAGACTATACCGATCTCAACAAGGCTTGTCCCAAGGACGACTTCCCCGCCGAAGTTGGATCGTCCGGTGGACTCCACGGCCGGCCACGCTTTACTAAGCTTCATGGACGCCTATTCGGGTTTCCATCAAATTCCCATGTGGCCGAAAGGATCGGGACAAAACGTCCTTCATTGCGAAAAAGGACTATATGGCTGGTTGAGAATGCCATTTGGTGCGCGCAATGCTCCCGGCCACATTCCAAAGATTGATCAATCTTGTTTTTCGGCCACGGTTGGGAAGGAACATGGAAGCGTATATTGATGATATGATAGTCAAGAGCCGTCAAGAAGAAAGTCATGTGGGTGATTTGAGAGAAACCTTTGAGACTCTCGGGAAATACAAGTTAAAAGCTGAATCCCAAAGAAATGTGTTTTTGGGGTTTTGTCGGGGAAGTTCCTAGGCTTCTTGGTAGACCGAGAGGGAATTGAAGCAAATCCCGAAAAGATACAAGCTATTTTTGACATGAAGTCTCCGTCAAAGGTAAAGGAAGTTCAGAGACTGACGGGTTGCTTGGCTGCCCTTGGACGTTTCTTGTCTAAGTCAGGCGACAAGTGCCATCACTTCTTCGCCACCATTAAGAAAAAAGCTAAGTTTGAGTGGACAAATGAGGCGGAGCAAGCACTACAGCAGGTCAAGGACCACCTTCGGCAGCTGCCTAGGTTGGTCAGCCCGGCTGAGGGGGGAAAGTTGTTTGTATATTTGGCCGTGTCCACTCAAGCTGTGAGTGCTGTTCTCCTGGCTGAAAGTGAATCCGTCCAAGTCCCAATATACTTCGTGAGTCACGTACTCAAAGACGCGGAAAATAGGTACACTCCCGTTGAGAAGTTTGGATTGGCCCTCGTCATGGCCAGCAGAAAGTTAAGGCCCTATTTCTTGGCGCACAGTATAATCGTCTACACTGATCAGCCTTTGAAGCAAGTTCTACTGAAGATGGAAGCTGCTGGACGAATGCTAAAATGGGCGGTGGAGCTTAACATGTTTGATATATCCTTTGAACCAAGGAAAGCCATTAAAGGGCAAGCCTTGGCAGACTTTATAGTCGAGCTTACTCGGCCAGCCATAGAGCCGATATCTGATCCAGCAAGAGGAAGAAGGCATTGGACGCTCATGGTTGATGGCTCGTCCACAGTCAATGGATGTGGAGCAGGAATCATTTGCCAATCTCCCGAAGGGGACAAGTTTGAATATGCATTAAGATTCCAGTTCAGAGCGTCCAATAACGAAGCTGAATATGAGGCACTCTTAGCAGGAATCAAAATGTGCAAGGCGGCCGGAGCTGTTGAGATCGAGGCCAAATCGGACTCCCTCTTAGTGGTCAGCCAGGTTAATGGAGATTTTGAATGCAAAGAAGCATCAATGAGCAAATACATGCGACTCATCAAAGATGAGATAGAGCCATTAAAACGATTTGTCCTCGACCAAGTACCAAGGTCAGAAAATCATCAAGCAGATGCTCTCTCGAAGTTGGCCAGCTCGGCTGAAGGTGATGTGCCAAGAACAGTATTTTGGGAAGTCAAACCCAAAAAGAGCATCGATCAAGAGCAGATTATGTTTCTCAGCCGCGGGACTGTCTGGATGGAGCCGATCATAGAATACAAGAAGACGGGACGATTGCCTTCAGATCCCGTAGAGGCTAAGTATGTGAAGGCTAGGGACAAGTGGTTTGAGCTATGGGACGAGACGCTTTACAAGAAATCATTCAACCGGCCTCTGCTCAAGTGCGTCACCAGAGAAGATGGTCTGGAGGTCCTGAAAGAACTCCATGAAGGAGCTTGTGCTTCTCACATTGGGGGAAGAGCTTTAGGGGAGAAGGCTTTAAGGACGGGGTACTACTGGCCTACCTTAAAGGAAGACGCTCTAGTCTATGCAAAGAAGTGTGACAGTTGTCAGAAGCATGGAAATGTGCATCAGAAGCCGTCCAACTACTTAACCCCCATCTTGTTCCCTTTACCTTTTGCCAAATGGGGCATGGATATCCTAGGACCTTTCCCGGTGGCCGCCGGACAAAAGAAGTTTGTGATAGTGGCAGTTGATTACTTCACTAAATGGATAGAGGCAGAGGCCATGCGAGGAATAACAACAAACGACGTCAAGGGCTTCATCTGGAAAAGCATTATAACCCGTTTTGGCATACCACAGTCCATCGTCTTTGATAATGGCCCCCCAATTTGAAACACCTAAACCGAAGGAGTGGTTGGCGAAAAGAAAATAAAAGCACACTTCACGCCGTTGCCCTCCCACAAGCAAATGGGCAAGTAGAGTCCTTCAACAAGATTCTATCAAATGGAATCAAAAAGAAGCTAGAAAACGCCAAGGGACAATGGGTTGAAGAGCTGCAGTTGGTGTTATGGTCCATCAGAACAACCGCCAAGAACTCTACTGGGGAGACGCCCTTCATGTTAGTCTATGGCACAGAAGCTGTCTTGCCCATTGAGATTGAGGAACCCACCCTGCGAGTTATGCTGTACACAGAAGATGCCAACTGGGCTGCATTACGCACGGCTTTGGACCAAGTGCCAGAAGTCAGGGGCAATGCCTTGCTAAGAATGCAATTGTACAAACTGCGTATGGCTCGGGAGTTTAACAAAAGAGTTGTTAGACGACCGCTCAAAGTAGGGGATCTTGTCCTTAGAAAGATGGAAGCGGTTGGACGAGCAAAAGAGTTAGGGAAGCTAACACCTAATTGGGAAGGACCTTACATGATTATCCAAGAGGCTAGCAAGTGGTACTTTTCGTCTTCAGGATCTGGATGGACGACCAATACAGCGTACTTGGAATTCTGATAATTTGAAAAAGTATCACGTCTAACTCAATTCACCGTCGAATATCTATAAGGTAGTTTGTAGTTAATCCAAAGTGTCGCGGCACATGTTAGAAAAAAGAATTGTATACATGCATCTTGGCATTCCGTCAAGCAAAATCCATATAATACAATTCCTACTTTCTTATTTCCTTGTTTATTTTCACCAAGTTAACTCACTTTGGGGCATTAAATCAGTTACTCGTCTAAAAGTGACAGTAACTTGGATAAAAAAGAAAAGCGTCACAATTACTCATTTTTATGCCGAACATCACTCCATCGAAGAGACCGGCCAAAGTATAGCACATACAAGGCCGTCAAACTGACAAAACCTCTAGTAAGAGTAACGTCAAAGTCTCGAGAGAAAGGCGGCTCCGAAATAAGTCCTTAGTAAAGGATACTTATCTTCACAAGCACGGCCAGCTAAGTAGCCTAGACCCTAGTAAGGGATCGCTACTTAATGACGAGTGTTGCTCCCTCAAGGAAGCCGGCTAAAACATGCGTTCAGCATATATAACAAGTTCGTCCGATAATTTCAGCAGGCTCGGCCAAAGATGACCGCTTTCCTTCTTGGACTTTGGCTCGCCCACCATGTACGGTTGAACTAAGTCCAAGAAGGGGGGGAATGATAGAAGCCTAAAGGACGAGCTCAAGAGAACAAGGTCGTCCAAAACCAAGAGGACCTAGGCAATAGATGCCTTTGTGATTATATAAGACCACCCAAGGTCGTCCAAAACAAGTGTTTCAATCATATTATGCAGATCGTCTACGATGTTCAAGACGAGTCAACTTTTGTACTTAGAAACAATTCAAAGTTAATGTGATAGTCAAATGGGAATTGATGAAAATAAGAGGCAAGCAAGTGGCAAAAGTCTTTCATATATATCATGAGTAAAATTTACAAAATAAGATTACTGAAGGACTAAGGCTACAACGGCAGATAACCAAAGAAACTAGAAAAATAAACCTAAAACTAGGCTTCGTCTTCAACATGAGTTTCTTGGTTGTCCTCGGGCTCCTCATCTTCGGTGAAGCCTCGTCGCCCGACTCTATAAACTCCGGAGGTTCCTCCGCCACAGACCATGGCCCTATGGGCACTCTGTTGGTATTCCAGGCGACGGACAAAGCTCGGGACCTCCTCAGCTTCAGCCAGCATTTCGAAGGCCTTGACGGCCCAATCCTTGGACGTTTCTACAACATGTTCAAGGCCCTTTTTGGCATCGTCAAAGGTTTGGGAAACCGTCTTTTCTAGACGAGCGTTTCTCGCCCTTAGAAGAATATTCTCCCTTCTCAGCTGAGCAGCGACAAGAAGGGCGGCGTCTCTCTCACCCTTAAGATCAGTAGAGAGAGTGTTGATGATCATCTTCAGATGGTCTCTCTCCTTGTACTGATCATTGGTAGTAACAAGATATTTCTTGTTATTGGATTCAAGTTCTGCCGACCTTTTCTCCAATGCATCGAGTGACTGACGATGGAGAGTATTCGCCATCTCAATGTCATGAATGGCCTTGTCGCCGGCCGTTGTAGCAAGATGGACGAGGTGCTTGTTCTATTTTCTGAGCTCCCTCGCCCATTCTTCAGTTAGCATGCTGCGAGCCAGAAGCTGGAACAATGAAAACAAATCAAGTTATTAGACGAGTAAAAGAATCAAAATTTGTATCAAGTATAAAATAAAGCAGGCTAAAAGCAATACCTCGGCAAGAAGTCGAGACATGTAGCCCACATGCCCGACGAGACGCCCCCCCTTAATCCTTTAATGTAGGATTCAGGGTAGCACTTGAAGAGCTCCTGCTTAAGTCGCTCCTTCTCCAGCTTCGACATTTTGGCAAAAGCAGGAGAAGACTCCTCGTCCGAATCAGCGAGGGGAGGAGTTGGGGGAATAGCAGGGCCTTTACCCTAATCTGAAAGAGGGGGAAAGTCAGTTATCTTGATAGGAAAGACGATAGCTTGTCTATTGGACGGACTCATGGACCGTCCACCGACCCGCACCGTCCTAACTATATTGGGGTAATACGACTCACCGGACGAAAGTGATGCCGTCCTAACAGCTAAGGGCATCTGTGGCACCAGCTTAGCTACCGAGCCGCTGAACCCTGGATAGTTCTCGGCCGCAGCTCCGGATTCTCGGTGCAACTAAAGCCAAGGCCGACTCGGTTTGACCTCGGTAGAGTCGGCCAAGAACACACCGAGCGGAACGGCCGCATGAGCACCCTCTCCCTCCTCAGCCGGGGCAACAGCCGAAGGCTCCTTTTTAGGAACCTTGGCTGGTGGGGGAGGCATACTTCTCTCCCCAACCTCGCCAGTTGGAGCCGTCTTATCTGCCTTCTTCCTTGTGAAGCCCTTAGGCTTCTTCGCTGAAGGCTGGTCAGCGGCTGTAGCTGGCCTCTTTTTGGACGAGGACGACTTCCCAGGTGGAAGTTTGTTGGTAGGAGCATTTTTCTGAAAAAAGTAAACAAGTCATCAAATTGGTCGTCCTAGGAACAAAAGTTATAACTGCTATTACAAAGACTTCGTCGGAAAAAAGAAATGAAAGATGATTTGCAAATATGCAGACGAGTATGGCCCCAAGAAGGTGACCGTTCAAATATAGACGTCCTTCTATGGAAGACTCTCGTCCAAAAAATTGTGCAACTCCAGACGAGTAGGGCGCCAAGAAGGTGCCCGTCCAAGTCTGGACGTTCTCATACTTTTGGTGGCCCTCGTTCAAAAATTCGATGCCAATTTCGGACGAGTATGGCGCCAAGAAGGTGAACGTCCAAGTCAGGACGATCTCCTTCTTTGGGTGACCCTCGTCCGAAAATTGGAAGCCAATTTCGGACGAGTATGGCGCCAAGAAGGTGACCGTCCAAGTCTGGACGATCTCCTTCTTTGGGTGACCCTCGTCCGAAAATTGGATGCCAATTTCGGACGAGTATGGCGCCAAGAAGGTGACCGTCCAAGTCTGGACGCTCTCCTTCCTTGGGTGACCCTCGTCCGAAAATTGTATGCCTACTTCGGACGAGTTTGGCACCAAGAAGGTGACCGTCCAAGTCTGGACGTTCTCCTTCTTTGGGTGACCCTCGTCCAAAAATTGGATGCCAATTTCGGACGAGCTCATATGATACTCGGCAAAAAAAAAAAAAAAAAAAAAAAAAAAATATTATTACCAATGTTTCTGCCCTCTTCTCGAGCCTTTGCTCTTTGCATACTCCTTCCAAAGGTTGGCGGTAAATTGGGACATGCTGATCTCCCCCGTCCAAGATGCTTCGAGGCGTTGTCTGGCCGAGTCTGCAAAGAACAAAAATGTGTTCGTCAAATGGACTATAGACGAAGAGTTTTACTTGGATGATTTTAAATATATACCTTTATCATAGGCCAACCGCAAGCCGGCAGCAACCAAGAAGTCGTCTTGGTAAAACATTTCCTTAAAACGTATCCAGTTGGATGGCCCTTTAAAAGAACGTTGGCCGGGCCTGGAGTACTCTTTTGTTCTGAAGTACTCCACAACTTCTTCATCGAAATTGTCCTCCAATTCCAGCCAGGACTGCTTCCGTCCCGTATTCGTGACGGACCGGTTATAGAATCTATAGCTCTCAGTAGCCGAATCATTGGCCGCCTTTAAAAAGATGAAGTCGGCTTTCCATTCATGCATTTTCGAAGGCTTCCCCCAAGCCGTCAGGAAGCCAGGGCGGTTGCAGATACTGAGCCATGTCCCGTCCACGGCCCCGGGTACCTTGGCCGCATAGTGGATGTGGGTAAAGGCCTGAAGAGAAAGGGCTAGGTCGCGTAGCTCGCAGACGGTGATAAACGTCAGGACGTTGTGCCAAGCGTTGGGAGCCAGCTGATTATGGCCGATGTGGTAGTCTTTGTAGCACTTGTTCTATGAAGTCATGGAGGGGAAACCTCAATCCAGCGTCTAAGGCTAGTTTATAGACAGCGAAATGGTTCCTAGGAGCGCTCAGGATCGTCGTGTCTTTGTTAGGAATGACAAAGGAAAAGCCCGACATGGGCATGAAAGACGATAAGTAATTAGGGTCTGGTCCTAGTTTCTCTAACCACTTACGGTTGACCAAAATGAAACCTGGATCAGAAAGGGGACCTAAACGTCTTCTAATCTCCGACGAGATAGTAGAGGCCTCGTCTGATTCTTCGGCAGCTTCAGAATTGCTACCGTTATTGCCTTCGCCGATCTCTACCATTTCGGCGTCCCTACCAGAAGTACTGGTTTCAGGTTTCATTTCGGAGTCTTCTGCCTCATGGTCAAAAGGAGGCCTGTCCAAAGACTGAGCACTTTGGACCTCTCTTGCCTCATCGGGCACCCGTCCAGTGGATTCCTCCATGTCCGAGCTATTTGACGGGATTATTGCTTTTCGTCTTAGACGGGCCGTTTGCTTGACGCGCGCCAGATTACCCTGCACAGGTAAAGACTGGGTCGTCTGACTTTCTCGGCCAAAACTATGAAAATATATATACTCAGCCAGAAGAGGCCCAACTCTAGAATGTGCCGAAGAAGAAGTGTCGGTTCTAGGGTCAAGACAAGCTCTTGGTCGGCTAAGATTATTTGACGAAGATGATTCCATTTTATTGATTTTCTAAGAAAAAATAAAGAATAAAGAAGAATGAAGAGTTCAAAGAAACGATACCTGCTAAGAACGTCTGGGCGATTCGGTGAAGAATCTTTGAAGCCTGGACGATCTATCTATCTCTCTCTAGAAAATTCTCAGAGTTTCTCTCTCTAGACAAATTTGTTCGAAGTGCTAAATGATTCAATATCTTCGCTCCAAGGTTATTTATAGAGGAATAAGAAACCTGTGGAGCCGGTCAAGAATGACCGAAAAAATAATACAACGGTCGAATATGATCGGTAGAACCCAGAAGAAGGCGCACCACTTTACCTGAATTTGGACTACCTTGAGGGTAAAAGGGCCTTAACCGTCAGATGAGCCAACAGTAAAAGCCCTTTTAGGGGCAAATGTTGTAGTCTAACATCTACGGCTCTCTTTAAGACACTTGGGCTCATCAGAGCCGTACACGTGTCACCTTAGTTAAAGAGAAGAAACGCCTTGCATCTTTGGGCTACACTCAGTAGAGTTAAAAGGTCTAAATTCGGCCCGGCGGTCGAGCCCAAAGAATGTAAGGTGGCTGAAGGAGATTGGTTAATAGATATCCACTAGTCATGATCTGCCACGTGTCATGATTTGATTTCTCACCCAATCAGAAGCCACTATTCTAGGGCAGGTTTTAAGGATAGCTGTCAACTTGCTATCACTATAAATACCCCTGAAATCAGGAGAAACATTCATTCAATGCAAACAGTGCAAAGTTACTCTGTAAAACTACTCTCTCACTTTCTCTCTCTATCTCTACTTTCTCTTACAACTCCTAATATCTGACTTAAGCATCGGAGGGGGAACCACCACCCAAACCTCCAGGGTGGGTCCCTTTTTGCAGGTTCGGGAACGAAGCTCAGGCTTGGACTTGGTTGATTCAGGCATTGTTGCACAAGTCTCCAAAGAAGAACATCTAAGGGATACTAGTTTACTTGCTCGACAAGAAAGCACCATCTACAGTTTACTTGTTGGACAAGGGACGAAACATTTACCATGAAAACTAAATTAGAGCAATGGATATAACTTCATTCTCTCTCTTGTTCTTCCTACTATGTTTTGCAATCTGACCAAATGAACTTAAGAACCGATTTCCATAAAATAAATATTTATAACAAATTCATAAAGTTTCAACAATAATTTCAAACAAATTAAAGGAGATTCCAATAATCCAATCAAGAAATCAATTAAAAAAAAAAAGGAGAGAGAAAATTTTAATCAAAATAGTAGCTAACAGCAATGGTGAGTATGAAGTTGCAATCCGACGGAGAACATCAACGATTTCATTGACTAGAGAACAACAGCGATTTAGAAGACCAGCAAGCGCTTGGCGACCAGAGAACACCAGGATTTTCCAGTAACACCAGCAATTTCGAAGAACACCAGCAATTTGCGCGGTCAATTCATTCGATTTCCAAGAAGAAATCTCGAAAAGTGATGGAGAAGTGGAAGAATTAAAATTAGCCAAATGCGAAGAACATCCACTTCGCGACCCCTTGATTCACGAATCAACGTCGTACAATTTCGAAATCAATTTCAAAAACAAGGAAGATATCAATGGGGGGAGGAGGAGAGAGAAATTGAGAGAAATCAATTTCAGTAAACAAGAAGATGAACGAAGAGTTTGGAGGAACAAGAATGAATACTCCTATGCGAACTCGATTTGAGAAATTCAATGAATTTAGGAGTTTGTGGTTATGGTTGTTGGTGTTGTATGACAACATCTTCGCTGCTAATCTTCTTTCTTTCCCCTTCCCCATTAAAATTTAATTTTTAGTTCTGGGACAAAAATTAATCTCCTCTACTAAGAAAAATCAAAGGTGAAGTGAAGATTAACATTTAGCTGTCTTTGCTTAAACTTAGGATGAAAGTCATAAATCTGGATTTGGAGAGAGAGGAGATGAAGACATAATAGGAGATGAAGAACAAAAGAGAGAGGATCAAGAACATAAAATGTTTTTGTTTTTTTTTATAAAAATAATAGGGTTTTAAGTATAGATGTCAAAATAGTTAACGGCGTTAACAATTCCGTCAAGTTTAATGATAAAAATCAAGTTCAGGGTTATCGGAGACAGGGCTGTCAAAGTCGGGGTTATATTAGAAAAAGGCCTATAAGTCAGGGTTATCTGAGATAATATCCCAATTAAATAAAATCAGCCACCACCCTCAACCTTGTTGCTCCGCTACTTGACCTACCCTCCATAGCTTCCTTAATAACAACCAAACCATCCTCACCACTATAAAACTTTATTAGGACAATAGAATTTGCAAATTATAAGTAGTTAGAGTTTAAAAGGTTTTTTTTTTTGAAAGAAGTCCCAAGGGACACTATATTTCATTAATTAAAGTCATACGGCATCTACAATTGACAATTAACGATATTGAAAACAGATTAAACAAAATAAAACAAGAATTAACTGGTGAAGGGTTGAGAATCCAAATACATAGATATAACAATTCAGCATATTCTCGTTTTGTTGTCTCATACAACTTTTTGAGTGGATCCGTCGACGCTTCATAATTTTGTGGGGAAGAAAATTCTTGTGTTGATTTCGTAATCCGAATCCGATCAAAAAACATCAATCGTAGCCCCACATAACTGGAGACCCTATTAAACGCAAATAAAACCTTGTCTTTCGAATGAGTTCGAAAAACCCTGTCTTTCGAAGGAGATCGAAAAAACCTTGTCTTTCGAAGGAGAATAACCCTTTCTTTCGAGGGAGACATTATTATAACCTAAGAAACAAAAAAAAACTTTCAAGAAACAAAGATTTGGAGCTTTCCACCGGTAAGATCCGATGGAAGCCCCTTCAAAATTGACAATGGAGGCTAAGGTTTAGGAGAGAAGAGAGGAAGAGGAGGCTAGGGTTTTTTGGATAAAAAAATGTTGTACATATTTACTTTAGATCAAGTAAGTTGTAGAGTTTAAAAGGTTTTAATATAAGTAGTTCAAATATATAATAATTGTGTCAATATAATCCATGTAGCCATATTTACAAGGTAAGTTCTTTCCTTTATTGCCATCTTCTATTTATTCTATTGAAATGGAATGACAAGAAATTAATTCAGGGATAAACAACTTGAAAAAAAAAAATTCCTTGATTTGCATAGATTAACAATAGTCAATGATATACACAAGGCATTCAATAATCCTAGGCTACAGTTAAAGAATTCATATGTACAGTTACTACATTCAAATAGTAATCAATGTTTTATTAACTTATAGGAAATATATAATGTACATATATTATATCACAAATTCACTTAACTACTATGAAACAACACATCAGCTAAAGGGGATAGGATAGATATTGTTAAAAGAGAAGCAGAAGCTATATCTTTAGAGAGATTTTGACATAAAGTTTTGAGTCCCTTCACATACATAATACTTTTTTTTTCCGATAATTTCCCTTTACATAATACATTAATACTGATAGTGTTGGTGGTGGACTAGTGTTGGGGAATGAAGATGGAGGGTAGAGATAGGAGAGGGAAGAGATAATAGGGAAGAATTTTAGAATTACTACATACCTTTAATTTATTAGTCTATTAGTACAATTAATTTTTTTTTCTTTTAGAAAATAATTTTAACTCATGAAGTTAACTATAGGTTCTTGTAGATAACTTTTATAAGTTGAGGTTCTTAATGATAACTTGGACCAATGTTTAGATCCCTTTAATGTTCTTAAAAAAAAACGAAGGAAGTATATGATTTAATTTGATCTTAAAGGGAAGTAAGTACACTCGATTTGGAAATTGATATGACTTGATTTTGATCAATGTTTCATGATTGATACTCCTAATAGATTAATGGTAGATTTTTTAATATGATTAGACTAGTAATTTGATATGACTTGAATTGATCAACCGAAAACTTACCATCAAGTATGACACAAACCAATTTGATTCGAATCAAATTTGATCCAAATAGCTTGTTTGTCACATCATGTAAAACTTTAGGGTCCGTTCGTTATCATTTTTTGTTTTAAGTTTTCAGTTTTTTTGAAAACTAAAAACCAAAAACACGAAACCAGAAAAAAGTAGTTTTCACTTTTGAGTTGTCAGTTTTCAAAATCATCATGTTCCCAATAAATTTTACTAATTTTTTATTCATTATAGGACATATATCATATGACTTTGAAAATCAAAAAACCAAAAAACAGAAAACCACAGTAATACCGAACGGGCCCTTTATTAGTAAATTTAGGGATCAAATTACCCACAAGTCCAGTCTGATAGAAAACGGATCTAATTTCCTTTGTAACAACTTCTAATCAATAATTAGTCATCGCAAAGTATATTATTCATTGGTGTGAGCTAAATATGCATATGGTACAAAGCAATTGTATAGTATGGCAAAGATGAAATTGGCTAATTTAAGTGATACATTAACAATAACATACTAACAAGAAGCTAAATTAATTCTCTCATTAATAATTAAGCACTAAACTCCCTCCTAACAAAATTTCAGAGACTGCCAAAACAATTTCACAAAACTAGGCAGTTTCTCTGATTTAACTCAACAACTAGGGGAAAACCCCACTTTTTTAAAAACCCAAAAAAAACTCCTAATTTAATTTCCCATCTCCACCGAACCATTACATTACATTACTACATTTTACACACCCTTAAGCTAGAGTAAGTTTAAAAAAAGATGAAAACGACATACATGGGACCTCATGTAACAAAGAAACGACAACCATGTTCATGATGATGACCATGCTCATGATGGTGATGATTTCTTTATCCCCCCCAATAATACAAAATTGATGATTACCATGATCCTGATATTGTTGACGATGATATATTTTGATTCCTTGATGCCATTAGATGATGATGAGCCATGCATCACATAAACTAGCAAAATATTACCCATTATTTTTTTACTCCAAAAAACCAGTCTTAGTTAAAATAGCATTTCTTACTTTACTAAGGTCTCTCCCTTTGAGAGTCCTTCCAATCCCTTCATAAACAGAGAAAGAAGAGATCTGACTTCTTGCTAGCTTCTTAGCAAGGTACTCATGTGGTGGAACCATGTCATCATCATCATCATCATCCCCATCATCATCATGAACAACACCAACATCATAATACCCATTTAGATGATGATGATGGTCATTATCACCATTAGCATAGTATCCACCATGATTAACAGCATTGTAATCAACCCATGATGAAGATATAGTACCATTCTTCTTCTTTTTTGATGTATTACCATAAATTTTTGACCAATCAGGAATGTCCACTGGAGCTGATGACTGCTTCTCAGATGATGATGCTACTACAGATGATGATGATGATGATGATGATGATGATCTGGGTATCATTCTTGGAGCAGCAGCAGCAGTAGTAAAATGTTTTGTTGCAGAAAAAGAGAGAAAAGATGAATTTTTTAATGGTTTTTTGAGTTTTGGACTTGAATTTTCTCTCTCCTCCATAACATTCCACACTTCACCTTCCTCAAAGTCTTCATCTTTTAAATATTTCCTCCCATATCTTCCTGCCATGGCTAACTCTGTTTTTTCTTTTTGGGATTTAAATCTGTAAATACAAAGACATAAATTAAAGGAACTCAAATGGTGAAATGGGTGTGAAGCAAAACTGAAAAAGAAGCAACAGAAAGTAAGTTTAACGGGAAAAGAGAGTTCCCACACCCTCAAATAGGAAGGCCAAATAAAAGCTGTCATTTTTTTAAAAATATATTCTGAAGGGGTACAAGTACAACTTTATGTGTATTTTCTTGTGATAATTGGAAGTTTAATTTAATAAAATGAAAAGTGTAAAACTTAACAATATATGTTGGGGATTTCACTTGTGGTCACACTGGGTCGTTAGGTCTGTTGCCTTCTAAGCTGTTTAGCTTTGTATTTAGTCTCTAAACTGGTATGTCCTACAGGCTAGTAGCCTTGTAGGGGGTTGGTTTTCGGACCAATTATCTTTCCTAATAAAAAAAAAAGTGTAAAACTTGACATTTTTCTGTTTCTAATAGATTCCCATTTTTATTTCGTCTCTTATATAGGTATGTATCACTTTACTTTATCATCAATTATATAGATGGTTCCACGCCACTTTACTCTCGTCAACTCCATCCAGTACAATTCTAACAAAAGTGGCATCGGTGGATAATAATCTCTAAGGAAGGAAGCAAGTTAAATAGTTCAACCGTCAATATTATAGCTTTAAGGGAACTACTTTTAAAGTTAGTGAAAAAACAGAGAGATTAGAGATCAAGAATACTCAGATGATCCAATTATCCATAATTATGTCCTAATTATTACAAAATGAATTATGAAATATATTTTTTATTTCAAAAAATGGTTTCTCATGCAACAATCAACATTACCACAAATATTTACTAGATTTGGTATCGCCAAAAAAAAAAAAAAAAAATCTAGATTTGGTAATTAGCAAAGATATAGAATACTAGTTCAATATGGACTAGTAGTACTACTGCTACAGTGCTAATACTTGTGACTTGTGTTCTCGTATATCTTTTTCTTTATGAAGGGGTAAAATGGACCCATATATGTAAATTATGTAAGTGGGTTTGTTACAAAAATTAAGTAATATAATCTCCAATAAACTTTTTTTTGTTGGCTAAAAGAAGGATTGAAATCTAGGTACTCATAATTGGTTGTTTTGGAGAAAGAGAATAAAACCAGGAATCTTCCTTTGGCCTTTAGCAGGCAATGCCTCCAAACCAGAAGCTAGGGGAGTAAATGCTATATAGCTGAACTTCCATAAAAAGGGCGAAAAAGGAGCTAGGTAACTCAAACAAAAATAAATCAAAAGATGGAAAAATAAATCTAAATGTATGCAATATTTATTGGAGACAGGAGACTGATTAACCCAATGTGAAAAAGACTATAAACACCTTTAATTTCATTTAGTGAAAAGAAATAAAAAGAACTCTCTTTTCTATATAATTTACATACTTTATCTTTTGCGTTATGATGCATATATTATGATATAGTAGTTGGAAAAACGCATATCGAGACAAATAGAATTAAATCTCACATAATACTATACTGGCTAGAATATGCCGTCGAAATATATATATTTGAGTAAAAAATAGTCGAAATGCGTAAATTAGTAAAAAATTCATCATACACCCAGGTGTACCATGAACATTGTACACTCAAGGCTATCTTTTTGCTCATTACTCATTTGAAATCATCCAAATGAGTAAAATGTATTATAAAAGGCGAATTTCAAATGAACAAATTAAATGGGCAAAAATTAATTTTGGATGTACCATGCACATGATACACCCGAATGGCCGAGTGTATGATGAATGAACTCTTAAATTAGTATGAGACTGTAGTTCATGTTAAGATTAAAATCTCTAAAAAAATTAAAATCATTTTACTCACTTATCTTTGCCCTCTTTCCTGGATGATATATGTGGCAATCAAGTAAATGAATAGCTCCAAATTTGATCACGGATTTCAAGATTGGAAGAAGCTGCCTGATCAATCCTGACTCCTGCAAAAGCCATCAGAAGAAGAAGATAGAGTTTTCAGAGAAAAAAAGTCAGAAGGAAAAGACAAAAGAACAAATTATAAATTTAAGGGAGTGATTAATTTGATCCAATGAAACCCAAAAAAGGCAAAGAAAGTGATGGGATTTAAGAAGAGAATCTCAGTTTCTACAACTTTTTTACCTGAAAAACATTTTTATTTCTCTTCTTTACTTAGCCAGCTCAAACAGTAGTGCAGTGGAGGAGAGAGAATTTTAGAGAGAGCAGAAGTGAGAGTGATCACTGCACCAAATTTGCCTGCTATAGAAATAGCAGCTGTAATAATAATATGAGGCTTCATAGCTCTGTTAGAGTACTAAACTATACTTAAAGCACTAACTAAAAAGAAAAGATAATTCAATGCTATATATTGGCTTATTCTAGGAGAAATTATGAGGGTGACACTATCCATCACAATTATTTATAATCCCTATTAATTAAAATAATATATCCCCTACACACATATCATGTTGTGCAAAAAACTACTATTAGCAACTGGTGGAAGAATCATCATTATTTGTTTGGTTAGAATTATAAAAATAAATTAATAAGGATAATCCTAAGTTTGGGTGAAAAACAAAATTAATTTATATTCATATTAAGTTCTTCTATGTTGTTATATGCATGAACTAATAGTTTGACATAATTTGCTTTTCTGTTAGTTATGCAATTACATATAAGTCTTACTAATTACCTATATCGGCATATGATAGGTTTTATGGTGGAGGAGATGAGACGGTAGGGCTGTTTATTTCCAATAATAGATCTGATCCGAAATTTTTGATCGGGGATATGTGATTCGAAAAATTCGGATATCCGAAATTTCGGATCGGTCAGATATCCGCTAACTAAATTAAATATTAATTTTTCGAAGAAAAGTTCAAAAATAAGTTTTGGATCGGATCGGATCGAATCACATGATATTTTCGAATGTTTGACGAGATATCCGAAAATATCCGATTGAATCCTATGTTTCGGATATTTTCGGATATCCGATCCGAAATATCTAAGCACCAAAAAATTGAATTGGATATCCAGTATATCATATCAGAACGACCGGATTACAGATCGATCATATATTTATGCACACTCCTAGATGAGAAGTGAAGAAAGACATCTTTTAAGGATTTTAAGTGATGGAGGAGTCACGAAAAGTTCATTTATGTGACACTATAGCAAACTTTGGATTATTTGAGAATTTGTCATAATTGGGACTAGTTTGTTTATGATCCAGGCTTAATAATTGAGATTATTGTTATCAAATTTTCCTAAAAAACATGCGAAGCAAAATTTTTAAATACATAGAAGATTGTGAAGTTGTTTGTAGGGAAAGTGACTCAAACGGAGTCAAGTTTATTTTTAACTTGTCGAGTAAGCTTGATAATATTTATTGGTGTTTGAGAATGGCTCTATTAGTTCGAACGAGATTTTTAGATTTATTGTTCAACCTTGACTTGTCGATCAAGCACTTGGCTTGTTGAACTCAACTTGTGTGCTTGCTTGTTGCATTCCGAGCGCAAACGAGCTTGAGCTAATAAACAAGTACTCCCTCCGTCCCTAAATAGAGTGCCCATTTTTCCATTTATGTTTGTCCAAATAGATTTCCCATTTCCTTATTTGGTATGGGTCCACCAATTAAAATATTATTTTGCTTTCAATTTTTGTAATATCACTCACTTCCCCATATGACCCACATTATCTCTCCTTAATAAACAATTCATAAAAAGTGTACCAACTTCTATATTTAATTATGATGTAATACAACTAAGGTCTTACACATGATTTCTTCTTAATACATGTGCCCAAAAGAAACGGGCACTCTATTTAGGGACGGTGGGAGTATTTTTAATTTATAATAGGAAAGGTTTTCCTTTTAAATCTTATGCATACACAGAATTTAATTAGATATAATTTTTTTTGTCGATATTCCTGATAAAGAATGATGTGGAAATTTTTTTGTGCATTCATTTACCTAAATAAGTCTTAATTAAAACTGTTAATTAATTATTTTCAAGACATACAATTACATTTATATATTTTTTTTATTTTTGGTTATATTTTTGGACCATATACAAGATTTCAAATAATTCGTTTATGAACACTAAGCTCATAGATAAACTTAAACAAGTTGTTCATGAACATTATCTAGTCGAACATAAGTTTATAAATTTGATTTCTCCTTCATCAATAAACAAGCTTAAGATTGTTGTTCGAGCTTAGCTTGTTAATTTATGTAGCAAACGAGATTTTAATGAGTTTAGGCCGAACTCGTTCCCAAACATATAAGCTCATTTGTAACCTTAGTTGTTTGGTTAACAAGAATACATCATGTTGCAATTCATAGGAAATTTTACTTTTCACATAGAATTTTTTTTACCTAACTGAAACTTTTCATATGAAATAGAGTTTTCCATATTGCACTTCTTAGGTCAGGATTGAAAAATGGTACGTGAACCGTCAATAGATATAGTTGGAAATCCAATGCTCCTATACTCTTCATCATTTGTTGTTTCTTCAGGCTGGTGTAATATTTAACCTTCAACGGAATTAATACTAGCAATTAATAATCTGAATGACAAATTAGTTTTATGATTAATCCTTCTGATTCGACTCTACCAGTCCTACTAATAGTTTAGTGGTTTAAGCTAGGAATTATCTCTTTGCATAAAGTTTATTAGTAGTGGTTTAAGCTAGGAATTATCTCTTTGCATAAAGTTTGACGATTAATGATTCAACTTCAAAGTTGACAAACAACATTGTGTTTCGAGGATAGATAGCATTGTTATGTGAAGTTGTGAACATTTACCCAAGCGTTGTGATTGGTTGGAGAAGGAAAAGAGAGGATTGGCGTGATCAGCCCTTCACTGAATACTGATTTATGTAGAAAAAAATATATAAAGCTATCCTTATCCAAAACCCCTCTCTCTTCATGTCACAATCACAGTTATAGTAGTAGCTAAAATTAGCTGATGCGGCGTCAGTAGTAAATGCCCGATACTGCGGTACACTTACAAAATCTCTCTCTCTCTCTGCCTATTTCTATCTGCCAGGTTTAAATTGTTTGGATTGGAGATGAATAAACTTCTTAAAATTCTTATTTAAAAGTTCTTTTTTGTGTATTATTGTTGGGTTCTAGGTTTAGGATTATCTTGGCTCCTATATGACGCATCCCTTATTTGTTAGTGATAGTAGATGTCAATTTGTTTAGTTGGTTAAAATTTTGTGAAGTGCGTCTAGTTGCATGTCTCTCTACACTCGGAAAAAAAATTCTTATGGTTAGATTGCTCATTATAGCCGAATAACGGCTATATTCTTATGGTTGGATTGCTCATTATAGTCGAATAGCGGCTATGATCATTTTTATAAGTAATAACGATAATTTGTAACTACTTGTATTTTTCCCACTTATATTTTAAGTTGTCAATTTTATAAGTGTCAATTTTTTCCCTTTTTTTGTAAAGAGTCAATTTCATTTTCTCAAGTAAAATAATATTTATAATATCGGTTGTCAAATTTCAAATGTTATTTTGTGAAGTATCACCTTTCAAATATAAAAGCGTCTCTCCACCAGTTTTATATATGAAAGTAATTTTCAATATGTGAGTCTCATTTGTATGACCTTTTATGGGTCAATTTTAATGTTGTCTATTTATAATGTTCAGTCTTATATTTAGTGGTGGAGCCACTTAGTAAACCCTGATTTTTTATGCAGTTATTTTCGTTGTTTTTGTTGTACTTTTTAATGCATGATAAGGATTATACTTATATTTGAGCTATTTTGCTTAGTTTAAGATTACTTTTTTAAAGCATTTTGCTTACATATATAAAGAGCATATTCATATTTGATCTACCCGTCAAAAAAAAAATCATATTTGGTCTATTAGCATTTTAATTTACAAAGTCAAGTTGAATTATAGAGTAGTAGTTTATAATTCATTTCTTGTCTATCTATATCTTATATCAAAGTTTTTATTAATAATTAGCTTTGAAATGTGATGCATGGGTTTAAAAAAGAAGAATATACTATATTACTTTTTTTATTCCTTTCTGCTCTTAGAAAGTAACAGTTTCCTTTTAATTTTGTTATGGTAAAAGTTTTCCAACATTACGGGGTTTTTCTCTTTGATCACCTTATTTTTGTACTTGACTTAATTATCTTATCTTAACTTATTATTTCTGAACTTCTCTTAATTAAATTCTCCTGAACATGTTTAATTTTATGAGCTTTTCGTATTGTTTCTTATCTTCTTTGTTCTGAAATAAGGTGAAGAAAAATAGAGCCTAACCATATTAAGTAATTTATAAATTTATAAACACATACTCATGTAGTCATGTGTTACTTGAAAAAAAAAGTCTAAGTAGGTTGTTAATCATTCAATACGTCTCAATGGATATTTGATTATGAATGATCTAAAAATGTTTTGAAGGAAAATACGTTATGAAATAAGTGAAACGCTTCTTCCTTTTATGTGAGAGTTTTTTGAGAGAAATGTTTCACTTCTTTCAAATTGGAGGAAGTAGTAATTAAAGCTGCTCTCAATTTTCACACGAGCCACATCATAAGAAGGGGTCGATCACACCTAGGGCTGGCAAAAGTTGACCCAACCCGGGAACCCGACCCGAACCTAACCCGAAATAAGCGGGTTCGGGTTGTAGTTTTCGACCCGTTTAACTAAATGGGTCGACCTGAACCCGACCCGAAAACTAAACGGGTTAGGTTCGGGTTGAAAATTTCAACCCAAAAATAACCCGTCTAACCCGTTTAAATTAATTGTAAAGCCAGACTCACGAAAAGAGAGAGTGTGAGAAAGAGAAAGTGGGAAGAAGAAACTCATATATTAGCCTAATTCATATAAATTAAAATGGAAGTCATTGTTGCAGCTTCAAGTACTAAAGAAATAGAAGAAGAGACATGAAGACTATACAAAAGGACTCAATCAATTATTGATAAAAGTTATTGGGTGAATGCCCCACTAATTATATATTTTTTCTTACTTAATTCTCATCATAGAGAACTTGCCCACCTATTCTTGAACCTCGAAAGAAATTTTAAAAAATCGGTTAAACGGGTCGGGTTCGGTCGCCCGTTTATAAATGGTCGGGTTCGGGTTGGAATTTCGACTGTTTAGGTAAACGGGTCGGTTCGGGTTTGGGGTCGTTTCCTAAACAGTCGCCTTGACCGCCTTGCTAATCACACCCTTACTGTCATGTATAACAACTGATGAAAAACATAATATTATGTACCATCAATAAGACTAATAAAACTTAATAGTCCCGCTTTTAATGAGTTTGCCTTGGTTTGTTCTCCTATCTTCTTTCAGAAAAATATTTAGGAACGGAGGGATATTTTCTAATTTGGTAAGATGAATAATCGCTAAGTTGCCCTCGTACAAAGCCCAACCCAAAGGTCCGGGCACTTGGAAGGAGGAGAGTTGTAAGGGGTATTCTCCTCAAGTGCCCCTCGGTGGAATTAGAATCCCTAATCTTGAGGTTATGAGATAGAATACCTACCAAATGAGCCAAGTGAAGCTGTTACGTCATTACCCCCTCCCCTCTCTCTCTTTTTCTCTTTCAAACCCTAGCCTCCCCTACCCCCTTTTCATTAATTTGGGGCTGCCATGGATGATTTCATCCATGGTAAGCCCCTTTTCCCATTTTATTTTCAGTCTTTAGTTCATTTTCTTGTTTTATTTAATAAATTAGTCTCTCTTTATGAGATTTTTTCAAACCCTGTTATGGGGTTTTTAGTCTTTGTTTTGGAGATCTCCTTCTCCCCTATGGGAGTTGTGAGTATGGCTTTTTTGTTTTTAGGTATGAGAGATTGTTCTTTTTGGTTGAAGTTCGAGACTCAACATGAAGGTATTGGAATCTCGGATGCGGTCAACATGGCTCGATCAAGAATGCTCTTCACAAACTATGTCGAATAATGATAGACTTCCTCATCAATAGCTGCTTGATTCAGCAAATACAAGGGGGCTGCGTGGTATTGCTCGATCTGGTTCATTGTAGTTTCTTTGAAGACGAATTTGATTTAGCCTTGTATAATTGTATCTTGTTTTTCTTTAATACCTATTGTAGATGCCGTTTGGCCTTCAATTAATGAAATTTCTCTTTAAAAAAAAAAAATGAGCCAAGTCAAGCTTGGTAAAAGAAATGATAATCATATATTACATGATAAGTAGATGATAGATGTACCTAAATAATAATGTGACGAGTATATTCTTATAATTTATTAGAGATATTTACATGTACAAAGTAGTAGTTATTAGGGGTGTAAGCGGACTGCGAAAAGTCCAGAGTCCAATCCAATCCAGTCCAGTCCAAACTTGTCGGACTGGACTGGACTGGATTGAAATTTTTTTGGACTGGACTCGGACTCAAATTTTCGAGTCCAAATATTTTCGGACTGGATTTGGACTCACCCCTTTGGAGTCCAATAAGTCCAGTCCAGTCCAAAAATATTTTATATATAATATATATTTAATATTTATATATATAATGTATATATATTTAATATTTATATATATAATATAAAAGATGTATGTGACTTATTTTATGGAATGGATATAATGAGCTTAATTTTTCAAATTCAATTATGAGAAAACGTTGTGAATCATTGAATCTAAATCGGGGGGAAAAAAATATAATAATCGGACTAGACTGGATTGGATTCGGACTCTAGAAAAAATGATCGGACTGGATTGGACTGGACTCAAAAAATATTTGGATCGGACTTGGACTCGATTTCTCGAGTCCAAAAAACTTTGGACTCGATTTGGATTTGACAAAGTCCAATCCAGTCCAATCCACTTACACCCCTAGTAGTTATACCGACTTTGAAAATTTTCACTACATCGCCATATGTTCATAGCAACAATGTTTAATCTTTATTTGTTTTTCAGTTTTTTCTAGGTTGATATTATTATACATTATCCTCTAACTTTGAGAATAAAACTCCACGCTATCGAAGTGCAAATTTCTTACTAAAAAATGGAGGGTCTTGAAGATGGTGAACCACTCAAAGCAAGATAGTAGTATACTAATTTCTAGAGCTCACTATATAGCAAGATTTACAACACTTCGTAGAGCTAAAGAAATATACTCCATTTGCAATATTTTGCATGCATAGAAATATAGAATGATAGAGATTAGTTGTTGATGGATCATGGATGTTACCGTTTTATCATTAGTTCATAAGAACTGAATTTTGAATTCATCAGATTGGCATTAATTAAAAAACAAATTAACTGTAAAATTATACTGATCTTAAACTCAAACTTGCTTGATATTATATTGCCTGGAGTAATTGTGAGTGGAAGCTCTAAATCTCTTAGGCTCTGTTCTGTTCAACTTATTTTAATTTACGGTTTTTTCACCTGATACCCCCGAGTTTTCAAAAAATTCACGTGGTACCCTCCATGTTTTCAAAATTCACCAGCTACCCCTAAGTTTAAAACTAATTCACGTGGTACCCTCAAATACCCTTAATGACTAACGGCGTTAACCGCCGTTAGTCATTAACCTTAATTTCCTGTTTTAAACCCTAATTAACCCCCTAATGCTAACCCTAATCCTAATCATAAACCCTAACCCCCAAACCCTAACCCTAACCCACCATCCCACCACCCCACCACCCACTCCCCCACCCTCCCACCACCCTTGGCCCACTCCCCCCACCCCCGCCCTCCCCCCCCCAGCCAGCCCCCCCCCCCCCACCCCCGCCCCTCCCTCACCCCCGTGCCACCCCCTCCCCCACCCGGTTCGGTTCGGCGGCCCCCCCCTCGTGCCGCCCCCTCCCCCACCCGGTTCGGTTCGGTAGTCCCCCACCCCTCCCTCACCATCGCGCCCCCACCCCGCGCCCCCACAGCCACCACCCCTTCCATTTCGCACCCCACCCCCCCCCGCCGCTCGCGTCACCCGCAACCCCGTATTTTCTTCTTCCCTCTGTTTTTTCGCAATCTCAGTACTTTGTGTTTCACGCAATTTGGAGGAGGGTGCTGCTACGGGGGTGGGGGAGGGTGCGAAAATGGAAGCGGGGTGGTGCCGTGGGGCGCAGGGTGGGGGGGGGTGTGTGGGGGCGCGGGGTGGGGGGGTGGTGCTTGTGGGGGCGCGGGGTTACGGGAGAAGGGTTAGGGGGGTTGTTCCGAAATTGAGGGTGGCGATGGTGGGGGGGGGTACGGTAGGGGAACTAGGTTTGGGCTGCGGCGGCACGGGGGTGGGGAGGGGGGCTGCGGGAGGTGGGGGAGGGGGTGTGGTTGGGGTGGAGGAGGCTGCAGGGGTGGTGGGAGGGGTGATTAGGGTTAGGTTTAGGGTTTAGGGTTAGGATTAGGGTAAAGGTTAGGATTAGGGTTAGAATTATAGGTTAATTAGGGTTCAAAGTAGAAAATTAGGGTTAATGATTAACGGCGGTTAACGCCATTAGTCATTAAGGGTATTTGAGGGTACCACGTGAATTAGTTTTAAACTTAGGGGTACCTAGTGAATTTTGAAAACATGGAGGGTACCACGTGAATTTTTTGAAAACTCGGGGGAATCAGTTGAAAAAACCGTTTAATTTATTTCAAAAAAAAAAATATAAGATAAGATTCTAATGTTCAACCTAAATGAACTTATTTTAGAAAAAATAAGATAAGATAAGATAAGTGTTAGGATTCTATATATGTATTGGGAATAGGATTGTTATTCCTAATTAGTGATGAAGTATGACTCTTTACTTAGGATTGTATAAATATATTCTGATGATGAATGAGAAGAGAGACAGAAATTAAACATAACTTAACATGGTATCAAGAGCCAAAGATTGAAAATTTTCTCTCCACCCCAAACTCGAAAAACCGACCCTTGACACACCCGAACCGAGCCTCGGTTTTTTTTGAGCCAAGACCTTGATCCCTTGAACCAACAAAATTCTTCGAAGCTTCGATTTTTCGATCTCTCTTTTGGTCGATCATCATTGCTTCTCCTCTTCGAACCTATTCTCGCGGAACTTGTCGAGTAATTATGACAGAAACCTCCGACAACAACACCCCTAAACCCGACCCTGCCTACTTTTTAGGCTCTAATGATAATCCTGGCAACGTTATCACTCCGATTCAGTTGAAAGATGATAACTTTGATGAATGGGCACGCGTGATTCACATGTCTTTGAATGCCAAACGGAAACTTGGATTCTTGGATGGTACTATCACTAAGCCTACTACGGCGGAAAAATTGGCAGATTGGAGCACGATTCATTCGATGCTTTGTTCATGGCTTTTGAACACGATCTCCCCGACTGTGCGTTCTTTGAAAACGCTCATGATTTGTGGTCTCATCTTAAGGAACGTTATTGCGTTTCCAACGGCACCCGGATTTGTCAACTAAAATCTCAAATAAGTGATTGCCAGCAGCAAAAAGGTGGGTCTTTGGCCGATTATTTTGGCCGTTTGACTCGTCTATGGGACGAGTTAGCATCACAGGAGGTGGCGCCTACTTGTCCTAAGGGTGGCGCCGATTGCGAAGTCATTCGCTTTCTTGAACAACAACGTTCCGACGATCGTTTGCATCGTTTCTTGATTGGCCTTGATGATTGTTATGGGCCGCTTCGATCTCATCTTCTCGCGCAAGCTCCTTTGCCTACAGTGGCTCATGCCTACCAAACTATCGCTCAAGAAGAGCGCCTAAGGGGCCCTCACGCCTCTTCCTTGCCTTCGCCGGGTGAGAACTTGGCTTTTAAGGTAGAAACTCGACCAAAAACTCGATCTTTTAATGAATCTGTGGTTTTCCCTCACTGTAATCTTGAAGGACATGATATGTCTGGCTGTTTTGAATTAATTGGGTACCCCGAGTGGTGGGGGACCGCCCTCGTGGTCGGCGTGGAGGTGCGGCGAACCGGGGTGGCAGATCTGGCCGCGGCCGTGGCGGGAGGGGGGCACCACCAGCACGCGCTAACAAAGTCGTGGCCGGTGGTGGCGGTTCGAACGACAAACCGAGGGGGGGGGGCTTCGGCTTCCCAACCGTGTGATCCAATGAGTGCAGGACTTGCCGGCATCACTACTGAATAGTGACAGAATCTGTTGGATTTGCTGAACTTGCCCTAAACCGAAAGATCGTTTGAACGGTGAGTCTTTATGGATTATTGATACAGGTGCTACACATCATGTGACAGGAAAGTTTTCGCAGTTGTGTGCCGCACGAAAAATCAGTGGGTGTCCGGTGGGTTTACCGGATGGTAGTTCTGCAAAAGCTACCCATGAGGGCGATGTGATTCTTCCTCGAAATCTTAAACTCCATAATGTTTTATTTGTGCCTCATCTTGATTGTAATTTGATTTCTATTCCGCAGTTATTAGATTCTGCGAATTGTATTGTTCAATTCACTAAAACATTATGTGTATTACAGGACCGCAGGACGAGGACACTGATTGGAGCGGGTGAACGGGCGATGGACTTTTCTTTTTCCGGGGTGTTCCAAAGGTGAAGATCAATGTTGTGGATGGCATGACGTCTATTGGAATTCTGGCATAAGCGTTTGGGTCACCCTTCGGAGAAAGTTTTGCGGTATTTACCGTGTGTGAGTCCATCTAGTGTGAGTAGCTGCAATAAAGATGGGTGCGACGTTTGTTTTCGTGTCCATCAACCTAGAACTAGTTTTCCTAAAAGCAATAGTAGAGCTAGTAGAATTTTTTAATTAATTCATTGTGATTTATGGGGGCCATATAGAACAAAATCTGCTTGTGGTGCCTCATATTTTTTGACATTAGTAGATGATTTTTCCCGCACTGTTTGGACGTATTTATTATATAATAAATTGGAAGTTGAGACTATGTTTCTGCATTTTGTGGCTTTGGTTGATCGCCAATTTGAACAGAAAATTAAATGTGTGCGCAGTGATAATGGCACTGAATTTAATTGCCTCAAACCTTATTTTGTGCAACAAGGGATCATTTTTTAAACATCTTGTGCTAAAACCCCACAACATAATGGTAGAGTTGAGCGAAAACATGACCGTATTTTAAATGTTGCACGTGCTTTGAGATTCCAGGCTAATCTACCTTTGAAATTTTGGAGGGATTGTGTGCACGCATCTTGCCATTTCATAAATAGAACTCCCTCTATTATTCTTGATTATGAGACCCCATATGAGTGTTTGTTTGGTAAGCCCCCTACGATGACAGATATCAAGATTTTTGGTTGTTTGTGTTATGCCTGTAATATTTGTCATGAGGGGTGATAAGTTTGCAAGTAGGAGTCGTCGGTGTGTTTTTGTTGGCTATTCTTATACTCAGAAAAGATGGAAACTATATGACTTAGACACCAAAAAATATTTTGTTTCCCGTGATGTGAAGTTTCTTGAAAATCAATTTCCTTTTGCCGTGTCTGAACCTGTGATTGAGTCGGTTGTTGGGGGACAAGCAGGAGTTGATGAATTTTGTGATGAGGAGATGCCTATGCCTGTGGTTGAAGTTCCCATTGATGTTGAAGGGGAGCTTGGTGCAGGTGGGGCCGTGGATGTGGCGCCGGCAGGAGTGGACGAGCCACGAGTCGAGGTCGTCGAAGCTCGTGCGATAGGGGATGGTGCGTCGGGTCTTCCTGGCGTGGCCATGGAGTTCGGAGTTCAGGGAGGGAGTAGGGAGGATGCTGGAGAAAATTTGGGAAGAGGGAGACGAACAAAAATCCCAAATAAAAAGCTACAGGATTATGTGACTCATACTGTAGTGAAAAATAAAAGTTCATCTGCTCAGGCACTCGTTTCAGCATCGTCCTCAGGTACTCCCTATCCTATTACACATTATGTTAATTGTGAAAAGTTTCCTGATAAACATCGCAGATTTCTAGCAGCTATAACTGCAGGGAACCCTTCAAAGTCATTTAAGGAAGCTATGAAGCTATGAAGCATGAAGGGTGGCGTGAAGCATGGGGGCTGAGATAAAAGCTCTGAAGGATCAAGGCACTTGGGAATTGCAACCTCTTCCTCCCGGCAAGAAGGCCTTGGGGAGTAAGTGGGTGTATATAGAAAAATATCATGAGTAGGGAAAATTGCAGCGGTTGAAGGCCAGATTGGTTATATTTGGTCATCATCAGGTGGAAGGAGTTGATCATAATGAAACTTTTTCCCCTGTAGCGAAAATGACAACGGTTCGTACTTTCCTAGCTATTGCAGCTGTGAAAAAGTGGGATATCCATCAGATGGATGTCCATAATGCCTTTTTACATGGTGATCTGGAGGAAGAAGTATATATGAAAATTCCTCCTGGTTTTCAGGATGGAAATACTAATCTGGTGCGCAGGATGAAAAAATCGTTGTATGGTTTGAAGCAGGCACCTAGGTGTTGGTTTGCAAAATTGGCCACTGCTCTGAAAGCCTATGGGTTTAAGGAGTCTTATTCTGACTATTCCTTGTTCACTTTGACCAGGAAAAATATTCAGCTGAATGTTTTTATGATATGATTATTGTAGGGAATGATCAAGGAGCTTTACTAAACTTCAAAGCTTACATTGGAAAATGTTTTAAAATGAAGGATTTAGGTGCTTTGAAATATCTCCTAGGCCTTGAAATTGCCAAGGGGCCGCAGAGAATTTTTAAGAGTCAAAGGAAGTATGCCTTGGATATTATATCTGAGGCCGGCTTACTTGGTGCCAAGCCCGCCGAGTTCCCTATGGAACAACACCATCAGCTCGCTTTGGCTGATGGTCATTTGTTTGATGATCCAGAGAAGTATCGCAGATTGATGGGAAGGTTGATTTATCTGGCTGTTACTAGGCCTGATCTGGCATATTCTGTTCACATTTTGTCACAGTTTATGCAGGCTCCTAAAATTGTTCATTGGGAGGCAGCTCTGAGAGTGGTTCAATATTTGAAGAAAAATCCAGGACAGAGAATATTATTTCGTTCTGATAGTGATCTCCGCCTCGAAGGGTGGTGTGATTCTGATTGGGCTAGTTGTCCTATTACTCGGAGATCCCTGAGTGGGTGGTTTGTGTTGTTGGAATATTCTCCTGTTTCCTGGAAGATTAAGAAGCAGCCTACAGTGTCTCGGTCGTCTGCAGAGGCAGAATATCGTTCTATGGCTGCTATTGTTTGTGAATTAAAGTGGCTTAAGCAGCTACTAGGTGATCTTGGAGTTCAACATCCTGCAGGGATGAGATCATATTGTGATAGTCAATCTGCGTTATATATTGCCAAGAATCCAGTGTTTCATGAACGTATTAAACATATTGAGGCTGATTGTCATTTTGTTCGTGATGCAGTGATTGAAGGTCTTGTGAGTCTGTTATATGTTGCTACTAAGTTTCAGTTGGCAGATAATTTTACTAAAGCACTTGGTATGACTCAATTTGAATTTTTGTTATCCAAGTTGGGCGTTCGCAATTTACACGCTCCAACTTGAGGGAGGGTGTTAGGACTCTATATATGTATTAGGAATAGGATTGTTATTCCTAATTAGTGATGAAGTAGGACTCTCTACTTAGGATTGTATAAATATATTCTGATGATGAATGAGAAGAGTGACAAAAATTAAACCTAACTTAACAATAAGATAAGATAAGTTGAATCAAACGACCTTTAGTGGTCTTATACTAACCTTATTTAAAAACTTCCTATGTTTCTAAATAAGTACAATAATTTGACTTTCATACTTGCAAACCTATAACTTTTATTTGAAAAACATATATCTCTTGGATTAGGGCAGGTCTCACGTTAATACTAACGTGAGACCGTCTTTTCCAAGAACTTGTGATATCTAATTATGTGTTTGCAAAAATTATAAATAGTTGATATTATGAAAGTATGTATTGAAACAAATCCAACAACATTTTATATGGTCAATTTTGTTTTTATATATTAGTAAAAAAAAACGATCAAAGTGAGAGGTATGTAAATAGTGCAAAAATCAAACGGTTGCACTTAGAAAAACAGCAAAAGTATATTTCGTCAATATGATAAATTGTGATTAAAATACTACTAGTATTAACAAAATTTTACCAAAAAGAAACTAGTATTAATAAATGCTCTTGCACTTCCTTTGTGTTCGGGAAATTATTGCAATGTGTGCCAACACACATATAAATACTGAATACATACAGTAGTGATTTAGTGAAGTAGTAAAAGAGAGAATTTTTGGCTTTTTATGGATTTTTAATTTATGGGGGCCCTGTAACTATGGCCCTATGTATATGTCAGCATATACTGGTAGGGATAAGAGCTGAAGGGTCATTATCGATACCATTTGGATTGGTTTTTTGGTCAGCTGGAGCCTGGAAATATCAAATAACCTCTGAAAATTATTGTGGTCAACTTGTTTTTTTGTTTTTCTTCCACTGATGTATACTATTAGTTACTTCTATTATTCTTATTACTCCCTCCGGTCTTTATTAGTTTACCCGTATTTCTTTTTAGGATGTCCCTTATTAGTTTACCCATTTCTTTTGTTTCTATTTTTAGAATGGGCCACTACCTTTTCATCACACATACATTCAACTTTATTATAAAATAATAGTTTATCTTTCTTTCTATGTCCCACAACATTATTTCTCCTAAAACTCTGTGCAAAAGAAACGGGTAAACTAATAAAGATTAGAGAGAGTATTTAGTAACTAATTCTTTTGAGGGGATTATCTTTGTTATGCCTCTGCCATTTGGAAAGAGTTAAGAGTAGCAGACTAGCAGGCTTGATCATGTACCTGTACAGTTCAGAGAATTATAGAGCAAAATAAATATGCCTACCTATATGTCTTCTTCGAACTTTTTCTTTGGATTATTGGCTGGACTTATTACTTATTAGGCTGTAATTGTATAGAGATGTTTGCTTAGGTTTAGCGGACAAAACTATATATAGAGTAATAGAGGTCGAATATCCATACAAAATAGACATTAATACATATACGGTAGAATTCAATTAAGCAACAAAAAATATTTGTTTGATTGTTTAACTCTTGTGGTTGGTTTATCCATCGAGTAGATGCATCACTCTCCATATGGTGATAGAAGTCATCTCAAAATTTAGATGGTGATATTTGTCACCTCATACTCTCATAATACCAATAAAGATGCCATTCACCTCAAAATTAATTAAGATGGTTATATTAAGGTTGGAAAGTAGGTGTGATTGGGTAGAGTTACGTTTGTGTTTAGGTCGATGGTATTTGTGTTGAAAGTTCCTCGACCAAACCTAATCTAACTAATAAACTAATTGGACTACTCAATCGTAAGGTCGGGTTACGTTTGTGTTCAGGTCGATATTAAATTTTGTGCTGAAAGTTCCTCTACTAAACCTAATCTATCTAATAAACTAATTGGACTACTCAACCCTAAGGTCGAGTTACGTTTGTGTTTAGGTCGATGATATTTGTTTTGAAAGTTTCTCGACCAAACCTTATCTTTCTAATAAACTAATTGGACTACTCAACCCTAAGGTCGAGTTACGTTTGTGTTCAGGTCGATGATATTTGTGTTGAAAGTTTCTCGACCAAACCTAATCTATCTAATAAACTAATTGGACTACTCAACCCTAACCTCGACGTACACACTTATATGTTGACCAATTTAGTTGAAATTTATTGTTTAGAATAACTTGATTACTTTTACAAAAAGTAAATAAACAATAATATCACTAACCAAAGTATGCATGTTTTTTTTTCTTTTTTAAATAAGTATGACCTATTTGAGAAATTTTTATGTTTTATATGATGGCTATTTCAGGTTGGAAATGCCAATAATAGCCTAAGTTTCTTAATGAAATTGTTTAATCGTGTCAACTCATTTACTTTAACATTTCAAAAATCCCCATCTCTTTTTTATTTTTCGTTTATTTATAAGAATATTATACAATACATTTCATTTAGAAATGAAAGCTATAAGAATATTATACATTTAATTTAGAAATAAAAGGAGTACATATGTAGAATTATGTGCCTCAAAGAATAATAGAAGTTGGGATAGAAAAGAAAAAAGGAAAATGGTATACTTCCTCTGTTTTTTTACCTTGCAACATTGAAGTGTGACACAAGGATTTAGGATAGGAGAAAGATAAAAAAATTTGCCTCTAATGTGCTAGGAGAGCGAAAGAGAGAACATACTTCCTCCGTATTTCTACTTGCAACATTTAAATATAGCGCAAGAATTTAGGAAAGGAAAGAGGTAGAGAAAAATAAAACAAGGACCCCATGTGCTGGGAGAGAAAAATAGAGAATACATCACCAAAAATATTAATGTTGCAAGTGATGCAATTATGTAAAATGGGAAACATTGTAATTAAAAAAACTGAGGACGTATTGCCAAAAAGTCAATATTACAAGTAGATATGCAACCCCAAGAAATGGAAAACGTTGCATATAACTAACAAAGGAAGTATGTATATTCATGCTTTATCACCAAGTTGCACAAATTATGTGGAGCTTTGTTTAGCGTCTCATTGCTGCAGTCCTTTGGAGACTCCAATAATAAAATGGTACCAAATCAGAGTTAAGCTAGTATCAAATGAGAGTCAAGTTGGTACCAAAATACTTTAGTTGAAAAATTTTGTTATCAATTTGACTATATGTTGATATCAACTTAATCTAATAGAGTTAGACCCCGTTCTTTTGAATTGAGATAAATTAAACTGAACTGAACGAAACCTGATCGAACGAAAATAAGTCGAAAAACAAAAGCAAGCGCCTTAGAAAGGCGCCATCGAAAGTGAGGATATATATTGTATTTACCAAGGCAACTGTAATGTTATGAATTTTTTTTTTTTTTTTTTCTGCCATCGAAAGTGAGGATATATAATTGTGATTTACCAAGGCCAGGAACTTGCGCGTAATGTTATGACATCCACAACACTTGTATGTTGTATCTATCTAACACCATACTGCACAGTGCATTGTCTGGATATATGGAATAGTCTTGTCCATCTTGAATTATGCCTGTCTTCAATTGTCAAACATGAGGTGATACATTGAATTGAATTCTTGCTTATAGTCATATTTTCAATCGAACGAAACATCTTTTTTGGCAAAATAGGTTGCCTTTTCGAGACTACAAATTGCCAGTGTGACGGTGTATACCGTGTATTTACTGCTCTTGTAGTCCACTCATGATAACGATATTGTTCACAAAAATGGCAAAATGATTCTTCAAAGGGATTCTTCACAAGATAACTTTGAACTTCTAAACTTGCTAGAGAATTCCTTGAGTTTTAAAAATCGCATTGTGTACTTCTAAGATTTATAACTATTCATCGTGAAAATTTTACAATAGGTTTTAAGAAAAAAAAAGGCTATCGTAAGCAAGAAATAACAGCCATAAATTCCTCCACATCAGCAATAATATATTTATGTTAATATACTTATGGATAAATCTTTCTCATTTTTTGTATATGTATTTTTGGCAGTTTATACTCAGTTTTTGATAACTTCCAAATTATATATATATATATTAAATTCTTTTTATTTTCTGTATTTATATTTGTGATTTAAGAACTTATAAAATATATTTTTTAGTATCATAATGTATAATTTCATATATTATAAAGCTTAATTTCGTATATTATAAGGTTTAATTGCCATATTATATGCCCGTCCATATTTACCGTATATCGTCCATATTTATATGTTATTTTTCTTTCTTCTCCCTCCTCTACTTCTTCTTCCTCCATAATCACCACCACCTAGCCACCATTATCACCACATTGTCGGCCACCCCACCCTCTGCCAGCCACCCAACCCCCTGCCAACCCCCACCCTACCCCTGCACCCCCCCACCCCCAACAACCCCCCAAACAGCAGCCCCCCACCCCTAGCCCTCCCCACACCCGCAGCCCCCTCTCCTCCTTCTCCTCTCCTTTCGCGAGCGCCGCCAGTCCCCCCCCTCTCCCCTCCCTTCGTGTCGCGCCGCCCAGTCCTCCCTCTCCTCTCCCTTCGCGCGCGCCGCCCAATCCCCCCATCTCCCTCCCTTCGCGCCGCGCCGCCCAGTCCCCCCTCTCTCCATCCTTCGCGCCGCCCAATCCCCCCGATCTCCTCCCCCTCCCCCCCCGCGACAAAGCCCCCCACCCCTTCTTCTTCTTCCTCTTCCTCTTCTTCTCCATTCCTCCCCTCTCTGACATTTCATCTTTTTATTTTTTTTCTCTGCATTTCAAGGAACCCGAGAAATATCATGAGGTTATTCATTTTTGAAAAATATATCTTTTTTAATATTCCAAACACATTTAATAATTTTGGAAGTTATTCATAATTTTTTTCGAATAATATAAACTAGCTTAAATACAAATACAAAAAATAAGAAATATACTATATTTAACATCATCCATTGTATATATACAACTGCTGATGTAGAGTAATGTGAGGTTCACATTAATTCATTACGTTAGCCTTTTTTTCTAGAAAGCTATCATAAAAACATCCATATTCACCATATATTCTTATTAATGACCATCAAACACCAAACATGTGATAAAGGTAGTAAAGAGTTGGGATAATTGGAGAGTTTATAAGAATTGGGCGGGGGGAGAAAACCAAATCCAATATGACTTGGACGAAGGATACTAAGAAACGTGTATAGAAATTGAATTTCAGGGAGAATATAGCATATGACAGACGAGAATGGAGACAATTAATCTATGTAGAGGAACAATAATGGTGACAGAATTTTAATTCATGCGATCAACACCACATTGTAACTAAATCTTTGGCGTTGTTCTTTTCATTGTTTATTGGAGACCAATCTTTAAAGGATATAGAAATACTGCCAATATATATTAGTAATATACTAATATCTAACATCGATGTAGATCCTTTGGGAGGAAATAGGAATGAATATAGATGAAAGAGCACAAATAATAAATAATTTAACTACCTTTTTGTTTTATGAATTTTCCAATTAATTCGTTTAATTAATTAGATCCTTTAAATGACAGGGTGAAAAATAAAAAAAATTCATTACTCCCCAAAAATATTATAAATGACGAAGTATGAACATATTCTAAAATGAAGGACGAGATAGAAAATTTATCACTAGACCAAGCAATAAACTTTGCTTTCATCCATTTATTAATTTTTCTTGTATTTGATCTTTGACACAGGTGGGGAACTTCAATCAAGACCAATTGAAAATATTCTCCACTAAAACAATGTACGTATAATACATCTCTCTCATCCTAGTCAAAAACCCACCTGAGTTGATCACCCAAATAAAACTATGATTATCCTCAAGTTGCTGGTCACTTCATCGATCACCTATCTACTAAAAGGATCAAAGCATATTCTATGGCTCTTATAGACCTGGAGTATATTATTAACCTTGCACATAAAATAAGAATCCTCACGTATCATAAGGTGGAGAAACCAAAACCATTCACTAAAAAAATGTTTTACCTTTGATTCTTCCCATCATTTTAACCTTAAAAGCTACTAATTGCAACCGTCCACTAGTTATTCTTTAATATAATGAAAGAGGTTCTTAATATATCTATAGTTAATTATAACTACATCCACACTATTATTAGAGGGGTTGGTCAAATGTATGTGACCGCGAAAGAATTGTTTTTTTCAATTTTAACAACCCATTTGGTATGAACGGAGATGATTATAAAGAAGTTTCATATAATTTTGAAAATTCCAAAAAATAGTTACTAGTGACAATGCATACTTGGGAGTAAAAGTAGAGGTGGGCATGGGCCGGGTCGGCCCGCCCGGCACGGTTTGGGACCGGCCAGGCACGAGCCCGCTCAAGGCCCGACCCGGCCCGTTGTCCGCTCCGTGGGCCTGTCACGGTCAAGAAATTTTATTTCAGGCCCGCAACGGCACGAGCCCGCCTATATAGCCCATGGGCCGGCCCGCGGGCCGAACGCCCCTTTTCTTTGTTTTTTAGCTTAAAACTACCAAGAATCCAAAAAAACAACATAAAACACAGGCCAGGCCCGCAGGAGGCACGAGCCCGGCCCGCGGGCTATGGGCCAGGGTCGGGCCATGGACAAAATCTGGAAATTTCAGGCCCGGCACGGCACGACCCGCCATTCACGGGCTCGGGTCCGGCCCACCATTCACGGGCTCGGGTCCGACCCGGCCCGCCATTTCCTCAAGCCCGCGGGCCGAGCCCATGAACAGGCCCGGTCGGGCCCATGCCCAGGTCTAAGTAAAAGTATTATTATTGACGTTCGTAACTTATTATTTTTTATAAAATTACTTACAAAGTAAATTAATGTAATTTCAATTTATGTTGAATCTCATTGATGAGCACATGTGAGTGTTCCACATTGGAGAAAAGAGGAGAGAGTAAACTACTTTATAAGCCTTAGAGTTACTCCTCCTATCACCAATTGGTTTTAGGATGAAACCTCCTTGGGCTTGTAAATGGGCTAAACTCTCCTCCTCCTTATTGGGTTACCTAGACCCATTTCATATAATGTGAAAATTAAAATGGTATTAGAGCCCAGGTTGTGGGTCTCTTCTAAACTGGGCCTAAGCAACTGGATAAGGGTTTACCTCAACAGGATGTCCAGCCCATAAGAGGATTATTTCTGATTACCTTTCCAGTTAGCTCTAAATTCTAAAGACATTCACATGTGAGGGGGAGTGTTGAATCCCATTGATGAGCACATGTGAGTGTCCCACATTGGAGAAAAGATGAGAGAGTAAACTACTTAATAAGCCTTGGAGTTACTCCTCCTATCACCAATTGGTTTTAGGATGGAACCTCCTTGGGCTTGTAAGTGAGCTAAACTCTCCTCCTCCTTATTGGGTTACCCAGATCCATTTCATATAATCAGAAAATTAACAATTTATGAACTTTCTCCTTTGTAAGAAGAGTCGGTGGTAATTGATTTTAGTGAGACTGTATATTTGAGGCACAAAATGATAATATACAATCAATTTTAATAAGACTATGAACAACATATAAGAATATACTTCCTCTATTCTGAAATAAATGAAACACTTCTCTCAAAAAGTTCTCACATAAAAGAGAATAACTTTTCATTTATTTCAAAACGGAGGATGTATAAGACAATTGAGCATAGGATTGGGAATGGGAAGAGGTGGTAACACGTCTATAGTCAAGGGTTTGATTATAACAAAGGGGTGGAACCAATAGAAGGAGAGTTTGCAAATGGGTTGGAGGCTTGGAGCTGTCATTGGAGATAAATGGCTCGACCTAAGAGCATCACCAATGGGTTGGTTGGTCTTTATTAGTCTTTAAGTTTTTGTCATTCTCTCTCTTTCCCTCCTTCTTACACCTCACATTCCACTAAACTCCCACCAACTCATCTTTTTTTTCTCACAATGGGTGGGTTAGTTTTACTTGGTTTTTCTATTTCTCTCTCTTACTTTGTTATATTCTACCATATACTCTCTCTCCTATCCAAAATGTTTTCATTTTTTAAATGAAGTAGATAATTTGTATTGATATTTTAATTAGTGATAAATCTAATCATTATTTATGCATTTTAATGATTAGAAAGAAAAGTAGGTTGGGAAAAAGTGTGGTAAAATATGTCGAAATTGGACTCTATTTATAGATAAAAAAAATTTATAGTCATTACTGTAATTTTTGAAAAAAAATTATCAGCAGAATTTTTTATATTAACGTTGCAAATATTTGTAACGTTAATAACACTGTTGTTAATCCCCTAAAACTAAAAAGCAGAACCTGCATGCCACGTGGACATCACCCGTTGGTGCGTGAGTTTGGTGTGACATCACAAGATCAAAGTTTACAGTTGCCAAGAGTAAAACACTGGGCTTCACTCTCCTTTTCCATTTATTCACCAATACATGTGTCGTTTGACACTAAATTTTATTAAAAAATTAAATAAATGGCCCAACTTTCCACGGACACGCGGCAACACACTGCTCCTCCTATGCACGCCATCCGAGGTGCATCTGGTCTGGAAATCCAGACCAAACAACTCCAAGGGCCAATTGTCCCAATAGTAAAACCAAGTAAAGCTAGCTTTACTTTTTGCTAGACCAACCCAAAACCATCCCATTGTACATGCTCTAAGGGACCACAATGCATGTATATCAGTATATATTGGTACAGGGAACCCAAAGTCTCGAGATGAGAAATCCAAGAAGAAATTATGTTGTCTTTATAAATGTATATATTTGTTCCAAAAACTTAGTTATACGCAGATTTACCCCCTATAAAAAGGAACAAATAGGGTTTTTTGTCAGGAAGGACGTAATAAAATACAAGTTTTGTAGGGAAGGACCTAATAAATTTTTTTTGTCTAAAATGACCTATTAAAATACTTCCGATTGTTAATAGGAACCAATTTATGAATTTCAGGCCAAAAAACTCTTTTTTTTCCAGAAATTGAAGGAATATGTCTGCGAAATCATGTTCAAGCAATAAAATTCCTGTCAAATGTAGTTGTGGTGTCCCAATTGCAAAAAGTCAACGCCTGAATATGGTAATTTTGGCCTGAAATTCATAAACTGGTTCCTATTAACAATCGAAAGTATTTTAATATATAGGTTCTTTTAGACAAAAAAAAATTATTAGGTCCTTCCCTACAAAACTTGTATTTTATATGAACGAGTCCAGACACCATACACAAGACTAATTTTTGCTCAGAAGTAATTTGATCAACATTAGCTAATTGATTGATCCTTAAGATGCTTCAATTGTTAACAGTAGGTAGAGATGTCATGAAAATTAGACAAGTGCAATGCACTAAATTAATTTTCCAAATACACAGCGCGGGTATGTTTGTTATCTTGGAAAATTGCTTGAAATCTATTCCATGTCTTTTGTGCAGTGGCTCCAAGATATAAAACTGTCTGGAGAAGATCAGAGGAGATGGTGCCATATCAATCCACTTTTTAACTATTGAATCGAGACAATTCCAGAGTTCTGTAGGAATGTCGGGGCGCGGAGTTTTTGGATCAATATGGTCCAAAACATTACAGGCATGGCAATGTATTTCAAATAATTCAACCTAATTAGAGTATTGAGACTTTTCACGATCAAGGATGATAGGAATTTCATTCTTGATGTTACTGACTGCTTGTGCCGGGTGGAAAGCAGCAGGCGGGGGGTTAGCAGTGTCACCTTCACCGTTTACAGCTATGAGGGCGTTGTGAAAAGACTCAAGACGGAGGAGTTGTGACCTCCTATAAGCTTGAGACACCTTCACATGCTATACTGCTCACGACGGTGGCTCCGAATTTTGGGGAATAGATGCATCGGAAATTAAGGGAAAGCGAGGGGAGGATGCCCACGGTGGAGCACAAGGAGGGAAAAAAATTTGCCGAGTGAAAGTGGACGTGAGGTCCGAACTTTGTCGCGGTTGTGCTAGGGGTGGATCGCTAACCTACGCTCTTGATACCATGTTAGATTTGGTTAAACTCCGTGAGTCTGGAGTAATTCTTTTGATCAAAATATATAGGGTTACAAACTTACAATAATCCGAGTCTTAACATAGTTAGGAAACTATACAAAGTATATCCTAAAACAGTGAGAAAATATTATCCTAATAGTATTCTCTATCAATAACAAAAAAAAAAAATTTCAATTAAATATGTCAAAATTCAATATATATAGAATAGTATCATCACTTGTTAATATATAATTAAGAAGATCATTAATATAATATTTAAAATCATTAATATTGATGTATATAACATATTCAATATCAAATCATTATTGTAGACGGCCAAAAGTCTAAGCATCTATAGGATCTTATACGACTTTCATATTATGATAAACAACGTACATTACGATCAATGAAAATCAGTATCAGCTTAGGCATATAATGACGTGATGCCAACAATAGCTTTCACAGGAGAGTTGGTGCATGGTGGTGATTTGTCTAGCAGTCATTAATTTTAGAAGTATACTTGATGATGAAAATAGAATAACCTTGACCAAGTATATATATAACCAATAATGATGAAGTGAATTACCCACAAAACAATGATTAAGTGAAAATTCCTCACCTATTAAAGTAAGGGTTTTGATATATACAGTTCTTAGGATTGCAAATAAACATTAAGTACATCTTAAAATGACACTCCCTCCATCCCATTTTAATTGTCAACATTTCCTTTTTAGAAATTAGGTCCGATAAAATGTTGTCAAGTTTCCATTATATATTGAACAACATAAACATTTAATGTGCCACTTAACTCAATTCTTATTGGTCAAAAGTAATATACATAGAAAGTTCCCTTATTTTTTGTTATATTCCCAAAGTATGACAACTAAAATGGGACAAAGAGTATCAGATTAGAAATTTATGACATATTTCCTCCGTTTATCAATAAGTGCAATATAGAGAAAGTGGGGGAATACCAAGGAATGTAGAGAAAGAAAGTTGGGACCACAATAAAGTAGAGCAATTTAAGTGATCAAACGAAAAAGTTGTGGTCCCCTCTTACTTTTTGGTGGCATATTTGTAATAATATTGAACTTTTTTTACCATTTTGAGCTTGGTTGCACTTATTGTGACTATTCTAAATAAGGAAAGTGTTGCACTTATTGAGAAACGGAGGTAGTATCACACATTAATTGATGTAATTAACTAGTTTTTAGGCTTTGACAATGCCCTGGGTTATTAATATTTTCGAGTTAAAAGAATAACATCTAATGTTGCATAATTTATTGGTTATAACTTCGGTTTTTTCACCATATACCCCTGACAAATTTTTTTTGCACCATATACCTCGCAAGTTTCCAAATTCACCATATACCCCCGACGTTTTAAAAAATACATCCACTTACCCTTATGACTAACGGAAGGCTAACACCGTTAGTCATTAACCCCTAATCCCCCTCTAACCCTAATTAACTAACCTAAACCTAAGCCAAACCCTAACCCTAATCCTAACCCTAACCCCTAATCTAATACCCTAACCCTAACCACCCCTCCCCCACCCCTTACCCCTTCCCCCCACTGCCCCCCCTCCCCACCACCTCCGAAGCCCTCTCTCCCACTCCTCGCAGCCCCCCTCCCCTTCCCCGCATCGCGCAACCCCCCTTCCTCCCCTTCCCCTTCCCCAGCGTCACCTTTGGACCGCACTCACCTCTTTCGGTTTCGTCTCTTCCTGCGAACAAACCTCAAAAAAATTCATCGCCATTGTTCCTAACATCTTACGAAAGCTCACCTCAAAAAATCGCGCGTTTTCAAACTTCACTTGCAATCTCTTCCCGACTTTATGTAGATCTTGCCCATATTTTTTTTGGGGGTTTTCGAAGGGGGTGAGGTGGGGCCGCCGGATTCGAAGGGGGTGGGGGGGAGAGGGGCCGGGATTCGAAGAAGGTGGGGGGAGGGGGTGCGCAGGATTCGAAGGGGTGGGGGAGGGGGGCCGCAGGCTTGGGGTGGTGGGAGAGGGGTTTGCGTCGGTGGGGGGGGTGGTGTGGGAGGGGTTTTGTCGGTGGGGGGTGGTGTGGGGGGGGGGATTGTGGGGGTGGTTGGGGCTGCGGGGGGTGGGGGAAGGGGTTGGGCTGCGGGGGTGGGTGGGGGAGGGGTGGTGGTTGGGTGTTTAGGGTTAGGGTATTAGTTTAGGGGTTAGGGTTAGGGTTTAGGGGAGTTAATGAGGGTTAGAAGGTGGGATTAGGGGTTAATGACTAACGAAAGTCTAACACCGTTAGTCATAAGGGTAAGTGGATGTATTTTTTAAAACGTCGGGGGGTATATGGTGAAAAAATCGTTATAACTTTGGTATATTAACTTGATGTCACATGGTCGAATCTTATACGAAGTATGTTTCTAATTTTTTAATGTATGTTGATGACATGGAATGAAGCAATTAAAGGGAGAGTGGCACGTGGCGTATAGACTTGCATTATTGCTTAAGAATGCTTTTTAATATATTGATTAAAAAAAAGAATGCTTTTTAATATATTAAATAAGATAGATGCTTATTTTTATTATTTAATATTTTCATTTTTAGCTTCATATATTGGAGCTGCATATGTAATTTTATTTATTAAAATAATTATTTTGTATTTTTCCATTCTTGCACTGTTGCACATAGAGAATTATCAAGAAAAAAAATTATCTACTCAGTTGGTAATCTACCCACTAGAGATAGACATTAAAGACTGTAGAAGTCCTACTCAACAATTTACTCTTTTTTTATAATCTATATCTAGTTGGTAGATCTATCAATCTTCAAATCCTTAGCCTCATGAATAATTCCTAGTCACGAATTGAGTACTGCACTGACTTACATGTGAATTATCAGCCTCAGAATTATATTGTTATTTATTCATATAAGTTACATATGAATTCAGACCAGAGCTTGTTAGGGATTAATTAATGTCCAATGAATTTAAATGAGAACTAATAAGTTCGGGTAATTGAAACTCGGGTGAAGAAAATGTTCCATATGTGGTAATGAATATAAGCTTTATTTACAACTAGTTTTTGATCCGAGCTTAGCTCGACATATATAATACTCCCTCCGTTTTTTAATAGATATAACATTTGACTTTTCACACTTGTCGAGACACAAGTTTGACCCCATAATATCTCTAATAATATAATTGTAAAAAATATAAAAATTATATATTTGAAAAGGGTATACCGAGACAAATCCAACAAGATCTCATCCCACATGACTATACTTTTTCATATATATATAAATAACAAGTAATGGTCAAAGTGAGTTGTATGAATAGTGTCAAAAGTCAACATGTTACATCTAAAAAAGAACGGAGGGAGTATATAGGAAAAATGATATATTAAATCGAATGTTTTGAATTAATTAATTTTTCATAAAATTAGTTTAACAACGGAAGAAGATTATCTAAAATAACCTGTTAAAATGTTATTTATATCGAAGATTTTAATTCCTATAATATCTTATAAATAATTTAGGCGAGAAAATATTTAAATAAGAAAGTAACATGTGTCATCTTTGATTTTTGCTCTAGTATATTGTAACAGTCTAACAGATGCACATCCAGGACTTAGGTGCAGAGCACATGGTCGTGGTAGTAGAATGTGAAATATGTAATTAATTCAAAACGGTTCCAAGTACAACTTGAACCAAAAAAAAAATCCAAATGAACCTAAATAAATGAAGCTATATCCAAATCCTATATAAGGTGGAGTCTATGTAAAATTTGACTCGAATCTAACCCAAATTCTGACTATTAATGTCATATCATCAAGTGGTTGATTAATAATCACTACAATATGATCATTATATTTTCATTAGTAAAAAACGAGTAATTATATAGCATAATTGTTTTCAAAAACTCTGGTTTGTGCGATTTTAAGTGATAACAAAGTCAAATTATAACCTCGCTAGAAGAAAAAACTTTTGTTGTAATTCGAAAATAACATCCAACTCCCGGAAGAAATGAATAACTTTAGTAAATATGATCCAAGACAACCCTTTATCATCCCACATCCTATTGCAAAATCAGCATATTATTTGTTGACTAGTGTTGATTCCAATTTTCATCTATACTATAAAATTATTCTCGATCATGCATGGCTTGTACAATAGTTTATGTACAAATAATTCATAGTTTAAAAAATAATCAAACCCCAAATTTTCAGTAGTCTAAATGCACTCATAATAATAGATTCCTTAATTTAGCAGCATCGCTCACTTTTATATAAGTAGTTGCAATAAACCAGCAAATGGCCTATTAGCTCAGCTGGTTAGAGCGTCGTGCTAATAACGCGAAGGTCGCAGGTTCGAGACCTGCATGGGCCAATTATAATTTTTTGATTTTAACTTCTATTTTATAATCCATTTGGGGAAAAAAACCCCAACTTGTAAGTTTAATTTAGTAGCTGAACTTGTTTATTAGTTCCTTTGATTCCGATGTAATCTTGGTATTCACTTCTTTTTTTGAAGGGGAAGATTGTCACTTATAACACTTTTTTAATTCAAGACCCTTGAAGAAGATTATGGCAACTACAAGATTTTGGACGTACAAGATTTTCGACATATATAGTACTTGAATGTTTCATTTGAGAGAGTATAATTTCTAGAATCTATGTTGTTAGTGCTTAGTGGATTCTGAATCATTTTGAAGCATTAGTCATGGTTACTAGTACGTACTATGAATTGTCGTGTTGAAAAGAAAATAGCCAAAAGAAACAAGAGTAGACAAGTTGTGGACAATCTTGTCAAAAGTTCAATCAACCCAAAACTCGAATAGGGAAAACCTCGACCAAAACTAATTTGTCTCGAGAACCCGTGAAAAATAGCTTTATAATGTACTCTAAATCCAAAATATGAGCATAATCGACCTGAACCGACTAGACCGAGAAAAGATTAACAAGATTAGAGTGAACAGTGAAGATTGCAATAGCCCAACCATCAAAAGGTACAAAAATACACTTCCAATCCGAAAATTAACATTGACCAATTGATTGAAATTTGGCACGTTCGACATGGGATTTATGATGAGATAAAACACGGGAGTAGTAGTGTAGTACTAGTATAAAGGGGAAAAGTTGCAATAAAAATCAGTCAAAGAGAACAAAGGTGGGTTGAATTTAAAAAATAATGAATCATTTTATTGATATGATGAGAATTGGGACACTGTTTATGGTATGCTAAAAGTGTAGGCCTAGGACTTTGCTACTTCACATTATTTTTTTTTTTTATATGATATCAAGCAATATGCATAACTAGAATAAGGTAAGATTTCAAGTGAACAAAAACTTATCAGCAATAATTTGCTGAATCTGTACAATCTGTGGAAATGCTGTCTTGCTCCTGATTACTTGCGTGCTGCATGATACAGTTCCATGTATTCGAGCGCTGGCCGATTCCAAGACCAGTCTTGTTCCATCACACGTTCGCGCAATGCGTCAAACCATTCCTTCGCATCATACCAAGCTGATATAGCCCTGAAGAATTAGCTAGGAAGTAAGCGTCCTTTAAGCATATCCTTTTACAGAACCATTTAACATGCATCATCACCAAGGTACAGGTAACAAGATACGTTGACAGCTAAAGCACATATTGCCGTTGGAGTAGGAGATTAGAAAATGATGCTCAGACACCCTAAATTAGACTAAAAGCCTATAAAATTCAAGAACAACCTCCCTTTTTGGGTTAGCTACTAGCGAATCCAAGCAACATAGGTTGGAGTTCTAAGAAAAATATTCTTGGAGAAAAATATTATAGGGGGGAATAAATGGGACTCTCTTTTTGGGTTAATTGTAGTTCCTCCTTCACAAAATATTGCTAGTCAAATTTCTCAATAATCGATAATAACATTGTCATGTGCGATATTGCTAGATTTATTTCAACGTGTATATTCATAATTTTTTAAAAAATTATAATGTCAAATGTGTGCAATGAAGACTGAAATAGCAAGTGTTGCCCTTATATGTGAACCACCGAAGTATATTCAAACAAAAATATTGCTCTATTAATCAGTACATATCACTTAAAGGCTCTTAGATGGCTTGTGGTCTTTAGAACAAGAGATGCAAAATGAAGAAAATCTGTTTTGGCAAATATGCAAATCTACTCACCTATTGAGTGCATAATCCACACCAGCAGGATCAGCTCCTTCAAAATTGAATCCATTTGGTTCGAGACCCTGAGCTTTTGCTCTCTCTACATCATGGTCAACATCAAATACAGTATCGTAAAGTCCTGCAAAAACAAAAGCAAATATTAAGAATTTAACATAATGAGGCATAGTTGTGGTCCTTTATAAATACGAGAAAGCCAAGCATCCCAAGACTGAATATCTCCACATGTAGAACGACGAGTCATGCATAAATGTTTAGAACTAACATAAGCAAGGACATATAATGTCAAATTTGCATAAAATACTCAAATAAGCAGGAATCTAAGAGCTAATAGGGGAGAAAATAACCTAGGAGAATGATAAACAATCTCACAAGAGTCAATGTAGAGTATGCAACGAGATCACACTTTTACTCTATTGGATTTTGCATCAGATAAAATGTTCATATTGAATAGAGGAGTAACACAAAGTTGATGTAGAATATGCAACAAGATTACTTAATTAGGCCCTCTTCTCTTCACCCTATTTTTCTCTGAATTGAAACTTCTTTACTAAATTAAGCTAACTTTTTCTGATTAAAACTGATTTTTACAATTTTACAGAATATTATAATTTAAAGTTGAAGAGAGCAGAGCCTTATATGATGTGGTGGATAAACTATGCGGTTGATAGATTATTTATGCTGATGAGTATGAAGATATGAGAGATTGAGAATACACCATACCTCCAGTTTTACGAACAACTGGTATTGAACCATATCTCATAGCAACAAGCTGTGTTAGGCCACACGGCTCAAATATTGAGGGGACGAGAATCAGATCTGCGCCTGCATATATCTGCGGAATACATTAATGGAAATAGTAAATCGCACGATATATTTTCAATTACCATATGACAAACCAAAATAAAAATCCATGCATTTGCGATATATGATCAAATACCAAGTGTGAAAGAGGTTCATCATAAGTCAAACAAAGGCGAGCACGGTCATGATGCAAATTATGTAATTGATTTGCAAGATCAACAAATTCCTGCTGTATGCGTGGGTCTGGGGCAGAACCCAGCAACACAACCTGCAATTGCAGCACACAAAAATTGACTGGCTGCTACAAACAAACAACATGATTTTCAGAAAAAATGTATTGAGAAGAATAGGAGGGGGACCTGTCCACCACGCTCTATAGTTCGCCAAATGGCATGCTTGATGAGATGGATTCCTTTCTGATGAGTTAAGCGAGTAATTATTCCCACTAATGGGAAATCACCTTTCTTTATGGTAAGCCTTTGTTGTAAGGTTTCCTTAGCTGCTCTTTTGCCTTCTAAAACATTTTCCGATGTGTAGGATACCTGAAATCATATGCATTGTGCAAATTACGTCAGAATAAGAAGCTGCTACGCTTGAATTATGATGTTACAGTGGAATAGGAAAAAATAGTGTTACATGTGATCCACGAGAATTCTCTGTTTCAAGCTTTAAAATCAGTAGAACAAAACCATGAAAGCAAGCTGGACTGCCAACACCCCAAGTCCCAACCAAGGTTACAAATTGCAATAGGGCTTACTGAAATATTGTCCACATCATTCTAGAGAATCAAGATTCTTTTAATTAAAAACTTCATTGAGTTTGATTGTATCCTTGCGATTTAGCCATCTGGCAATTCCACAATATACTACCTCCATTCCGCAAAGAAGTACCATTTCATGCAGACACACAGTTTTATACAAGAGGAGAGAGTGTCCAAGAATCTTGTTCACATGCTGTACTCAAGTTTACTTTGAGGAGAGAGAGTTTGGGCTTACGATATTTTAAGGAAGTAAGAAAGGATGGGAGAGAGAGAGTCCGAGCCAAAAAAGAGTAACATATTATATATCCTTTCATCCTTTGCCAAAATAAGGTGGGTACTTCTTTATGGAATGGACGAAAATGAAAAGTGGCTGCTTCTTTGTGGAACAGAGGGAGTAACAACTAGAGAGGCAAAATATAATAATCAGAGCAAACCACAATATAGCACCTCTGTCCCAACTTAAAAGTTAATATCAGTTTGCGACACAGAGACAGAAGAAAATGGGTGAATCGATGTGGGTCGGAACTTTAAAGAAGAACCTCACCGAAAGTAGAATATACTTCATTGACCTAGAACAGTGAAAGCCTTTTTCAGTAAATGCTAACTATAGGCATAAAGCAGCAAAGTGGGATAGAATAACAAATCATAGTTGGATTGAAGGGCAGCAGATCTTGCTACATCTGTCGAACACCCTAATCAAAGACGCTTCATAATCCACTTTGACGAAGACTATTCTAGGCTAAGATCCAGCATCATTACTACGGAAACTCAAGAGAAAAGAAAAGGAACATTTTAGACAAATAAAACCAGACTCAAGTTTTCCAAGGAAGATTAGCCTAAATAGAATGAATTACTTACTGGAATAAAATTATCATTGAATGGATCCCAAATATCTGGATCAATCCCATTCAATATACCATGAAATTTGTACAGGTGAGGAGCAATTGCAGAATTTCCAGCAACCTCCTTTGCATAAGTATTAGAAACCTGATAGCATATATATAATCAAAGAAATAATTATTCACCTGCAAATAAATACGTAAAAAAACCCATACCGACACCATATATTCACCATATAGCACCCCCCTCCTCCACAAAAGAAAAAGACAAAAAAATTGAAGCTCAATCCCTTGACCTCAGGGATCTAACATGGAACAGACTGTGATAGAGTCACCTGCATTTCCCAAATAAGTGATACTAAGATAAGTCGAACAATCAAATGTATACTCACAGTTGTAGCCTTGTCTGCATACGCCATCGCTCTTCCAATGAAGTATGCCCCAAACTCAAGATTATGAATAGTGAAGACAACACGAGCATTAGTAAGACCATACTGCCCATAATGCTCTTTGTACAGCCATGCCACTGGAGCACTTGACCAATCATGGCAATGGATTATATCCTGCACAAAGGCGTGGACAATTAGAATATTGTATGTAAGACAAAATGAAAGAAGTTGTCACAAGTAAATAAGTAATGCACCTCACTAGGAATAACATGGAATATATATGGTGCTTATATGGGCCTGAAATTGTGTTTACCAAACAATGAATGAAGAGCAGTGGTATGACTTCCTCGATCCCTGACGAATGATGGAGGGAAATGTAGGGTTGAGAAGGAGAGGAAAGGGAGGGAAAAGTGGTCTTGCATTTTTCAAGTTTCCCTCGTGTTGTATCCAAAAACGGGGAAATGTATCCCACCCTTAACCTCCAAATTTCCCTATCCAAATAAACTATAAATAATCTTCTTGTGATCATTTAGGGACGTCATGAAAAGCACTTCCTGTAACTTGTACACTTTGGGCAACACATATTCTTGCTACTGCTTCTCTGTCCATCATGACAACCATATTGTCTCTCTTAAAACCCCGACACTTTCTGTTGCTACTTTTATTTTTATTTACATTCAACGCTTCTTCAAATCTCCATGCAATAGCTAACAGAAGATTTTCTTGTGACGGAGTAAGTAGAATTAAGTAATTAACCATGCCCCTTCCCCTAGAAAATTTTAATAGAAGTAAGTGCCTAATGGCTCATGCCACAATGATATATCAACTTTGGGAATACAAGCTGACAATATGCAAGTATAAGGCAGCTGAAACTTAATCAGTAATACCGCCTATAAAGCCTATGGAACATATAGAATTTGATCAATTCACTGTTGTGATATGGCATATCTACCAAAAACCTGTGGCTAATATCATTTTGTTTTTTGCCAGAGTCTATGCGATAGTAAACTAATGATGAAGGCTATTAGCAAGGAGATAAAAACTTGTAGACAGTGAATGGACTACTTAGAGATCCAATAATCAGCAATGGCAATTCAATTAAACAGAAATTGGATCTTACAGGATGGAATCCACTTTGGAGGAGATACTCGAGTGCAGCGTGGCAAAAGAAGCCAAATCTCTCACCATCATTTTTACCAATATAGACAGAACCAGTGCGGAATAATCTGCCAAAACAAGCAAACTTTAGAAAATGACCAAATCATGCACAATCACAATAGCGGGTCTTGGGTGGACCGGCTTCACTATAATTTACTGTGAACCCAAACTGACTATATCACACAAAAACTGACTATATCATACAAAAATTGACTATATAGAAACTGATTATATCGTACAAAGACTTACTATACAAAAGGTGATTATACCCTACAAAAACTGACCATGTCTAATAAAAACTGACTATATTATACGATTCCTGGTGCACAATAAGTTATTGTGCACCGGGTCCATTCAAGTTTTTTTACAATCCCAATAGTGTATGTCGGAAAGAGACAACAAAAAGCAACCAAGCACAACAAAACTTGGACATGTGGAACATGAATGATTATGCATTATAAGAAAAGGACCAGATATCTCAACTTATGTGAGGAAATAAGTGCTGCACCGACACTATGCTGGATAAGGACCACAAAGAAAAAAGTGCCCAGTTCAAAGTGTTACATCCATGAGATGTACTTTAAATACTCGATCACTTAAATGTATGTGCAACGAATGACATGAAGATCATGATGTCTAGATTTACCATTTGCCTTTCAGGATTCCAATGGTAGAAGAGTAAAAAGATTTCATGACAGAATGTCATACTTGAGATATTCCAGAGAAATATTAAAATAAATCATTAGCAAGGATTGAAATATGTACCCAGGAGGAGTGGAACTTAGGTCTCAATATGAAAAGCTATGGCATATGTATTGGTCTTAGTGGCTAGTGCGATTAAAAATTAAAGATAACCCTAGGAACTATCTAAGTCTCCAGTGACACATTATTGCTGGTACAGATCCGAGCCCCTACTTCTATATTCACCACATTTCAATTTCAAAAACTTCCTCCCTACACGATGCTTTTCTACAGGAGTTCAAGAATAGTCCCTTTACTGGCTTTGACTGATTAAAGTAACACTACATATATCCCGATTCCCGACCACATACCTTGCTTACAACAGATTTCACACTGGGCTTCTGTTTTTTTTTTTGTTTGCAAGCACTAGCTAGTGAATTCCTGACATTCTAGTAGTGACATAGAACAGTTTGCGAATATAAATTTTTTAGCAATTACCCATTTTGCGGCTCCAAAAAGTGGACAGAAAGGCCTTCAACCTTCCCAAACCAAACTTTTATCTCAGTACCACCCCATAAGTAGCTCTTTTTGTAATGGAAGTCCTTCACCTGTTCCAATCCATTGATAATAACTCATACTCAGAACAAAATTATCTGAGCATCGATAAAGCATTTTGAAGTTTTCATGTCATATGAAGCCGCTATGGTTCAGAAAGTAGAAACAAGCATAAAGTGGATTGGAAAGTGGCTTACATGGGTAAGGTTCAGGCAATCATATTTAGGAAATACTACATCAACATGATGGTTTAACTCTTGAACAGCACGAGACAAGCTAGTAACAACATCTCCAAGGCCACCCACCTGAAGCACAAAATACAAATTCTTATCTTTGTAAGCAACTTGAACTTAAATAGCATACACAAGTCAATATCTAAAAATAGAATCTTCTCTTATCTTAGGTGTATTCTTCCACAACATAGATTTGCGAGGAAGGGGAAAAAGAAGTACCAAAAGTGAATTACTTGTTGGATACAATCTGTTAGCAGGTTGACAGCTGATGCTTCTTTATGATTTACCCCTCCTATCAAATTACGAGGCAACTTGAGCTTATAGCAAATTTTGATCTACCATCACAAAACTCATTTGGATGTAATATCTCTATTGTTGAGGATTTCTCAAGTGTGTGCAAAGTATTGTCCCACGTTGGTAGAAGTAGAGTGAGGAGACTAGTTTATAAGTCTAGTAAGGCTATGTTACTTCGACACCCTCTTTCACCTTGGGTGTCGCGTGTCTTCGACACGCGCGCTGGAAGAAGTGTCCGAGTCGGGTATAAAAAAAGGGTGGGAAAAAAGGGGTGAAAAAAACCCAAAAAGAGAAAAAAAAAAAATGAAAAAAAAAAAAAAGGAAAAAAAAAAGAAAAAAAAAAAAAAGAAAAAAAAAAAAAAAAAAAAAAAAAAAAAAAAAAAAAAAAAAAAAGATACTCCTCTTATTACCACTTGGTTTAGGATGGAACCTTAGTGGGCTTGTGGTCACTGGTTGGTCTGTGTGAGGACCCACATCTATAACTGGGTTAGCACCTTTGCTATTTATTGATCAGTAGAGACCTAATTCTTTGTTCACTTCTGTTTGCAAATGAAACTTCAACCTTATTTGCGGAAAGTAATCAATTAGTAAAGAAGGGAAATAAAAGATCAATTTACTTGCAGACCATCCTTGAGATTATTTGGGGAAAGTAATCAAAACTTGCTGAAAATGTTCATTTACTATACTAATTATAATATTCCTACTTAACTACATTATATTTCTCCAACTCGGTTGTGTAACACTAGGTTTCTTCCTCAAAGATGGATTTCCCTATGGATATTGGAGGAAAATCCTTGCGGCTGGTCTTGAACACTAGCTAGTAGCTGGATCTGCAATATGTGATCTCGGTATTATTGCACTTCCAAAAGAGCAGATTAAGTTCAAGTGTTCAACCATCAAGAAACTTGATGAGGTTGGAATGTGAAAACGCTGACCTTTTGGACTTACTTAACAAGAAAAGAAGTTGTAGTTGTCTCACTCTCGTCACCACCATGGAATAAGAAAAGATCTACTTAATCCTTCAACTCTAATTTATGGTCAAAGGGTAATGTAGATGTACTATAAGAACCCAAGTCCAAAAAAAGTGAACGATTCTACAGCATAATAAGTTTCAGACTATACTGTTTTTACTTCAACAACTAACAAGTATTATCTAATTACTTCCTCATAAAGACCCCAGGAGCTTCAGAGTTCAGACCATAGCAAAGTGCTAGTAACAGCAAAAGTTTTATTGGAATGTAACCTTATTTACCACCATTATCGTAGAAAAACTGTAAACAACTAACATGTTTGTTATCCAACACCTCTTAAACTGACAAAATTTTCCTTAATGTAACTATGTAAGTAAAATACAGATTGATGTGGCCATGTGTGGTGAGGGAAGAGAGAGATAAAACTCACGTTTTGATTATTTCATTAGGTGTTAGACGACAAACATGCTAGCGAAGATACAAGGCAGACTGATGGGCCAAAAAAATACTTTACTCACTATAAAGATAAGTGCAGAAATTGAGCATCAGAGGAAGAAATAGCGCAGTGAACATTTTACCTTAGCAATAGGAGCCATTTCAACAGCTATATGAACAATATGCATTGGGGGCTCTTTGGCTACCCCCCCAAAGACGGGTACATGGTAATCCATACCATTTTTGTTGTCAAAAATTCCACCATCTTCCCACTCCGAGAAAACAAAATCCATCATGTATGCATCCAATGGTACCTTGACTACAAAGACAACTTTGCATTAGGTAACACCAAGTGCTAATAACTCACGAAGAAGCAACTGCACTGCTTCATGCTTGGATTTGGTTTTATAAATCTAAGTAATTGAATCGATGAATAAATGCAATATTAACTTAATAACATTAGCTATGTATCTTCTGAAAAACTAACTTTCACCAGGCCAATTGCAGAACACGCAAATGTAATTAATAGCACAATTGATCTACAACCAACATCAATTAGAGCATCACTCATTAATCATCATTACCCGTTAGATGTTAGGGAGTGAATGAAACAAAAACAATTGTCCAAAAGATTTTAACAAACAAAGCGACACAACGAACAATTTAGTTTGCAAGAATTAAAGCCACAACAATGTTCACTGTGCGGGATATGTAGTCGACATTTCAAAATTCGTTTATGGATGCCACATAATGCACTTCATCAAATCAAGATATATTTATTCTCCTGAAATGTGAGTCACTTTCTTGTCTCAGCAAAAGCTAAGATGAAAAGGACGCAAAAGCTTAGGCTAGAACTTTCCCCAAACAATGACATCCTCATAAAATCACTCGACAAACAAAAAAGCATGGAAGCAAACTAACACCACCAACATTAAGCAAATGCATCCATCAATTGCAATCAATCATATCGCTTAGGAGTTGATTAGGCTTACCAGTTGTCTCTACATGAGACCCATTATTGGCAGGAAACATTTTCTGAGGGGGCAATGGACCTCTACGATGAGTCCATCGATTAAAGGAACATCTAAACCAAACCTCTGGTTTCCCATGCAGTACAGTGTTAGAGGGATTGTAATACACAGTAACATCTTGTCCTGCTTGTACATCCACAGGATCAGTGTAAACAATGTGCCTCTGGGATAGCAAGAACGTCTTCAGAGTTTTTTCTTTAGTTTCAGCTTTCATGCGGGCTGTTCTTTCGACCTATGCCATGGAACAACACAGTAATCATGCATATGCATGTTAGTGAACTAGGCCACGTGAAGTCCAAAAAAGGAACCAGTTTTGCACAACAAAGAGAGATGACGGGAGAGAGTGAGCAAGATAAGAGTCTCTAAGACTGTGCAGTCAAGTTCACTATTGCTTGTAATAAACTGACTGTTCACTAGTAACAAGGAAGCATGCATGAGCAGAAAAACCTTTAGGACCCTCTAGTTCCCTTGTCGACAATACAGCTACACCAAAGCAAAGGAAGAGACAGACAGAGGAAGAAACAAGTAAAACAAGACATGTATTTAGATTTATGTTAAAAACATGGTCCAAAATTCCAAAAACTTCAGTTCCACCAACCAGAAAGACCCCCAACATGATCGGACAAGACTCCAGAGTCCCGGCATAATAATTTCAACTCTTCATTAAACCTTAATTATCAAAAGCTGAAGAAATAGTGCCAAGTATAGTCCTTCAAATGAACTTGTACGCAAAGATCATAGAACCTCAAGTGTGCACTTCCCAAGCAAATTTGTAATACTTCATTGGCAATGCCTTTTTTAAGATATTCAGACTAATTATGTGTGAACCTAATAAGCTCCTTGTTGGTGAAGGATACTTCAGGGATCAGATGGGAGGGAAGATTAATTGCCGTTCACATAAAAAACTGTCCATTCAATCTATTTTATAGCATTTTGTAGTTAGTACAGTAACATAATACTTCCTCTGTACCAATCTTTACTTTGAACTTGCTTCTTTTTTTCACGGTCTCTAAGACCACTCTTTGACCTGTACCATCTCCAATTATGTATTAGTAAAAGCTATTAAATGTTAATATTCCTAATATATACATTGTATTTTTTTTTTTTGACCAAGGAAAAAAAACTAATATATACATTGTATAAATCTAATAAGATCACACTTCTAAATTATAATCGTCTTCAACTAAAAGTTAATAGAAGCTATTAAACATTAATATTCCTAATATATACATTGTATAAATCTAATAAGATCACACTTCTAAATTTTAATCGTCTTCAACTAAAAGATACGCGGTCAAAGTTGGTGAACTTTGACCTTGAAGAAGCAAGCGAGAAGTTTATAATGGGACTGAGGAGTAACAATGACTAGCTGGTTCAAAGGCCATCAGTTAACAAGTGCAATATCTACTGTCATACTACAGCATTCCTCAAAGTTTTCTCAGGGTGGAAGTGATCAGAGTAAAGTACACAACACAAGTGGCAGTAACAGTATATCCGGAACTCAATGGTAAAAAGTTACCACTACAATGATACTGAATAACAAAGTGATCACCTTGGCACGTATGGCCTCCTCTCTTAATCTCCTTTCCTCCTGAAGTCTCTGGTATATCCGCAGTTCTTCCTCAACCCAGTAGACTTCTTCAGGAATGGACATGGGAACAAGAGCATGGAAATCTTGGCGCTTATTGTTATCATAGATGGAAGCTTTCTGTGGTGGCCCATCAGCAAAAACCCAGTCCAAGATAACCGCCTGATCAGGAACAGTAACTAGACAAAGATGCACTCAAATGCATTAGTATATCTAAATAAGAAACATTTTAGAAACATGACATCTATATTTCTAACAGAGTTCCGATAATCCTTTTGGACTTTTGGTTCATTCCAAGGATTCTTTGCTGTCATTTTGCAGATCTTTGCAAGAGGAAACAACACCTTTTTTTCTCTTCCCACCATGTTCTTCAGCTTTTTGGATCTAGGCATCTAACCAGTTCGTTGAGCATATCACATCTGAGCACAGAAAGTGACAGAGAAAACAAACTAATTTCTTAAATGTTAATTGTCTCCACCTTAAGTTACTTTCTCAGGTGACCAAATTTAAACTAGGAAAAGAAACCTCACCAATTTGACATTTGTTATCTTGCCTGAATCTGGAAATGAGGTTACTACCATATAGTACACTGATTGTTACGAGCCACATGCCCAGATAACAATAATCACCTTAACTCTTGGTCAATTGACCAATAATCATCCCCCCTCATGCTCACTTGAGGAGAATAAACAAGAAAACACGAATCGACTATCGTTGTTTGATTTGTAGATTATTCAAGTAATTTTGTTACCACTGAAGACAGCTACTAATTAGAAAAATGAACTGTATAAGTAAGCCCTATTAGGTTATATACTCAAACAAAAGCTTCGTTTCCTACTCCTCCAATCTTACATGTTCCAGGTGTCTTGACATATTCTAAATCAAGAGTGGAATCAAATTAAGACCCAAAATATACATTTGGCAGTAGAAGTCCAAAAAAAGTAATAAGATTAATTTGTCAAAAGTATAAAGTCAGTTCCCATTTTCAGACTGTAACATAGTCTTCAAGAAGACCACAGCAGGGATTTGCAAAAACCCACGGGTCCAAAATTTTCATTCATGCCACAATCAGCAACAAAGTTCTTCACATATCCATTACTGACATCATTTCAGCCATTTCATTCATTTTAAATAGCTCTAATTGTTGGGTGCAACTGTGAGTGTGAGTACTACAATGGAAGTAGAAGTTGTGAGCTTCTAGTTTATGAGCCAAGGAAGGTACTCCTATTGCCAATTGATTTTAGGGTAGAACCTCACTGGGGTTTTAGTAGTGGGGTTTACTTTCCTTGTGGTTCCTCCCAACTTGTGTTATCAAATGATTTGGCTGACCTTATGCACCTTTTAGGACGCCATTTGTATTGGGTTTGTGATTTAGGGGCCAGTTATTGTTGTCTATGTTACTCAAACTCGGGTACTCATGTCAGACATGGATACGTGTTCTAAGAGTCTGACTCGGCTCCTTTACGAAAATTTCATAATTTTGGCCCAATTTGAAGTGTCTAAGTGTCCTTATCCATGTCTGGGTGTCCTTCCTCAGATACGCAATACTTATTACCCAAATTTTTGGCTTTCTTCCTCGCGTGCTCTAGGAGGTTGTTGGGTGCAACTGTACAAGTGTGAGTATGAGTTGGTTTGTCCCACATTTAAAGTAGAACTGGTTAGCTTCTTGTGTTGAAGCTACTACTATTGCCTATTGGTTTTAGGATAGAACCTTACTTGGGTTTTGTTTGTGGGCTTTTCTCCCCTCCTAGTTCTTCCCAACAATAATCTCATGCTAGCATATCACAATTAAAATTTTCATTAGTAGAAGAGCATTTCACATCACAAAAATAATGTGCACCTCTAGGTCCACTACGTTATCGATGGACGTCATATTCCTATGATAAGAAATGCACTTCAATTCTGCTGTAATGAGCTTCACTTTGGTGGGAAAAACAGCGGCAATTGTTAAATACTCCCTCCGCACACTATAACAATTCTTGCTTTCCTTTTAGGATATCTGCTGAAAATGACCTTGTCAAATAAAATAGAACTCGTATCCACCCAACCCATATGATGTTGAAACCCCCCCCCCACCCCCCAGTTCTCATTCTCCCAATATTCCATGTGATGTGAGACCTTCCACAAACTATATCTCTCTTATATTTTAATCAGCTTTTTTATTCTTACTTTACCCACTATACAATGAAGCTTGCTCCATCATACTACAACTCTTAATAATGCCCCAACTTAACAGAAATTATTGTGAGCACAGAGAGAGTATGACGAGAATCAAGCTTCACACTACTGGAAACAAACAAAGAAAGCTACAAATAGACAACGGAATAGATAATTATAGTAACAAAGAATGCAATCAAGTCAAAGATATCCTCACATGAGAGAAACCCAAAAATTCTAGGCAAGGAGGAACAGGAACAGCCCATCTGGCCCCAGAAAAATGTCACAGCTATTTCAGTTTCAAATTCCTTACTCATCAGGTCGACGTGTTAGTAAGACTAAGACATGACTTCTATTTATATTGATTTATAGGTCGCAATGGCCAGCCTAAGAGATTGACGGAGTATCCTCAAATTTCAGATGATAACAATCAGAACCCACTGAGCAAATATAGTGCAAAGTTCATATTCTTTAACCTACATATTTGCCGTCACTAAAACAAATAAACAAGGTAGAAAAATTACTAAAATGTGATTCGAGTCAAGCAAGAATTAAATGCTAGCATTGTCACACTCATACCTTCAGTATACCACCAGTCAGCACCTTTCTCCTCAGATTTCACTAGCCTTGCAACAACTGATAGCCCATAACTCCAATTATTATGACCCCCGTGGATCCAAACATCATTGGCATGAGCAAGAGGACCGGAGTTTTTGTTATAATACAAATGAACCAAATCACCATCTTTAAACTCACGAGGTTGAAAAAAACAGACATTGTCCAAGGATGACGAAGCTTTGCTCATCAATTCTCTTAGTTTTTCTCTTCTTTTCTCCACTTCTGCCTTTGCTTGTGCTCGATCAGCTTCACTTGCAGCCCTTGCTTCCTCCCTTTGCCTCTGCTCCTCGGCTTGTCTCTCCCTCTCAGCTTCTATCTTTGCCAGTTTCTCTTGCTCTCTATGCTTCTCCTCAAGCAAAAAATCTTCAAAAGTATCCACTTCCATGCCCCCTTCCACAATTATGTGAAAATCTTTCTTCCCATTATTTTCATAAACATCTTTTCCATTAAAGAATATGAATTCTATCTTATATGCTTCTTTGGGAATATGAATCTGACAGGACCACCAATCACCTTTGAGTTGGGTCTTCTGAAGTTTTGTGGTAAATGATTTCCAGCGCCAATTATTAAACGCTCCCATGACCATCACATCTGGTTCATTGTTCAGAGTGGAAAGGCTTCGATTAAGGAAGAGCTCAATATCCTGATCAGGCTTTGCTGTCCCAGGATAAATAAAAAATTTGTTGCCTTTGGAGAAATTATCTTCAGCCATTTCCTCAATCACTTGTTTCCGCAAAAGTGCGTCCCTCTCCAACTTCAATTTTCTCAAAGATTCCTCCAATTCCTTCTCCGCCATGGCTATAGCATCCTTCGTGTCTGAACCCAAGACCTCAGATTCTGGAACACTCCCATCATCAGATTTCTTACTATCTATATCAACGGTTTCCTTCTCATCGCCAGGGACAGATCCAAGCTCTTTAGTGTCAGTAACACTCAAAGGCAGATTTTCCTGAACAACAACTATATCCTTCCATTTTTTCGCGTAAGGGGTTATATCCGAAACCCTTTTCTCTGGTACCAAAATTTTAGTATCAGCCCTATAACCCTTTTCATTGCTTTGGTTGTTTTCTGAAGCCAAATCCTCCTGAGCAATATCAGAACCTCCTCTATCTAGACCTAATTCTTCAGTTTCTGTCTGATAATTGTCAGTTTCAATATTTTCCTGACTCGTCTTCAATTCATCCTTTCCTTCCACATCATTGATTAGCGTACCAGAATTCATTCTTTCAGAAACCAACACTTTGCTTTCAGTAGCATTTCCTTGATCAGCCTCTAAATTCTCAGCTTCTAATCTAGTTTCATCAATAACAGCACCAGCACTGGTTTTTCTTTCCCCAATAAACCCTTTAACATTTTCTACTTCCTTCAGCAGATTTTTACTAGCAACAGCTACTGCTTTGTTGGCCGGAGATGGATTTCCAACTTTTCCATTTGTTGCATCCTCCATTTGTTCGTCAATTCTATCTACTTGAGAAACTTCTAATATCTCTCTTTCCTCAGCACCACTAGATCCTACATCAGATACTCTCCTATCAGGCTCGGACGAAGTGACTGTATTTCCACTGTCTTCTTCGTTCCTTTGTTCCCTCTTCGGTGAGCTAGTTCCAACAGGAGCCTTCGGGACAAATCCTTTGGGAGCAGAACCTTTGGACCTTGATGCTGACCATCTTTTCTGTTTCTTCTTTGAAGAGTCTAGTAAGATTAATGAGCATTGCTAAGGCATTTGTCAGAGGATCAGACAGTAAGTAATGCTATAATTAAACTGAGACGAGAAGAGACAGCGAAGATCCACTAACCTCCAGCGGCAGAATAGGGACGGAAAATCCCATTACTCGGGTATTCTAAATGCCAAGAATAAGACTACGACAAAAATGTGTAAAGAAACCAATACTTAGTTAAGGATCAATGTAAATAACATCACAGCAAGAAAAACCTAATTGACAAAAAAATATTGCATTTTTTTTTTTTGAAGAATTATTTCTTCAAACCCTCATGCCAGAGATCAATACCAATCACCTACATGAAAGGGGTTGGAAATCCGAATAATATGAACATGTAAAACAACAATTATCAAATGGACAAGTTTAAAAGTTTCATGGCAACTCAAAACCCACAAAAGAAGACTCCATATACAAATGAAACAAACAAAATTACAAATTAATTATTAACAATAATCAATGTGCAAGTCCAAAACTTCATTGCTTAGGCCACAGCACAACCATAAAAATTGAGATGAACCCACAGGAAATCATATATTTTGTTGGTATAACATCAAATGGACAAGTCCAAAAAATTTACTATCTGGGAACACACCCAAAAAAAAAAAAAGAGAGAGAGGAAAGAAGAAGAAGAAGAAGCCATTGAAACAAGAACAAGGTTTAGAAGTACAGTGTACAGAGCACATGAAATGGACAAAAACAAACAAAGACCAACAAATGGGAATAACTCAGAAGAAATTCTTAAAATTGCAGACAAATTCTAACATGCATATCAATAACATATCAAAATGGGCACCTTTAAATTTCATAGCCAAAGCAAAAAAAAATTGAAACAACCAGAAATACCAACATCACATAAGAGTTTAAATTTCATAGAAGAAAAAAAATTCAAAAGAAAAAAACTTACTTGAGAGGATCTTCTGAAAGATTTTCTAGGGAAAAACCCAGTAAAAGGTCTAAAATTTAAGTGGGCATTTTGCCTAAAAGTTTCCCTGCACCAAACAGGTCTTTGAGTTTGTAAAGAAATTTCCATGGCTGCTCTTTCTCTCTCCTCTATCACACTCCCTCTTCCCAAAGTTTCTTCTTCTGCATTCAACACCCCAACATCCCCCTCATTCAGTGATCAGTCCTTGATTTTCTAAATTTGCAATAACCAAACATTAAAAAAGATTATATTTTTTTATATAAAAAAATTTCAATAATTTATTATTTCACTATTTGTTTTAAGAATTTTTATAATACTACCAAATGGGATAATATCAAGATAACAAGACAGGCCAAATTTGGCTAGTAGTAACCCCATTGTATTCTCTTGTTCAGTGGAATCATCAGTCATGGCCTTAGAATTTGAGCCTTAGGTTGGAGAGTTCTATTTTTATACAAACAGAGGGTGTGAAGTGTGATTTATTACCACCGTCAATGTTTCTGGCTGCTACCGTATGATTGAGAAATTGACGGATGAAAGTTGTCCATGCTTGTGATTGTGGGGTCACCCAGCTTCACAAGGATAAAATGTTGAGTTTTCAAGGAAAAGAAAGTTAGGTTGAGAGTAAAATTGAAACGGTAAGAGCAAAGTTGTTGAATTGAATTGAACTAAACTGAAATTGTGCTTAAAAGAACAGAATCTAACTAGGTTATTAGGTTTTATCTGATAAAATACTTGAATCATGCTTAGTATGACTATGTGAGCTACACGCATAAATGTGCTGCCATGGTATACTTAAGTAACGATACTCTCGGTAACGAATTTTGGTATTAATACGCTGGTAACTTTAGTGAATGTCATCGAACTTAATTTGTAAAATCTTGTTGGGATGGTACCCAAAATTTGAGATCGAATCTCATCTATATGACTACTCTTAATCATTCTCTAACACCAAAAAAAATTGTTAATAACCATATGATGGTGAGTCAAACGGTTAATTAAGTCAACTTTAAGTTTAATAATTTTGGTTTTAATTTTAATCAATTGAAGTTTATAATTCGATGTCATGGTTTTGACATTCCATAAGAGATTCTTAGGAGATAATTTCTTTTCTTTTCTCAATTTAAAAGTGTAATTATAAGAGCATCTACATTGGTGACCCAGATAAGAGCTAATCAACACTTGCTCTGTTAATCAAAAGTCCCTACTAGTTAAGCCCTTAATGGAGAGTGAGGGTAATCATGAGCCAAGAAGTTATGGTAGAAGTCGATCAAATACTCATATGTCTCCAACTTTTACCAGGGCTTTGTATAAATTGAATACTTATTTTAACGGTATCATTTTTCGGTTTGCGAATAAAAAACTGGCCTACAATTTAAGGCTTATATAATTATATTGGTCACATCCAATATATATTCTATTTATAAAGACTTTGTCCATAAAAAAGACATTTTTATTAACATGACTCTACTGTTATACTCCGATCCCTCTGTCTCTAAATAATTTTTATTTGGTTTATTCCTAAAAGATTACCCTAATTCCTTTGGTGGTCACATGGTCCCCATAAAACCCCGAAAGTTGTCTCAACCTTTTTCTCTGACCCTACACACAAAATTACAATATTACTCATCTACTCACTACAACTTCTTAAAAGATTAATATTTACTCCTCTTTTTTTATTGCAACCTATGGTTTGGGAACATTTTTTTAGGTTGACTTAAAGGGTAGTATAGTCCAATTAGGTAGCAATTAGCTTTTGTTATCAAAAGAAGAAATTTTGAAATAGATGTAAAACTACCAAAAGAGACATATGTTGCACGAGAAGGAAAAATAAAGGACATCGTATAGGATAAACATTAAGGGATAGAGGTAGTACAAGAGTGGGAGTAATTGGTTAGGTTATGAGAACTAGATGATGTGATTATTATAAGTTCACGGGGGAGTATCAATTTCACTATTTGGGAGTTTGACATGTCTAATGAGAACATGACATGTGGCAATTGTGGCGGGTTAGATTGCGACGATGATAGCTCAATTAGAGTGAGGCCACATAGTACTTGGCAAATGTTATTCTAGCGACTTGTGATTGTGATTAGTTAGGTAACTTGTGGGCTTAAATTTTCTTTAAACTTTTTGGTTGATAACTATGTTGTCAACTTAAACAATGGGCCCTATGAAGTGAAAAGTTCAAAACAGAACTTTAACTCGTAAGCAAAAGGCTTTTTTGAGGGAAATTCTTGAGCAATTATGTTTTTTTGGAGTAAACCCAGTCCCTTGTTCATAATTATCAACATTTCATTTGATAAGTATAATTAAGCAAATTTAGAAAAATCAAAGCAAATAGTATAAGCTGAAGAGACTGAGCCTTGATTTTTTTTTTCTTTGATTTTAGAGAATATACTTTCAGAAAGGTAAATATAAGATTAGGAGATCATGCTTAAGAGAAAAAAAAAACTAATCTCTTAAGGGTGTCTTTTTTCACCTAAGCAAATAAGTTGAAGTAAACAAGTTCAAATTACCTCCAATGAGTTTCATTAAGTTTAGATAAGTTTGGATAAATTTCAAATAAGTTCGTATAAGTTATAAACACAACTCTATCTTTTAAGAATATAAAATAACTCCAATCAGTTCATATAAGTTTTAATAAGTTACAATCTCAACAAAGAAAAAGTTAGACTAGGATTTGGCTAGCTAGAGGTATTGGCTGGGAAGGGACGGAGTGGGTTTGTGTCTAGAGTTGAGCATGGGTTGGGTATCCAAACCAATACCATTATCAGATCGGGTATTCGGTAACCAATAAAACTAAAAATGTTACCCATGAATCAAACCAATAAGGTTCAAAGACCTGTACTTCGGATACCTATATTTTCGTATTGAATATCAAGTACTCGATGGTACCCAAATTTGGAAATTTAAACAATTTTAATTTAGTTGTTATAAAATTATTCAACATTATATACCAACATGACCATATGATTTTCACTACTCAATTACTATTTACTACAATTATGAAATGATCCTGTACTCAAAAGAAGATAAAACATTGTTTTTAATATTTTTAACTCATTAAATTTTCATGTACTTGAATGTCCCCAAATTCATTCAATTGTAGATGTTTGTCGGATACTTCGGGTACCCATATTCGATCAAATAACTTATATTTTGGATCGAGTACCCGACCCAATAATTTTTATTGATTTGGATATTCAATTATTCGGAACGATTTTTTTGATTGTTTTGCTCAGCCCTGATTGTTTCGAGTCAAGATGGTGGGTTGAGACTTGAATGTGGCAGATCCAAAATTTATTTTCGGAGTGTTATTACTAATATGTTTTAGGAGTTTGATTTCAAATTGCGGTATTGCCAATGAGCACATCTTTTTTAATTGCCAAATAGAACGACGAATAAAGATTTTGTAGCTCTCTCATTAATTCGGATCGATTAAGTGGATTCAAACATCGTCCAACATTCCACATATATACTAGGTTTATTGGGTTGGGTCATCCGCTTCGAGACCAAGCCTACCCAATTGGTCCCAGATAGAGATGGCCAACAATGCGGGCCAATCCAACCCATCCAGCCCAGCCTACCTCGTGGGCCGTGTGGGCCGAGCCCGCGAAAAGTCCGGTCCAGCCCAGTTCGAACCGTGAAATTGGTGGGTGGGCTGTGGGCTGGATTTCTTGAGCTCAGCCCACTAAAGCCCGCTACTAAAACCGCCCAGCCTAGACCACCAAACCGATCCAGCTCGGCCCACGAACTAGACCAGCCCATCCCAAGTAATTATTCAACCAAATTGTGTATATTTTAATCAAATTACATATATTATAATTCAATCAAATTCAAAAATAATGAAATTATTCATTAATATTAATAATTGTATATATTTTAATTCATTTTAGAGGTTTTATGTAACAATAATGAATAATTCCAATGATTAAATAATTTTGAAAAAATAAAATAAAAAAAATTCTCATGCCGGCCCGCCAGCCCGGTCCAGCCCACTGGGCCCAAAAACCGCCAGAACCGCTTTTCGAACAGTGAAAATCGGTAACAAACCGGTGTGGGCCAAGAATTTTTACCCCGCGGAGCAGCCCGCCCAACCCGTGAATATATAAGTTTACTCCACCTAGTGTCCACCTCTATGACCAACATCTTAACATTATTTATGTATATACTCCCTCCGTCCCAAAAAGATCTGAACACTTGTTGGAACACGTAGGCCCTGTTCTTTTGGACTTATTTTCAGCAAAAATAAGTAAAAATAAGTTCAGTTCAGCAAAAATAAGTTCAGTTCAGCAAAAATAAGTTCAGTCTTATCTAATGTTGTAATTATTATTTTTGTTTTCAATATTACTATTAATATTGTTATTATTATTAATATTATAATTATAATAACGATGAATTTGTAATTTTTTAATATTTTTATATTTTTTAATATTTTTATATTTTTTTTATATTTTAATATTTTAATATTTTTATATTTTTTAATATTTTTGTATTTTTGTATTTTTTATATTTTTGTATTTTTTTGTTTTATTATTTTTTGTAATTTTTTTTTGTATTTTAGTTTATTTTTTTATTTTTTTATTTTAATATTTTTATTATTTAGTATTTTTTATTTATTATTATTATTATATTGGTTAATTACGGTATATTAGTATTACATTTTATTATTTATTATTTATTATTATTATTATTATTATTATTATTATTATTTTTTATTTATTATTATTTATTATTTATTATTTATTATTTATTATTTATTATTTATTATTTATTATTTATTATTTATTATTTATTATTTATTATTTATTATTTATTATTTATTATTTATTATTTATTATTTATTATTTATTATTTATTATTTATTATTTATTATTTATTATTTATTATTTATTATTTATTATTTATTATTTATTATTTATTATTTATTATTATTATTATTATTATTATCTATTATTATTATTTATTATTTATTATTTATTATTAATTATTAATTATTTATTATTTATTATTTATTATTTATTATTATTATTATTATTATTTATTATTTATTATTTATTATTTATTTATTATTATTATTATTTATTATTTATTATTTATTTATTATTATTTATTATTATTATTTATTATTTATTTTTTTTTTTATTATTTATTATTATTATTTATTTATTATTATTATTTATTATTATTATTATTTATTTATTATTTAATTATTTATTATTTATTATTTATTATTTATTATTTATTATTTATTATTTATTATTTATTATTTATTATTTATTATTTATTATTTATTATTTATTATTTATTATTTATTATTTATTATTTATTATTTATTATTTATTATTTATTATTTATTATTTATTATTTATTATTTATTATTTATTATTTATTATTTATTATTTATTATTTATTATTTATTATTTATTATTTATTATTTATTATTTATTATTTATTATTTTATTATTATTATTATTTTATTTATTTATTATTTATTATTTATTATTTATTATTTATTATTTATTATTTATTATTTATTATTTATTATTTATTATTTATTATTTATTATTTATTATTTATTATTTATTATTATTATTATTATTTATTTATTATTTATTATTTATTATTTATTATTTATTATTTATTATTTATTATTTATTATTTATTATTTATTATTTATTATTTATTATTTATTATTTATTATTTATTATTTATTATTTATTATTTATTATTTATTATTTATTATTTATTATTTATTATTTATTATATATTATATATTATTTATTATTTATTATTTATTTTTTATTATTTATTATTTATTATTATTTAGCAAAAATAAGTTCAGTTCAGCAAAAATAAGTTATGTTCAGCAAAAATAAGTTCAGTTCAGCAAAAATAAGTAAAAATAAGTTCAGTTCAGCAAAAATAAGTAAAAATAAGTTCAGTTCAGCCAAAATAAGTTCAAAAGAACAGGGTCGTAGTTTAAGGTGATATATAAGTTGTAATGTGGTTATCAAATGTAATTTTTTTTAAAAGAGTAGATTTGATAGCAGTTGGTGAGGTATTCTTTATTGTAGGAGAAATAAAGTTGAGTAACTTTTTGTTGATAGATGGTGGGTCTGGAGTGTGGGCAAAAGGAGTGTAAAAGAAATAATATAGTAATTGTGGGACTATACCAAAAATGAAAGTGTTAAACTAATTTGGGACAAATAATTGAAAGGAACATGTTCATACTATTTTAGGACCGGGGGAGTATATATAAATGAAAAGTTTGTGTTTACCTAAAAAAAATTGTGTCAATTTCAGAGGAAGGGACCCCAATGCTTCTAGTGGAATATTCTAGTAGTAGAAGGATCGATTTTGCTGAAAAATATCGTAATGAGGGATTTTGAGGGTGCTCATTGCAAGGAATTGGAGGCTACGTTTAATGAGCTTCAAGATTTTTTTTGATAGGGATGAATTTTATTTTGCTATTTGTGGAGATAAATGACATATAATAATATTCCTTTGATTTTTAATATATACACCATTTTTATATAAGGTCAAATATTTATTAAATTGTAAGCTATTAATTTTGTTAATATCTCATGCGGGTTATATAACAATGGTTAACCAAATATTATATATATATATATATATATATATATCTATTATATAAGTGAAGGGGGAAGCAATGGTGTCCCCCTATGAATTTACATATTCACCCCTCAAACAAACCCTCATCAATCAATTAAGATATGGTAAAATCAAAAACTTGCCAAAAAATAATTCAATCAAATTAAACTCAACCCAAGCAACTCATATAGCATTCATACTCATAAACTTGCCAACAAAAAAGATTCAATCAATTAAAATTCACATCCCAATCAACTAAAAAAATTTATAATAAAAACTTACCAAAAATTGATACCAGAGACAATAACAAAAAGATACACCATAATCATATGGAGCTTCATGGCATACAAAATCAATTTCAAACTCAAACAACTTTTTCCAAAATACAAAATTATTTACAAACACAAACTCAAATATTATTTATTAATTGGAGCTTTACGGCATTCTCAAATTTGCAGATACTTCATTGTTAATCAGGTACGCAGTTTGTTAGTTGCCAATAATAGTATGTGCAATAATATGTACTATGTTCGAGTAAATTTTAAAACAACATTGCATATGAAATTTTAAAAAAAAAAATAAACTCAAATTACAATAAATTTAAGATTTCATTCTAATGTAATTGAAATTCAAATATAAAATTACATCAACAATTATCGACAGAAAAAAATCATATTTCGTAAAAAATAACTTGACAACAAATATAATTGTTAAAAAAATAGATCAATTTGAATTTCGGCCCATGAAGAAAATTGATCAATTTTTCAAATCACATTTTAAAGATGGAAAGAAATAAGAATTGTAAAAGTTAGAAAAGGGACAAAATTTGGGATCATAGAGGAAAAATGGAGAGGCGAAGGTGAGATTTGGAGAAGATAAAATTGGGATCATAAGATAAAAGGGAAAAAAAATTGGTATCATAGAGAAAAAATGAATCAGAAACTATCTTACTTTGGCCGCCTCACCCACTGCATCCTTTCTCACCATAATCGCCTCCTCACCCACTGCATCCTTTCTTACCATATATAAGCTTATAATATATAGTAGAATTGTAGAACCTTAAGCTTATCCTAAAGAATCTGAATTTTGAACATCATAACATGCTTAGAAAGTTCAGACGGCGGTACAATCGAAGAACAAATCGAGTATTTTGAAAACACGGTTAATTTGGAGTAAGAGAGGAGAGAGAGAAGGTAAATCGGTGAAGGTGAAGGCGTGAGAGGAGAAAGAGAAGAAGAGAACAAAAATGGTTGAAGGCATGAGAAGAAGAGAGAGAGAAAAGGTGAATCAATGAGGGTGGTGTAGAATGTTTTCTGGGTTTTTTTTCCCTGGAAAAAAAATCGATGAGTTCAATGAAGGTTTTCTTGATGTGGAATGCTTTCTGGGTTTTTTTTTTCTGTTTTGTAGTGAAGTGATGCAAGCAGAAGTGGAGGATTTGGAAGAAGGATACAGAAACCTTTAAAGGGTAAATACTATTCTATTTTTTTTAACAGCACCTTTTTAAAGACATAAGGTTGATTATATATTTGAAGTTGACTAGGCTGATGAGTGTGCGTAGATTTTCAGGAAAATTAGTTAAAGTTCAAAATATAATAATAGGAGATTAGAGACAGTAAAATATAATAATGCTCTGAATACTTGTTTCCTACATACATATAACATTATTGCACATATAAGAGATAATAATTTTATCATTTCACTAGGCCGTCCATATAGGCGGCAAGTTAAAAAAAAACTTAACCTGTCCATATAGGCAGTTCAAGAGCAAAAAAAATGTAAAATAAAATGTCCTTGCCCTCCATGAAGGTGGCATTATTATCAAATTATTTATTTTCTAGGTTAGTGGCATGGTGATGTTTACTACTATAGTTCCTTCCTGTTCATCCCTATTTCTTTTATTACTTGGTGGAGGTTGATTTTCAGTTGGTTGTATAGGAGGGTTATTATTGGTGTTGGGAACAGGGGTTTGTGGGTTCTCTCTGGTATGGACATGTGTTCCGTCATTAAGGTTACTGGATCGGGGTTAACTCACAGTTCCGCTCGTTGGGTTGGTAGTGAATGACACATTATTTCGCTCTATCCAAAAATAAATACCCAAGACAGTGATATTGTGTAAAACATTGTTAATCCTGTTACGTGCTTTGTTGATCCATGTTTGGATAGTAAAGGGTTTGAAGGACAAAAAAAATTAGAACTTGTGACAGAATGGATGCAAAGATTTTTAAGATCCGGTAGCTAGCAAACTCGTGCTGATAACGTGTTGTGAAAAAGAAGCAGAAGGATTTTATCAGAGGAAAGTTTTATCTGATTACACTTGTGCGTATGAATTGTTCATTGAGTATATGGGGTATTTATAATACAATTTAGACACTATTTAACCTACTAAAGCTATACATAGGTGGGGTAAATTTTTCACATACAATAAATGCAAATACATGAATTCCACATGTGTGGCATTCATCTTTTGACCCTTAACAATTATCAATTTTATGTGAGTTTAAAATGTACCCCATCTGTTTCATTTAAATTCTTCACACTTACTGTAGAACTAGCAAGAGATATCAAAGTAAGGAAAAGAGAGAATGTGTACGAGTGGATCCTTTTTGTTTATTTAAATAGGAGAGATAATAATATGGTTGTCTCTTTTGAGAGAGTGTAGAATTATGTGGGTCCAACAAGTGAATAAAGTAGTGTGAATAAGAAACAAAACTTTACAAAATAAGGAATAAAGCAAAAGTGGAAAGAACTTAAAAGAACGGATGTAAACAGAAAGTAGGAAAACTTAAAAGAATGGATGAAGTATTGTTAAAGTTTAATAAATTATGAATTCTAATTGTAATAAATATAATAAGATTATGTATGATAGTATATATGTTTTTTTTTTACTTTTTCTTTATTTTTGCAAATAATTGTATTTGCAGTATTTGATATACAATATTGACCTTTAATATCTATTCGTGTGAGTGTACGACACATTGGTAAAACTTATTAGAAGTTGATCTTTAGAAAATACATATTCAAATGAAAGATTATATATATCACACTAGTTAGTAGTCGCTCCGTTCCACAATTCTTCCCATTTACTATTACCCCAAAATCAAGGAATAATACTAAATAAATAAATAAGACTGGGTCACGTTGTTACTTTATGGAGGAGAGAGATAAAGAGAGTGAGTATAAAATGGGACCAAATGGTGGGATAAGGAGGGAGGTAACAGTGGAACAAACATTTGCCAAAAATAAAGTAGAAATGAGAAAAATTATACGGAACACCCTTAACGAAAAGTGGGAAGAACTTTGTGGAATAGAAGGAGTATGATTTAGTTTGTGTACGTGTGTATGTGTATAGGAATGGGATGTTGTGAAAACACCCATAAAGCTGAAATATGAAAACAGAAGATCTAGGCCATTGAATAACTTAATTAGATGATCCAACTGCTGGGAATTATTGTGTGCCATTACGATCCTGCACGAGACCAGGACCCCAACTTCTGCAATTCTCATTCACTATCTTCAGGCCACAAATTCATCATACAACAATGGATAATCTCCATTTTCCTCTCTCCTCTCACCATTTAATTTATAGGAACTTAAGCAACATCTGAGTAGCTAAAGGAAGGGAAATCAACTGGATGTGCATAATTTAAAGACAAAATATGCCATTTCCAATGAATTCATGTCTTCTAATGCTTGAATTCGAACCATAGAAAACTTGTGGGTTGAAGAAATTTGTGGATAAACTTGTGGGTTGAACAAACCAATGGTGAAAACAAAGAACACCGCCATAGCAACAACAAGCTCCCATCTCGTCAATGGAAACCCTCCTTCTAATCTAGGTTCCTTCCTCGGCGAAGAATCCTCGACTTTCGTGCTCTCTTCATCTCAGAACCTCGCTTCATCTCCTCCACCTCCAATCGGATCCTTGGCACCACCATTGTTTTGTTCTTTAACTAATTCCAAATTACCTTCACTGCAATTGAAATCTGAGCTTTAATTGAATGCATTAATCGAACACGGTATTATATGATGCATTTTGATTTCTCTCTGTATCGGTGGATTTTTAGTATCCAGATGTTTGATTATGAGAGTTGAGAGACAAAGAGAAAAAGGAAGAAAATGAAGGTTGAAGAAGAAGGTGGGGGAAAATATCAAGACTTAAAGTTATTCTAATACTAGTCAAAGTTACTTTTATGATTCTCAAATTACCCTAAAAAAATCAAAGTTACTCTTAAAATAGTATAACGTTACCCTTTACATAATAAAGTTATCCTAAAAGTGATAAAAGTTGATATTATAATATATAAAGTTACCCTTGGAATATATAAAGTTACCTTAAAACTGGCAAAAGTTACCCTAAAAGTGGTAAAACTTACCCTTATTTTCAGTATTTAGATTAACAACTGTTTTCAGCGGATCCCACCCCTATATATACTAACTTTTTATGCACGCTATGTGTGCGGTGACATTTTGGGCATAACTATTGCTCAGTAATAAAATAAACCAAAAACGAAAGTTCATATCTAAGTTCACCTACATTTGGTGAGTAAGAAATATTGAAATACTTACAAATAGTATTTAAAAACATTTTAATAAATAAGCACATGTAATGAAAATGCATCTCTAGCTACTGTTTTTTGTTGACTTTAACTAATTTTCCTGAAAATCTACGCACACTCATCAGCCTAGTCAACTTCAAATATATAATCAACCTTATGTCCTTAAAAAGGGGTTGTTAAAAAAAAATAGAATAGTATTTACCCTTTAAAGGTTTCTGTATCCTTCTTCCAAATCCTCCACTTCTGCTTGCTTCACTTCACTACAAACAAAAAAAAACCCAGAAAGCATTCCACATCAAGAAAACCTTCATTGAACTCATCGATTTTTTTTCCAGGGAAAATAAACCCAGAAAACATTCTACACCACCTTCATTGATTCACCTTTTCTCTCTCTCTTCTTCTCATGCCTTCAACCATTTTTGTTCTCTTCTTCTCTCTCTCCTCTCACGCCTTCACCTTCACCGATTTACCTTCTCTCTCTCCTCTCTTACTCCAAATTAACCGTGTTTTCAAAATACTCGATTTGTTCTTCGATTGTACCGCCGTCTGAACTTTCTAAGCATGTTATGATGTTCAAAATTCAGATTCTTTAGGATAAGCTTAAGGTTCTACAATTCTACTATATATTATAAGCTTATATATGGTAAGAAAGGATGCAGTGGGTGAGGCGGTCAAAGTAAGATAGTTTCTGATTCATTTTTTCTCTATGATACCAATTTTTTTCCCTTTTATCTTATGATCCCAATTTTATCTTCTCCAGATCTCACCTTCGCCTCTCCATTTTTCCTCTATGATCCCAAATTTTTTCCCTTTTATAACTTTTACAATTCTTATTTCTTTCCATCTTTAAAATGTGATTTGAAAAATTGATCAATTTTCTTCATGGGCCGATATTCAAATTGATCTATTTTTTAACAATTATATTTGTTGTCAAGTTATTTTTTACGAAATATGATTTTTCTGTCGATAATTGTTGATGTAATTTTATATTTGAATTTCAATTACATTAGAATGAAATCTTAAATTTATTGTAATTTGAGTTTAATTTTTTTTTAAAATTTCATATGCAATGTTGTTTTAAAATTTACTCGAACATAGTACATATTATTGCACATACTATTATTGACAACTAACAAACTGCGTACCTGATTAACAATGAAGTATCTGCAAATTTGAGAATACCGTAAAGCTCCAATTAATAAATAATATTTGAGTTTGTGTTTGTAATTAATTTTGTATTTTGGAAAAAGTTGTTTGAGTTTGAAATTGAGTTTGTATGCCATGAAGCTCCATATGATTATGGTGTATCTTTTTGTTATTGTCTCTGGTATCAATTTTTGGTAAGTTTTTATTATAAATTTTTTTAGTTGATTGGGATGTGAATTTTAATTGATTGAATCTTTTTTGTTGGCAAGTTTATGAGTATGACTCCTATATGAGTTGCTTGGGTTGAGTTTAATTTGATTGAATTATTTTTTTGGCAAGTTTTTGATTTTACCATATCTTAATTGATTGATGAGGGTTTGTTTGAGGGGTGAATATGTAAATTCATAGGGGGACACCATTGCTCCCCCCTTAACTTATATAATAGAGATTAGAATTTATAATTTAATTAAATTTTAACAATACTTCATCCATTCTTTTAAGTATTTCCTACTTTCTATTTACATCCGTTCTTTTAAGTTCTTTCCACTTTTGCTTTATTCCTTATTTTGTAAGGTTTTGTTTCTTATTCACACTACTTTATTCACTTGTTGGACCTACATAATTCTTCACTCTCTCAAAAGAGACAACCATATTATTATCTCTCCTATTTAAATAAACAAAAAGGATCCACTCGTACACATTCTCTCTTTTCCTTACTTTGATATCTCTTGCTAGTTCTACAGTAAGTGTGAAGAATTTAAATGAAACAGATGGGGTACATTTTAAACTCACATCAAAATTGATAACTGTTAAGGGTCAAAAGATGAATGCCACACATGTGGAATTCATGTATTTGCATTTATTGTATGTGGAAAATTTACCCCACCTATGTATAGCTTTAGTAGGTTAAATAGTGTCTAAATTGTATTATAAATACCCCATATACTCAATGAGCAATTCATACGCACAAGTGCAATCAGATAAAACTTTCCTCTGATAAAATCCTTATGCTTCTTTTTCACAACACGTTATCAGCACGAGTTTGCTATCGGATCTTAAAAATCTTTGCATCCATTCTGTCTCAAGTTCTAATTTTTTTTGTCCTTCAAACCCTTTACTATCCAAACATGGATCAACAAAGCACATAACGGGATTAGCAATGTTTTACACAATATCTCTGTCTTGGGAATTTATTTTTGGATAGAGCGAAATAATGTGCCATTCACTACCAACCCAACGAGGGGAACTGTGAGTCGGCCCGACCCAGTAACCTCAATGACGGAACACATGTCCATACCAGAGAGAACCCACAAACCCCTGTTCCCAACACCAATAATAACCCTCCTATACAACCAACTGAAAATCAACCTCCACCAAGTAATAAAAGAAATAGGGATGAACAGGAAGGAACTATAGTAGTAAACATCACCATGCCACTAACCCAGAAAATAAATAATTTGATAATAACGCCACCTTCATGGAGGGCAAGGACATTTTATTTTACATTTTTTTTGCTCTTGAACTGCCTATATGGACAAGTTAAGTTTTTTTTGAACTTGCCGCCTATATGGACGGCCTAGTGAAATGATAAAATTATTATCTCTTATATGTGCAATAATGTTATATGTATCTAGGAAACAAGTATTTAGAGCATTATTATATTTTACTGTCTCTAATCTCCTATTTTTTTATCGCATTTGCTGTTACATATATTATATCACCATTTTACCAACATGCATAATAGTAGACCAATTTAGTACATATAAATTACTCTAATACTTCCTCCGTTTAGAAATAGTTGCACCATTTCTAACTTTCACGCATGCCGATGCATGATTTCAACCATTAATATCTTTAATTATCGATAATTAAAAATTATAAAAAGTTTATTTTAAAAAAATATACATCGAGACGAATCTAACAAGACCCCACATGACTATGTTTTTCCTAAAGTATATATCTTTGCCAATTAACAAATCTTAAAATTTTATTACATTGTATATATATTTTTAACTGAAGATGAACTGCACAGTTAGGGATAACTCTCTATAAAAGCGGATTACCCATCCCCATTTTCACCACACATCTCTTATCTTCTTCCAACTTTTATCTAAACTCACAAAACAAAAAAAGTTTCTTCCTCAATCTTTCGGCCACCATGTTCCACGCCGACGACAATCGTCCTCCACCCTCATCTTCTTCCTTTGAGGAGGATTTTAGGAAAATAAGGCTCTACTTATTCCTTATAGCCGGTTTCTTTTTCCTTCTCATGGCAATAATGGTACGCAAGTAGGAGACAAAAAATTATATCTCCCCGAAAGAATGACAAAAAATGCACATGAATATCATTTTTTTTGTCTTAAAGTGCATTTTAGGAATTTTTTCTTCTCACTCGTTGTTTTTTATTTTTGGCATTTTATTTTTGCTTCATTAATATTGTACGCTATTTTAGTACTTTTTTTTATTTGTATTGTTTATGTATAATTATCTCTATTATATAAGTGAAGGGGGGAACAATAGTGTCCCCCTATGAATTTACATATTCACCCCTCAAACAAACCCTCATCAATAAATTAAGATATAGTAAAATCAAAAACTTGCCAAAAATAATTCAATCAAATTAAACTCAACCCAAGCAACTCATATAGCAGTCATACTCATAAACTTGCCAACAAAAAAGATTCAATCAATTAAAATTCACATCCCAATCAACTAAAAAAATTCATAATAAAAAACTTACCAAAAATTAATACCAGAGACAATAACAAAAAGATACACCATAATCATATGGAGCTTCATGGCATACAAAATCAATTTCAAACTCAAACAACTTTTTCCAAAATACAAAATTAATTACAAACACAAACTCAAATATTCTTTATTAATTGGAGCTTTACGACATTCTCAAATTTGCGGATACTTCATTGTTAATCAGCTACGCAGTTTGTTAGTTGCCAATAAGAGTATGTGCAATAATATGTACTATGTTCGAGTAAATTACAGTAAATTTGAGATTTCATTCTAATGTAATTGAAATTCAAATATAAAAACCATATCAACAATTATCGACAGAAAAAAAATCATATTTCGTAAAAAATAACTTGACAACAAATATAATTGTTAAAAAAAATATATCAATTTGAATTTCAGCCCATGAAGAAAATTGATCAATTTTTAAAATCACATTTTAAAGATGGAAAGAAATAAGAATTGTAAAAGTTAGAAAAGGGAAAAAATTTAGGATCATAGAGGAAAAATGGAGAGGCGAAGGTGAGATCTGGAGAAGTTGGGATCATAAGATAAAAGGGAAAAAAATTGGTATCATAGAGAAAAAATGAATCAGAAACTATCTTACTTTGGCCGCCTCACCCGCTGCATCCTTTCTCACCATAATCACCGCCTCACCTACTGCATCCTTTCTTACCATATATAAGCTTATAATATATAGTAGAATTGTAGAGCCTTAAGCTTCTCGTTAAGTATCTGAATTTTGGACACCATATCATGCTTAGAAAGTTCAGACGGCGGTACAATCGAAGAACAAATCGAGTATTTTGAAAACAGGGTTAATTTGGAGTAAGAGAGGAGAGAAAGAAGGTAAATCGGTGAAGGTGAAGGCGTGAGAGGAGAGAGAGAAGAAGAGAACAAAAACGGTTGAAGGCATGAGAAGGAGAGAGAGAGAGAGAAAAGGTGAATCAATGAGGGTGGTGTAGAATGTTTTCTGGGTTTTTTTTTCCTGGAAAAAAAAATCTATGAGTTCAATGAAGGTTTTCTTGATGTGGAATGCTTTCTGTTTTTTTTTTTCTGTTTGTAGTGAAGTGAAGCAAGCAGAAGCGGAGGGTTTAGGAAGAAGGATACATAAACCTTTAAAAGGGTAAATACTATTCTTTTTTTTTAACAGCCCCTTTTTAAGGACATAAGGTTGATTATATATTTGAAGTTGACTAGGCTGATGAGTGTGCGTAGATTTTCAGGAAAATTAGTTAAAGTCAACAAAAAACAGTAGCTAGAGATGCACTTTCATTACATGTGCTTATTTATTAAAATGTTTTTAAATACTATTTGTAAGTATTTCAATCTTTCTTACTCACCAAATGTAGGTGAACTTAGATATGAACTTTCGTTTTTGGTTTATTTTATTACTGAGCAATAGTTATGCCCAAAATGTCACCGCACGCATAGCGTGCATAAAAAGCTAGTAATGATATAAATCAGGGGTAGATAATATATATGATTTATTATCATTTACTAATTTCAAATATTTACATGTTTGTAGTAAAAAATGGGATATCTAGTGAAAAAATAATTTAACATACTTGATCTATATCGGCAAAAGCTTTTAGAATGGACGGTGGACGCCCAAATGAATTCAAAGGCCCAAGGACTGGAACATACAATTAAAGGTGTGACAATCTAACAAGGGGATGCAACTACATCAGCCGCATCAGTTAAAATAGCGACTGAACAAGAAAAGTCAAAAGCCTTAATCCTTCTCATGCATCATTTACATGACTTAAAAACTAAATATCTACTTGTAGAGGACCCCAAAGAACTATGGGATAACCTAAATGAAAGAAATGAACATCACAAAAATGTGCTCCTCCCAAAGGCACATTTTGACTGGACCAATCTGAGGTTCCAGGATTTTAAAACAGTTAGTGATTACAATTCAGCATTGTTTAGAATTGTGTCATTATTGAGATATTGTGATCATCCCATAACGTATGAGCAGATGATAGATAAAACACTCTCCACTTTCCACGCTACTGATATAATATTGGCACAACAATACAGGTTCAGAGCTTTCAAAAAAATACTCCGAGCTAATCTCAGTACTACTTGTGGCTGAACAAAATAATGATCTTTTGCTGAAAAATCATAATCTTAGACCTTCGCGGTCTTCAGCCACCCATGAAATAAATGCAATAGAAAGTTCAGATCCACCAGAAGTGAATGTTATACATAGGGGTGGACGCGGTAATTACAACGGTCGTGGTAATTACCGTGGCCGAGGGAGTGGACATGGCAGATGCCGATTTTCCCCAAGAAATAACAATTTTCAAAATTCTGATAATAATTGGGGACAATCATCTAAAAATCAGAGGCAAACATCCTACAAGGGAAAAGACTCTTGCCACAGACGTGGCATGACTGGGCATTGGGGTCGCGTACATGTCGTACTACCAAACACTTGGTATACCTATATCAAGCTTCAATAAAGAACAAAGGGAAAAATGCTGAAGCAAACTTTGTTAATGAAGCTACTACATCCATGCCCAGCCTCAATGTTTTTGATTTTTTCATGGATGATGCCGAAACTGAAAACAACTTTGTCCTTGGAGAAAGTAGCAATGCATGAATATGCTTAGTTTGTTTAAATTGCTTCAATATTCACTTTAATGTATTCCCTCTTTCATTATTAATAAAATATGCATTTCCTTATGTAGATCATCATATTTATTATTTATGAAGATATGAATTTACCAGAAGTTGGAACCAAAGAACAATGTCTTCTCTACAGTGGGACAATACACACCATATTGAAAAATAAAGAGTATTTTTCAAAACTTACAATATTCCAAGCAAATGTCAGCACAATCTCCGGGACAACCAAGTTAATTGAAGGCTCTGGGAAAGCCTGCATTATATTTCCAAATGGGACAAAATTGATAATCAATGACGCATAAGTTTCAATGATGTACGTCAGAATGCATGGTTACCATTTTGAAACGACGACAGTGAACCAAGAGGAATTTATATGCCTCACGGCGAAAAATGCGGCAAGAAATACATCTCTGAAAAATTGCCAGCAATTTCATCGGGACTATATCGCATAGATATACGTCCGATTGAAATTAATATGATATCTAACCAGAAGTTAGATAACCGAAAATCATTTACTCTATGCCATGACCGATTAGGCCATCCTGGCACAGGAATGATGCATAGAATCATTGAAAACTCAATTGGACACTCAATAAAGAATATCAAAATTCCTCGATCAAATGAATTATCATGTGCTGCATGCTCACTTGGCAAATTGATAACCAGGCCATCTATAAATTAAATTGCCACTGAATCTCCAACGTTTTTAGAAAGAATACAAGGAGATATTTGTGAGCCTATTCACCCTGCATGCGGACCATTCCGCTACTTCATGGTATTAATTGATGCATCTACTCGATGATCACATGTGAGCCTTTTGTCAAGTAGAAATGTTGCTTTTGCAAAACTTTTGGCTCAAATAATTCGATTAAGAACTCAATTCCCATACCACACAATAATGAGAATAAGATTAGACAATGTTGGGGAATTTACATCCCAAATTTTTAATGACTATTGCATGTCTATTGGGATTGTTGTTGAGCACCCTGTGCCTCATGTACATACACAAAATGGTCTTGTTGAATCATTAATCAAGAGACTACAATTAATTGCAAGACCATTAATAATTAGATCAAAATTGCCCTCTTTTGCTTGGGGTCATGCTATATTACATGCAGTAGCATTGATAAGATTAAGGCCGACAACCTATCACAAATTCTCACTGTTACAATTAGTATCAGGTCGAGAACCGAATGGCTCACATTTGAGAATTAGTATCAGGCTTAATTTCTCACTGTACATGTACCTATTGTTCCGCCCCAACGTACTAAAATGGATCCACAAACAAGGATGGGAATATATGTTGGATTTGATTCTCCATCAATTATCAAATATTTAAAGCCAGCAACTGGTGATTTATTTACGGCTCGATTTGCCGACTGCCATTTTAATGAGTCAGTATTCCCATCCTTAGGGGGAGAGAAAGTGGACCCACAAAATAAAAAAATAGAAATTACATGGAACGCATCAAAATTGTCAATTTTGGACCCGAGAACAAATTCATGTGAACAAGAAGTCAAGAAAATTGTTCATTTACAAAGTATTGCAAACCAATTGCCAGATGCAATCACAGATACTAAGAAAGTGACGGTCACATGTACCTGCTGAGAATGCCCCGGCACGGATTGAACTTTCTAATGACAATAAGGCCATTGAAAATGAGTCAATAGCACGCCGAAAACGTGGTATACCACCCGGTTCTAAAGACTCAAAACCGAGAAAAATGGAAAAGCAAGGCGAAACAACAAACGAAATTGATATAGATCCTCCAACGGAGCATGATGAAAACAAAAATAAAGATAAGCATGTTCCAGAAGAAAAGGAACATACAATGATACAAACATAGACAACAATGAAACTTCAATTAATTATATTTCTACAAAGAAACAATGGAATCGAAAAGATGTTGTCTTAAATGAAATCTTTGCTTACTCCATAGCGGTTGAAATGACATACGATGAAAATGATATAGAACCAAATACGGTAGATGAATGTCGCCGCAGAAAAGATTGGCCAAAATGGAAAGAAACAATTCAAGCAAAATTGAAATCACTTGAAAAACGTGAGGTATTCGGACAAATAACCCAAATACCAAAAGGTGTAAAACCAATTGGGTACAAATGGGTGTTCGTGAGAAAACGAAATGAGAAAAACGAGGTTATTACATATAAGGCAAGGCTAGTAGCCCAAGGTTTCTCGCAAATGCCAGGGATCGATTATGATGAGACATATTCTCCAGTAGTTAATGCAACTACATTAAGATTTAGGGTAAGTTTATCAGTTTCGAAAGGATTGCAAATGAGGTTAATGGATGTAGTGACTGCATACTTATATGAGTCACTTGACACAGATATTTATATGAAAGTCCCTGATGGACTAAAGTTACCAGAAAATCACATGCCCAAGGAGATACTTTCAATAAAATTGAAAAAGTCACTCTATGGATCAAAACAATCTGAAAGAATGTGGTATAATCGTCTTAGTGAATACCTATTGAAAGTAGGATTAAAAAATAATCAAATCAGTCCCTGTGTATTTATTAAGCGATCTAAATTAGGATTCGCCATCATTGTTTGTCTATGTCGATGATTTGAATATAATTGGAACTCCTAGAGAACTCGAAGTGACTGCAAAGTACTTGATGAAAGAATTTGAGATGAAAGATCTCGGGAGGAAATTTTTTTGCCTTGGCTTGCAAATGGAACATTTGAGAAAGGGATTTTTGTCCATCAATTTAACTATACAGAAAAAATTCTGAAACGTTTTTTCATGGACAAAGCCCACCCAATAAGTTCTCCAATGATAGTGCATTCCCTGAATGTGAAAGATGCTAGAAAACGAAGAAATTCTTGGTCCTGAAGTACCATATTTAAGTGCAATTGGTGTCTTAATGGACTTGGCTAACAATACTCGACCTGCCATTGCTTTTTCAGTAAACTTGTTAGCTAGATACAACAATGCACCAACAAAGAGACATTGGAGTGGAGTCAGACACTTATTACGTTATCTTCGAGGAGCACAAGACCTTGGATTATTCTATCAATCGAAACCAAATGCATCATTCATTGGATATGCAGATGCTGGGTACCTATCATCAGATTCACAAAAGGCTAAGTCTCAATCCGGGTATCTATTCACTTATGGAGGTACTGCAATATCTTGGAAATCCACGAAGCAGACTTTGACGACCACATCATCAAATCATGCAGAACTAATTGCTCTTTATGAAGCTGGAAGAGAATGTGTATGGCTAAGGTCAATGATCAATAATATCCAAGAAGAATGTGGAATGGAAACAATAACAACAAATCCAACCATCATCTACGAAGACAATACTGCATGTATCACCCAAGTAAGCGAGGGGTACATCAAGGAGATAGAACTAAACATTTATCACCAAAGCTCTTTTTCACACATAACCTCCAAAAGGAAGGGAAGATAAACATCCAACAGATCCAATCATGTGAGAATCTTGCAGATTTATTTACCAAATTCCTTCCGGCGAAGAAATTTGAAGAATTAGTCCGAAAAATTAAAATGCGTCATCTTTGTGATATATGCTAAATTCAAGGGGAGTATTATATGCGCTGCATTCTTTTTCCCTTCGATTAGGTTTTTATCCCACTGGGTTTGTCCTGACAAGGTTTTTAATGAGGCAGTTTATTATAGCATATATGATTACATAGAAGTTGTACTCTTTTTTCCTTATTCAGGTTTTTATCCCACTAGGTTTTACCTGATAAGGTTTTTAGCACTAGTAGAATAATTTATTATTGCTGCGGTCATTAAGTGGCCTATTGCGGCGGTTTTGGCCGTGCAGCAATTAAGGGCGCAGCAATAGGCAATAGGCAATAGGGTGGTCAAATTTTTTTTTTTTTAAAAAAAATTAAATATTTATTCGTTCTACATATATATATATGATATGTACACACACTTATTACAAAAAATATATAAAAACAACTTTTATTCAATAATAATGATATTTTACAAACACTAATTACAAATAAAAATATATACAAAAACAGAACTAATACGAAAAAATAAAAAATAAATGAAAAAATAACTAATCAAAGAACCAGTAACAAGAAAACTAAAAAATACAGAAGATCTTGAGAAAAAGGAAAAAGAATTTAAAAAAATGAAAATAGAAAAATAGATCTGATACAATGACGAGGTGAAGAATAAAAAAAATGAAAATAAAAATAGAATGATGGCGAACTAAGTACAGACGCGGCGAAGGCGACGGAGGATTTGGTGCAGACGGCGGCGATGGCAACTTTCGTTGATGTCGACGACCTACCCGATTTGTTGATGGCGACGAAGGCGACGTTCGTTGATGTAATTGATGAAGGCGACGTCGACGGAGGACATTGAAGGTGGATGTCGGCGAAGATCCGAAGAAGTTCGACAGTGGTAATCCAAGCTATACATGAGCCGATTCCGCCGCCCAGGAACTGAGGCTTTTAATGGAGTGAGAGGAGCGAGGATGATGACGAGACGCCGGAGAACGAACCAGTGAAGAAGGAACGAGTGAGAGACGAGGAAGGAACGAGTAAGAGACGAGGAAGGAAGAATGAGAGAGAAAGAAGAAGACTGAGACAGCGAACCAAAGTGAAGAAAGAAGAATGAGTGAGAGAGGGAGTGGTGAGAACGGTGCCTCATTGATTGAAATTAAACCCTAGCGCCTCTTTTATTATAAAATGAACCTATTGCTGCGGTTTTGTGTAGAAACCGCATCAATGGATTAAAATTTTATTAAAAAATTAATATTTTAATCTATTGCTTCGGTTTTGGGTAAAAACCGCAACAATAGGTCTGGTCAAATAGTCAAACAATTTTGAAAAATTACCGTTGATATATATTGCTGCGGTTTCTACCCAGAACCGCATCAATAGGTTGATTTTTGAATTTTCCTTTTCTTTTGACGTGGTTTATTGCTGCATATGGGTAAAACCGCAGCAATACTACCGCAGCAATAAGCAATTATTCTACTAGTATAGCGAGACAACTGATACCTCATATCTTTTCAACATGATGGACATTCAAGGGGGAGTGTTGAGGGTCAAAAGATGAATGCCACGCATGTGGAATTCATGTATATGTATTTATTGTTTGTGGAAAATTTACCACACCTATGTATAGCTTTAGTAGGTTAAGTAGTGTATAAATTGTATTATAAATACCCCATATACTCAATGAGCAATTCATACGCAGTTGACATCTGCATATCCTCTGGTTCCCCGTTTTCCCCTTCCTTTCTTCCTCAATCCACTCCGGTGTATCCTTCCTCCATCCTCGTTGCTTGGGAGCCACCTCCCACCTCCTTCTTCAAACTCAACTTCGACGGCTCGGTTCGTGGTACTTCAGCAGCAGCAGGTGTTATCATTAGAGATGCTGAGGGGCACCTCCACAAAGTTGTTGCTTTCAACCTTGGTTCTTCTTCCGTTTTCATTGTAGAGGCAACCACACTCCAACAAGGGCTTCGCCTAGCTATCCAGAACAATATTCGTCAACTCCAAATTGAAGGTGATAATCTTATGGTCATCAACTCAGTAAAAGGTACCTGGTCTCCTCCGTGGCAGATTGCTCATATCATCCAGGATATCCAAACTCTTCTTCATTCTTTCTCTTCGTGGGCTATTCGTGATGTCTACCGGGAAGCAAACAAAGCAGTAGATTGGATCGCCAATGTCGGTCATTTAGTTGTTTCTCAGTTTAATATAGATGATTATACTCATTCTGCTCTTCACTCTATTCTTGTAAACGATAAGGTTGGAGCTCCCCTCGTGTGGAGGATCTCCCCTCGTGTGGAGGATCTCCTAACCTTCCTTTTCTCCTTACCTTTATAAAAAAAAAAAAATCATACGCACAAGTGCAATCAGATAAAATTTCCTCTGATAAAATCCTTCTGCTTCTTTATTTCAAAACAATAACTTTTTTTTTTGAGGAGTAAAATTGATAACACTTATTTCCGAGAAGAAAAACAAAAAAGCCATAAACATAGCTCCTCTAAGGCTCTACTCCTCCAGTCCACTCCTCCTCTCACATGCAAATAACTGTTTGAGTTGTGACACTTACGACTTTGGCCATGTTTGGTAAATGGCTTTTTCATTGACTTTGGCCTTCAATGCAAATAACCAACACCCAATTAATTTTCCAAACTTTCAAACATTTGCTTAAATCACTTTATGTCACAAACAACCACTTTATGAGTACATCATGAATCTTACCTCTTAATTAAACACTAAAATAATATAAATCCAAAACATTAGACAAAGTTAAATTCCAATCTTAAAAACCCTAATCCCGCCTTTGTTTTCCCCACTCCATTTTCCCGCCTCCTCCTTCTTTTTCTACCTTTAAACCCCTCTTTCTTTCCTCCCAAATCTCACCCACTCCTTTCTCTCTCTCTCTCCTCACTCTCTCCCAACATGAGATCCAGAACCTTCTTCCATTCATCACCATCATCATCATCAACATCATACAGTAGATATCTAAGACCAGGAGCTCTAGCTCAGATGAGAGATTCAAAGCTAACAAACATCAGACGGTCACATATATGTTTCTCTCTCCTCCTACTAAGTAACTCTCACCTACAACCACCCACACTTGATTCTAACCCTTCTATGGCGATGATGGAAGTGGGTCCCCCTTTTTTCCCTCTCTCTCCTCATCGCACTCGCTGTCTTCGCCGTAAACACCTTTCTGCTGTTGCCCCTATTTTCACCCCCTCTCAATCTTGATTAAATAGTAGTAGTATATTTTTTTATTAGGTTTTTCTTCTTCCTTTTTTTCCGTTTAATTTGGCTGAATTTTGAGTTTAGAGAAAGAAGATTGTACAACGGGAAGTGTTGATTGATGTAGAATTGGTTCACTTGAGTTGAATAATGGAATTGGTGTAATTTTTGTATCGATTGTTAACTGTTTCATTCTGGGTTGAATAATAATATTGAAATGGTACCAATTGAGGGTTTTTTTCCTAAGCTTTCTTGTAATTTGGTTCTTTTTGAGATTTTATGTGGCTGAGAAATGAGATAAATTGCGGAAGTAGTTGCAAAAATCTAGTGTTAATTGTGCATTAGTATTTTCTTAGGTCGTAATAGATCTAATCAATGGACTTTAGTATTTACTCTTAATAAAAAGTGCTTTTGCTATTAATTAGTTTAGTAATTAGTAGTATATTTTAGAATACATCATAATTGAAGAATTTACTATTCCCTTCGTTTAGAAATGGATGCTCTAAATGACTTGCACATTTGTTGGTGCATATATTTAGTAACATCTTGTATTCTAACATTGAGATAAATACACATGTAGAAAAATATGGTCAAAGTAAAGTATGTGAATAATGCAAAAGTCAAAATGCAATATCTACTTAAAAACAGATGGGAGTACTTGTTAGTTCTACTTTGGGTTATGATTAGTAAAACGATTTTTGGTTTCACTGGATAACCATATTTTGGCTGAGAAATGGGATAGATTGTAGAAGTGATTGTTAATCTAGTGTTATTGTGCTTTTTTTTTCTCAAGTCATATTAGGTGTAATCAACGGACTTTATATTTAGTTTTAGTAATTTGTATATTATGTTTCACTTGTGTTGATAATTGAAGAATTTATAATTAGTCTGAGTAATTTGCTAGTTCCATTTTGGGTTGTGATGACTGATGAGCAGATGTTTTCAGTAGTTTTTTGTGTCATTGGGTTGATCAGTGTCTCATAACGAAAATAAAACTTTGTCTACCCTATCTTCTAGGTTGGTTAATGAAACACCTACTAGAAGATTGAGCATGCAATTAAATTAAAAGATATTCACTATAGAATTAGTCAATATTACAATGAATGTATGTGTTTAGAAAGGAAAATAAATACTTCAAATTTACTACAAAATCTATATATATATCTAAAACTCAAAGCAAATAAATGTCATGCTGCCACATGTACCTCCCCCCTCCCAAACAAATGATACAAACTAATCAACAAAAATATATGTATGAAGGCTCGAACACGCAACCTCTCACTTGAGATACAAACATACTAACCACTAATCTACAATCTTTTTTTGGTTTTTATGGGGAGAAAAAAACTATAACATACATCTAAGAAAAGATTTAAAGATATGGTAACTTACATACACAATATACCACAATTATTAAGGAGACCCACATTACATATAATTAACTACATTGTTATAAACTACATTGCTTCTAATTTAAGAACCAAATTGTAAGTAGGGGTGTTAAGGCCGATACGTTTCATCATGTTGACATGTACGAAAAGGTATAAATATGAAATTTATTTTTATGGGTCGGTCCGACTCGGGAAAAGATGCAAAATCAGTCGGTTAATGAGCTTGCTTTTAAGTTACACGTGTATCGAATAAACGCGCGTTATATTTTTTTCTTTTTTTTACAGAACTTTAATCTCCTCTTATAAGATCAAAACAATTGGAAATGTATTGAGTTTCTTTGCTCCTCCCTTTTTTTGTGACTTTGGGGGGAGAAAATATGAATAATAAAAGAATCACTTTTACGGGAGTTGGATCGGATGATCAACTTGTAAATAAATGGATCTGATCTGTTAATGAAAAATTGTTTGAATATGAGTGAAATATTTACGTTTTTTTGATTTTATATTTATTTTTTTTTTTGTTTGTTTTTTCTCTTTTTTTTTTCTAAAAACTTGCCTTTTCGTTTTTGTTTTTCTTTTCTATTTGATTATTTGCTCTTTCGTTCCTTCTTTCACAAAAAGCTTATTTATACTAAATTATTATTATCTTTTTTTCATATTAAAACCCGTAAGAAATTTTGAATACATCATATAAATGGAGTATTTACTATTGTTAGTTTTGTTTTGGGTTGTGATGAGCTAATTTTTTTAGTTAGATTATTTCCATTGTGTCAACCATTAATCCGTAATGGGAAATAGATTGATGAACCGATCTTCTAAGTTGAGTAATTAAACACGTAAATACTAGAAGATTGAGCATGTAAGTATGTAACTAAATCAAAGAATGAAATCAACACCATTAAAAAAAAAAAAAGAAATCAATGAATGAATGTATGTACTTAGAAAGGGAAATAGATGCTTCAAATTTACTACTCAAATACTCTCATATTTGTGCTAGAAGAATAAGCTTAAGAATCATTATTGCAACTTTTGACAAGAACATGCTAGTTTTGGTCAAGTATTATTCACCTATTCATGTGTGCTCATTTACTACTGCTACTCCTTAAGCTTCACGAATTTATCCAGAAAGAAAAAAAAAGTTCAGATTTGAGATACCCCATTTTAGTTTGCGATTGAAACATTAAGGACCAACAAATCTAAACAAAGAACAAGTTCATACGAGCATTAATAATAATTAAGCTAGGTTCATTTACATTGTACAAATAACTAATAAGCTTATTTACCAAGACAATCGTTACTCATATGCCCCCAAATTATATACTTCATTAATATCATATTATCATCCATGTATTAAACATATATAACCCCGCAAGCATATCAAAGAAAGGTATACTCGCCCCTCTTAAATTATTAGCTATTACAAAATTAAAATGATCATAAAAGTAATTACAAATCAAAATGATCTAATCTCTCTGCAGTTGATGACATCTCTCTGTTCATTAAAATCATCATCAAATTACATATATAATAGAAGTAATAATATCCATATTTATACCAACAATAACCATAATTCATCCCAAAAATAAGTAATAAGAAGGAGAAAACAAAAACAGAAGATATAGTACTAGTATATAAATACTCCTTCTCAGACCAAAGCATCAGCACCAGCAACAATCTCCAAAATCTCACCAGTAATCTTAGCTTGACGCGCTCTATTATACACCATCGAAAGCGATTTCTTCAACTCACTGGCATTATCAGTAGCATTACTCATGGCAGTCATCCGGGCGGCGAGCTCGCTAGCAAGCGAGTCCTGCAACGCCCTCAGAATCTGACTGTTAAGATACAATGGCAAGAGAGCATCCAGAATCTGAACAGGGTCTTGCTCAAATTCCAAAATAGGAGAAAATGCTAGTGTCTCAGCTTTAATAACGTTTCTCTCAACAGTTAATTTACCCTCTTTAGTCGTCAATCGAAACAGTTCATCTTCTGCTGCGTCTACACAATTTCCATTGATGTCACAGATTTCTCCCTTAGGAGATAAAGGGAGAAGAGTGTGAATCACAGGGTCTGATTTTACTAGAGAAACGAATTTTGTATAAAGAAGTTCAACTTTATCGACTTCTTCACTTATAAACAGAGAGAATACATCATCAGCAATAGCTTGTGCATCTTTTGCTGTTGGTAGATTAGTGCCATCAAGGTACCGATCAACGGGGATATAGGGGCGTCTAAGGAAGTAAGAGTTTCCCTTCTTACCGACGCTTACGACGGTGTACTCGACCCCAAGACCTTTGAGTTCAGAGATTCTTTGCTCTGCTTTTTTAAGTATAGCATTGTTAAAACCTCCGCAAAGACCTCGATCGCCTGTTACGACAACAAGAGCAACTTTCTTGACGGGACGATTTTTCGTAAGAGGAACGTCGACGTCTTCTGTTTGGAGCTGCTCATTAATGCTGTAGAGTACTTCGACGAGAGTTTCGGAGAAGGGACGGCCGTTAACAACTGCTTCTTGCGCGCGCCGCACTTTAGCTGCTGCCACTAGCTTCATTGCTTCGGTGATCTTTTGGGTGTTTTTAACTGATCCAATGCGCTCACGGAGCTCTCGGAGACCGCATTGGATCGGGCATGTGGCGGGGATGGAGGCGTTTGTTGGGAGTGTTTGAGTTGATTGAGTTGTGGTAGGGAGTTGGAAGCTGCTCACTGATGAACTGAATGAGAGAGAGCAAGCCATTGTTTGTTGTAATTTTTTTTTGTTTTTGTTTTTTTTTGGTGTTGGAGCTCTCTCTAGGAATGGAGATGGAGGTAGAGGAGAGAGAGAAGTGGTTGATTTCAGTTAGAAATCTTATCTAGGGTGGTGTTGTGAGGATGGTAATGTTTTAGTGTTGATGGGGTGTAAATGTGATGTGGAAGAAAGGAGGGAAATAAGAGGTGGAGGGAAGGAGGTTTGGATGAGGTTTTTTGTTGTGGGGTGGATAAGGAGGGAGATTTGGACCATTGAAATTTGAAGATTGGAGGTTAATAGTGAGAATATTTTAAAATAAGTAAAAAGATAGAAAGGATATTGGATCGTGATGTGGTTTATAATCTAGGTAAAGATGCTGATTAGTCCACCTCATAACTCAATATTTTTCCATTTCTCTTTTTTCAAGATTTTTTTAACTAAGTTGAAAAATCTTATTGATATTATTGATGCAGTTACTGTTCGGAAATAGTCACATTTTGATTTTTGAGATTAAACTTCTAGAGTTAAAATCAGTAAGACAATAAATTATCTTTAAACTATATATAATAATATACTAAGATAAATATTATACTTCTATCTAACTCATATAACATTTTTGTATTATAATTTTTATCAATATATATATATTGATAAAAAAATTGTTTAAAATTTGATGTACAAATTTATAATTAATTCGAATGTAAATACTCTTCTAAGTTTGTTTCTCAAACAAATGACAGGTGCATCATTTTCTTTATCTCTCTTTATCAACAACTCTTTTTTAATGTTCTCCCTTTTTTTTTCCTCAGTTTTCATGTATCCTATGGAATCTAAAGTCTTTTTCTTGTTTCTTCTTTTTCAATTTATCTTGATGGTAGTGATTTTTTTTTAATTTATTATACTTATTTTTCGATCACCGATTGTATTTTCTGCAATCAAACAAATGCTCTTAGGGATTTCTTAAATTATTGCTATGAAACAGTTGATATTTTTGCGTGTAATAATACTATTAATTTTAGTTGAAAAAGGTGGTAATAAGGGTAAGCCAATAAGGTTATATGAATAATATAACAATGTAATATCAATGTTTTGATATACACTTTGTTTCCAAATAGATTGTAAGCATGCATAAAAAAATGTAACTATTTTTCTTTTATGCAACTAACAACTAACAAATGTGCATTATATCACATAACAACTGTTTGCGTCTAATTGCGCAGTTCTCATTTTCTGTAAACTGTTCATTGACACTATAATATTAAAAGTTCATTATTAGTAGACTTCTACATTATACTCTGAACCAAAATAGTCTAAAAACTATGCATACTTCTCATTTGATGTGTAGCAGCAAGTGATCAATATTGTATGTCATATAAAGATTTTATTAGTACTATCTTCGTGGCTCATATGGATAAAAAAAAAGATTTTATTAGGATTAACTTTACTTTTATAGTTTTATTTTAGTAAAAAAAAAGAAGATATATTACCATACTTTTCTTATTTTGCCTTAAAAAATCGAGTTCTTAGACTTATAAGAGACACTGAAATAATATTTATATAGTTTTGAAATGAGATGTTAATATAAATATTGTCGATGAGATGTTAATATTTATATTGTTTTGTCACACAAATAATTTGTTATCATTCTACTTACTAGAAGCTGATTGATGAAAATAATTTGAAATGGAAGCTTATTTTGTGGTTTTAAGCATTTTGGGCAAACATATAAAGAAGAAGAATATCTACTCCTTTGTCCTCACTCACTTTAGGAATTTTGGTATTTGGAAGGAATATGCGGCCATTCGGCTTTTTATATCTTTTGCTTCTTCAGTCTTACTTGCTATTGCTTCTGAGTTATGTTAAGGTATGTAAATTTCTTATGTCTGTGTTAGGGGAGCTAATCGAGTGAGTATCGCGGCTGCTTCGCTCACTGCCCGTTGCTCTCTTTACTCGTGCTTCTCGTGCTCGTTAATTATTTTCGCAGCTCGGCTCGAAACTCGACTCGGGCTCGATAAGCAAGACTCGAGCTCGCCTAGATTGCTCGCTAAGAGTACATAATGTAAAATTAGTTTTACCTTGAGTTTCTTTTTTTTTTTAATGAAAAATCATTAAAATTACTATAATTACCAAAACATTTAAAAAATATTCAAGGTTCTTCCATCATCCATTTGAATATTTTAAACAAACAAAACATATTAATGAAAGTTTATCTTTCCCCTAAAAAAGACCTAATTAGTGGGTGGATTGGGCTTATCAATGTGGGTGAATAGTGGTGTTATAACTTTGTTAATGTGCCAACCCTCATTGTGGTTTCGCATAGATTAACTTGGCCTATAAGACACTAGTGGAGAGAAACGCAAGGGCTGCGGTCAAAATAGCCCTAAGGGCTGCGTTTTTGGCCAGCAGCCCTTTTCGTAGCAGCCCTTCACAACGAAGGGTTGCGGTTTAGGCCCAAAATCGCAACCCTTCCATATTGGAAGGGTTGCAGTTTTGGGCCTAAACCGCACCCTTCCATATTTGAAGGGCTGTGATTTTGGGCCTAAAACGCAGCCCTTCTTTGTACAAAGGGCTGCGGTTTTGACCATAACCGCATCCCATTTGACCCAATTTTTTTTTTTTGCATTTTTTTACTGCTAAATATCAAGAAATTTACAACGCTTAACTAATCAAACAAAACGAAATTATAAATTACAGTCGAAAGTATAAATTATAAACAAAACAAAACGAAATTTATAGTCGAAAAAACAAACAAAACGAAACGAAACTATAAATTAACGAATCAATAAGAACATCAAATTAATTCCACAAAATAAAATAAAATAAAAAACCTAAAATACAAAATAAAACGCTTAACTAAACCTCAAATATCACAAGTAACAAATAAATTACAAAAAAAAATTAAAAAATGATAAAAACTAGATCAAACCCTAGATCTGATGCAGCGACGGCAAAGGCAACACTCAACTCCTTCATCACCTCTCTCCTCCTTCACCACCCGCCGTTGCCGTGGCGAAGGTAACGCTCGAAGTAGAAGTAGCAGTAGCGAACAACCAAGAAGAGAAGAAGAACAACGACAACAACGCCGACAAGAACGACGGCGAGACAAGACGGCGCGGCGCGGCGTAACACCAACAACCAAGAAGTGAAAGAGAAAATGGGGACGCGGCGCAGATCTTGTCAACCGGCGAAGAAATGAGAGGAGAGAGAAAGTCGTATGTCACCTCGTTGCGAACCCTCGCCGGCGAAGAAATGGTGATGAGAGGAGAGAGATGCGCTGACTAGTTTGTGGTGGTGAGGAGACAGAACGACGAAGGAGGAGAGGAGAGGGAGGAGAGAGAATATGGGAGAGAGAGGAGAGATTTGTTATATATGTTCGAACGACAATTAACCTAGCGCTGAGTATTGAACCATTTAAAAGCCCACCTATCAAAATAAAAAAAGCCCGCGAATTAATGATAAAGGGTTGCGGTTAGCCCAAAAACCGCAGCCCTTCACTACTTATAGGGTTGCGGTTTTCGGCTAACCGCAACCCTTCACTAAGAGGGCTGCGGTTTTTGCATTGACCTCAACCCTTCACTAAAAGGGCTGCGGTTTTTGCATTGACCGCAACCCTTCACTATTAAGGGCTGCGTTTTTCAAAAAATGCAGCCCTTGCACCGCAGCCCTTGCGTTTTTTTCCACTAGTGGGACATTGATAGTAGTAGGTAAAATACATTATTTAGGGGTGCTTTTTTAACCTTTTTTTTAGTTGTGGGTGGGTTTGAGATTGGAGTCTTACTTATGAGTGGTTTTGGGAGAACATTAATTATATATCCATTTTTTTTCTTCTGAACTTTCTCTATCGTGCAAATTTTGATATTTGGAGGTTTCAAATGAGCAGAAAAATAGCATTGGGTGTACCATGCTCGGGTTACACCCTAGTGTATATAAACGTTCTATGGGTTTTTTGCCTCTACATAGTTAGAACAAATATATAAGAGATGTGGCTCTATTCTCCCCAACTTATTAAAATAAATTTCAGCCAAAAATTTGTTTAATTCAGCAAAAATAATTTAAATTACGGAAAAATAAATTGAAGAGAATAGAGCTTGTGTTGTGTCAATTTTTGTGTTCATGTTATGATATAAACTGCTGCAAAACTTTGATACTTATAGTTACCTTAAATAAATGAGTTGCTTTTGTTGATCCCAAACACTTACCCTTTTACTTATGTTATGTCGCATACAATTTTGATCATATTGTCCCTTTTTCAGCTCCTATTATCTTAAAGAAACATGATTATAAACATATCTTCCACACAACTCGGGTAAGAATTCAACAGTGACATTTATTTTTTATCTTAGTGGGAAATTTTAAATTTATCTTAGAGTGATAGAAATTGCTCTGAGCTTCTCTCATGACTCCTGTTTTCTCTCTCAGCGTAGTCTAAATTGCGTTGACGCCATGGCAAGAGGGCGAGCTAGGAAGAGTGCTCAGAAGGGTAAGGGGAAGATATCTGGGCCTTCATCTTCTCCGGTAAACAAAATGAAATCGGTGGATGAAGTTACAGGTGTTGAAGCGATTAGAGTTCCTAGTCCAATTCAAGAACGTGAGATTCTGGATGAAATTGAGGTGGTGGGAAATACGATGGAGATTCCGCCGACTTCATTGGAAGATGCAATTCAACAATCCATGGAGAAGACCATTCTATCTGATTGGTGGAATGTCATAAAGAGTGCCGAAAAACCTGCTAGTGCGCCTCGTCTCTCCCGGGCTCAGAGGGTGGAGAATGAAGATTTGATAGCAGGAACGAGTCAAAATCAGAATCAGGTAACTAATCCTTCCATAGTTACTATAGAATTAGAAGATATACAGGAAGAGATAGAGTATTGGGCGTCTGCCGTTGTTTGCTATGTGTTAGGTTCGAATCCGCCATTATCAGTCATGGAGGGAGTTTTTCTAGTTCGTTTCAATACTGTTGAAGCTAGTCTGCAAGTGATGAACGATGGGTTTTAATTCTTTGATCAGAAACCTTTGATAGTGAAACTTTGGGATCCTAATATGGAAATTAATAAGGCAAATGTTGATTTGGTGCCAATCTGGATTAAGCTACCAGGTTTGCCATTCAAATATTGGGGAGAGAAGAGTCTGTATAAGATTGTAGGACAAGTAGGGAAGGCAGTGAAAATGGATTCAGCAACCAAGTCCAAAGATAGACTAAACTTTGCTCGGGTAATGATTGAAGTTGGATTATAGGAAAAGCTCCCTGATTTTGTTACCTTCTGTAACCGTGATTGTGGAGAAAAAATTGGAGTATGAATGGAGGCCCATTCAATGTGCAACATGTCATGATTTTGGGCATGAGACTGAAATGTGTAGAAAGAAGGAAGGGAGAAGGATGTAGGTTAAGAAGAAAGTGCTGCAACAGGACCATGAGGGGTTCACTAGGGTCATTTCTCCTAGAGTGACCACTGAAATTAATGAGGTGGAGATTCCAGTTCACAATACATTTCTTCCCTTGGGGGAGAATCTGGATAGTGGAAGCATGGAGGAGACTACAGAACATGATGAGACAGTTGTAGATGGGAACCTGGATGCTGGGTCTGGTGGTGGGGATAAGAGTACTTTTACAGGTTCTGGTGTTTTAGGTGCTGGGAGCCAGTCTAGCCAGTGTGGAGGTGGAGGTGGAGGTATTAACAAGCAAATGGGGCAGAGGGTGGCGCCCTCTATTCCCAATGGATAGCATCCTTACTTGGAATATAAGAGGCCTAAACAACAAAACAAAACAAAATGAGGTGAGAAATTTTATCTCTTCTCACAATGTCAAGTTGTTTAGCCTCTTAGAAACAAGGGTGAAATCTCACAACTTAGCATCTGTTTATTTAAACATTTGCCCAGGTTGGTGTTTCACTCATAATTTGCATTGTCATGAAAATGGGAGGATTGTTGTTGGTTGGTGTCCATTAGCTTTTAATGTGAATGTTATTCAGGTTGAAAGCCAATTTATTCATCGTGTGGTGAAACCTAAAGATGGGGTGGAATTTGGTTGCACTTTTGTTTACGGTTTCAATGATGTAAATAGTAGGATGTTGTTGTGGAATGGTCTTAGGGGCATAAACAGGACACCTGCTAGACCTTGGGTTCTGCTTGGGGACTTCAATGCCCTTAGTTTTATTGAAGATAAAGTGGGTTCCATTTTTAGAATGTCTGAAATTAGGCCTATGCTTGAATGTTTAAGTTTCTGTAATCTGGTTGATGTGAAGTCCTCCGGGAGATATTTTACTTGGAACTAGGGCTGTTCAGAGTGCGGTCTGGACCGCACCAAACCGCAACCCAAACCGTTTTTTCGCGGTTTGGGTTGGTTTACGGTTTCAAAATTGCGGTTTGGGTTATAATTTCAAGCAAACCGCGGTTTGCGGTTTGGGTTGGGTTTTAATTTTTGTAAACCGAAACCGCACCGTAAACCGTAATTTTATATGATTTTTTTTTAAATTTTTTTTTATCTATTTTGATTTTTTTTAAATACACTTGGCAAGGTGACATACAAGTATACAACTGAAAAAAGAAGTTTGAGGTAAAGAACTTGGACACTTTGGATAAATTATTATTTATGTTTAATTTTGAAGTCAACTTCATATTTATTTGGACTCTTTATATTTATTAACAATTTTTTTTTTACTCTTAGTTTACAAAATTAATGTCGCGGAGGAAAAAATGGTTAAACCGCAAACCAAACCACACCAAACCGTTTCGTGCGGTTCGGTTTGGGTTGGTTTGGGCAAAAGTGCGGTGCGGTTTGGGTTGGGAAAATGTCAAACCGTATATTTGCGGTTTGGGTTGGGTTACATCCCAAACCGCACCAACCCAAACCGCGAACACCCCTACTTGGAACAATAAACAGGAAGGCAATCAGAGGGTTTTTTCAAGGATTGACAGAGTTCTTGCAAATCAGGAATGGATTGATGTCTATGAACAAGCTGAAGCTTCTTTCCTGCCTGAAGGGAACTATGACCATACTCCGATGATGTTAAGAGTGTACCCTGATATTCAGCAAAAAAAGCCATTTCGTTTTATGAACATGTGGTGCAGTCATCAATCTTTAAATGATACTGTTGCCCAGGCTTGGATGCAGCCTATACAAGGTTGTGCTATGTATAGGGTGATGCAGAAACTTAAAGCTGTCAAAATGGCTTTAAGGGTGTTGAATAAGGATGGATTTGGGGATGTGGATGCTAGCATTGCTAAAGCTAGCCATGATCTAATGAAAGCCCAGGAGGAGATGCATAAGGATGTGGGCAATATTGATCTGATCACCAGAGAGAAAGTTGCTCAGGAGTATTTGCTTAGAGCTAAAAAGAATCAATAAGTTTTTCTTCAGCAGAAATCTAAGCTTACATGGCTTAGATGTGGGGATGAGAATACCAAGGTTTTCTATCAAGCCTTGAAAAACAGAAGATATCACAATAGGGTGAATGCCATTCAAGGGTTAAATGGAGTTTGGTGTAATCAACAGGGGCAGGTTGAGCAGGCTTTCCTAACCTATTACAAGGATCTCTTTTCTTGTAAAACACAAAGGCAGGCTGTTCTGCCTACTCTTATGAGTAAAGGGAAGATGTTAACTGCTAACCATATTCAGCTGCTTAACGAGGAGTTTACTAGAGATGATGTGAAGAGAGTGATATTCAGTATTCCTGATGAGAAGGCCCTAGGGGCAGATGGTTTCAACAACAAGTTCTACAAGCATTGTTGGGACATAGTTGGAGCTGAAGTTACAGATGCAGTTCTTGATTTCTTCAGAACAGGTAAATTGCTCAAAGTCATTAATGTTACCACATTAACTTTGATTCCTAAAGTTAAGTGCCCTAAGAGTGTTGCTGATTTTAGACCCATAGCTTATTGTAATACATTATACAAATGTATTACCAAGCTTCTGAGTGAGAAGTTGAATAAGATTCTCCCTGATGTCATCTCTAATAGTCAAGGTGCTTTCGTAGCTGGCAGGAGTATTTTGCATAATGTTCTCATTTGTCAAGATCTTGTCAAATTGTAAAAAAAAAAATCAACTAGGTCCAGTTGTATGATGAAACTGGATTTAAAAAAAGCATATGATACTGTGAGTTGGTGCTTCATTAAGCAAATGTTAGAAGGGATTGGTTGTCCTAGTTTTTTTGTGGATTTGATCATGACTTGTGTCACTACACCTACTTTCTCCCTCATGCTAAATGGGTCTTTGACGGGGTTTTTTGGAGCTCAAAGGGGTCTCAGACAGGGGGACCCTATGTCCCCTCTGTTGTTTGCACTTGGAATGGATTATTTGGACAGGATTCTATGCTATGTTCATGCTCAGGAGGGGTTTAAGTTTCATGCTCAATGCAAGGAGTTGAAGCTTACTCACCTATGCTTTGCAGACGACCTTCTTTTGTTCTGCCATGGTGATTTCAGGTCCATCTACACCTTGCTTCAAGGTTTTCAGATGTTTTCAAATGCTTCTGGTTTTGAGGTTAATAAACACAAGTCAGAGATTTATTTTGCTGGTAAGGCAGAGTATGATATGCAAAGAGTTGTTGATGTTAGTGGTTTTACTATGGATTCGTTGCCATTTAGATACTTGGGGGTTTCCATCTCAACAACTAAACTGAAGAACAAAGATTGTCAATTACTTATAAGTAAAAGGGTGAGCAGAATCAAAGCCTGGAGCACGAGAAATTTGTCTTTTGCTGCTAGATGCCAACTCATCAATAGTGTTCTCATGAGTATTCATGTCTATTGGGGGCAAATATTCATTCTCCCTCGAAGTGTGCTAAAGGAAGTCATTAGTATTTGCAGATGCTTCCTCTGGACAGGCACTTTTAATGACAGTAAGCCAGGGGCTGTTGCTTGGGATGCGCTTTGCAAGACCAAGAATGCAGGAGGGCTTGGTTTCAGGGATATTATGTGCTGGAATATTATTGCTATAAGCAAGTTAGCCTGGAGTATTGCTCAGAAAAAGGATAACCTTTGGGTGAAGTGGGTGAAGTGGGTGAACTGCATATATATAAAGGATGCCAATTGGGGGTCTTATGATGCGCCCTCTCATGCTAGTTGGACATGGAAAAGCATGTGAAAGGCTTAGAATGACTTAAGTACTAAGCTGAACAGTGACCAATGGCTTATAGATAGTAATTTCAATATCAAGAAACACTATCAGAGCATCATTGCTTCATCTCCTCCTAAGTAATGGACTGCTTGTGTTTGGAATAGGTATAGTTTACCTAAACATCGTTTCATCTTATGGCTTGCAGTTCAAGATAGGTTGAAGACCAGAGTCAGATTGCAGAAACTCAACATTTTTGACTCAGATAGATGCCTGTTGTGTCAGCAGCACCCTGAGAGCAGTGTTCATCTTTTCTTTGGCTGTTAATTCAGCAAGACTTGTATGAGAAGTGTGATGACATGGTTGGGGATTAACTGGAATGGTAGGAATATTTTTCAGATGCGCAGATGGATTAGAGGTCATTATAGAGGTTCTAAATTCAAGCGCCAGGTTATTTTGGCTACTATGGCTGCTGTTGTTTATTTGACTTGGAAGAATAGAAATAAAGCTTATTGGGAAAATGTAATTAGCACTATTGATCACACTGTAAAGGAGGTTAAATACATAGTTAAACATAGGATTGTATAGATTATGAGTCACAAGATTAGAGATGGTGATAGGAGCTGGTTTGAAGGTTTGTGATTAAACTGGGCATGTCCAGTGTTGATTTGGGTTGGTGAGTTTGCTCTCTCAGCCTTTTAGGTGTATTGTGGTTTTTTGGGCTTAATTTTACTCCTAATTACCAAAAAAAAAAAGAATTCAACGGTGGTAAATGGGCTTCCTTTCACAGCAGGACGCCATATGCTAATTCAATATAATCTAGAATAAGTCGTACCGGCCTACACCTGGTCTTCTTCGCTATTGCCCACAAATATGTGCAACACTATAGATTTTATGCATAGGACTTTCTTCAGGAAACAACCACTAGTGGAAAAAACCTTATATGTCACTTAGTAACAGATCCGATTTTTACAAAATCGGATCCGAAATTCCGTAAAAAATTGGGAGGGAAAGCTGGGCGAAGCAACGGATCTGGTCTTTTAGTGAACCGGATCAGTTACCAGAACATTGATCCGGTTTTCTGTTAACTGATCCGGTTCACAAGACCGAATCAGTAAATGTTTGGGGCGCCAAAATGTTCGGCCCAGCACGCTATGGTGGATATAACGCTCAAACCCTGATTCCTCTCCTCTCCTCTCTCATCTCCCTAATCCTCCAAACCCAAAACACTCAAGCCCCCTCTCCTCATGCGCTCCAATACACCCCCAAACCCTAAACACTCCAGCCCCCTCTCCTCTCCTCCCTAATCCCTTCTCCCTCCTCCTTGTTCGAACAACGAACCACCACGAATCCCTTCAACCCTCCTTCTTGTTCCAACAACGAACCACCACCATCACCGAAAGCAAAGCCCACAACAACGAACCACCACCGATGCTTCCAAAATTGCCTCCTTCTCTCTTCGTTTTTCACGCAAATCGCCTTCACTACCGCCGTCCTTTCTTCATCGCTTCAACATTCAACGAACCACCACCGTCGCTTCAACATCACCTTCACCTTCGCACGACGAGACGAAGAGATGAAGACGAAGATGACGAAGAGATGAAGATGATGACGAAGCCAAGATGATTTAATTACGTATGTAATTTAGGGTTTATATTTGTTATTTTGTTCAATTTTTTTTTGAGAAATTCCCACTAGTAGCCCTGTACTATGGAACATTTGCAATGGTAAACCGTTTTTCTTTTGAGTTTCAAAAATAACCCTATACTTAGTAATATTATACAACTGTGACATTAATGATGGTTAAACTGTTACTTCAACCGTTAAACCTATTTACTATCCTAATCCTAGTTAACCCCAAACCACTACCTAACCCACTAAATCCCCACCCCACCACCACCCTTCCACCGGAAACACCATACCCCGTCACTCTCTCCCTCCCGTTGGCTTTCTCTCTCTCCTTGTTACTCTCTCCCTCCCCGTGACTTCTCTTCTCATATCTCTTTATCTTTCGCTGCTGTCTCCCCATGGCTCGAGTCTTCCTCCCTCTTATGCCTGCTTCACTACGACCCTGATTATCTCTTCCTCTTCTTGTAGATAAGGTGGTTTTTAGTAGTTAAATGGTGGTTTTGGTGGCTGGAGTGGGGTTCAAATTAAGGGGTGGTGGTTTCAAGGCTAGGTTGGGATTTCGATGAGTCAAGTGGTTTCAGGGGGTGGGACAGTGGTGGTGGGGTTGGATTCAGGTGGAGAGGTGGGACATTGGTGGTGGAGTGGGGTTCATGTGGAGGGGTGGGACAATCGTGGAGGGGTGGAACAGTGGTGGTTGGGTGGAATGTCAGTGGGCTGGGTGGTGGTTGGGGGTTGGGGTTAATCTGGGTTAGGTAAACCAATAACACTTACGTTTGAATTAACGGTTTTACCATCATTAATGTCACTTTTGTATTATATTACTAAGTATAGGGTTATTTTTGAAACTGAAAAAAACGGTTTACCATTTCAAATATTCCATAGTACAGGGTTACCAGTGGGAATTTCCTTTTTTTTTTTTTTTCCGATTTTTCAGTTTCAATTTTAATGGAAACATAGATCTAGGGTTCTTATTTCCTTATTGTTAACCATTTTTAATTTTATGTATAGTTTAGTTATTTAATTTCCATTTTAATTTCGTTTCCAATTAATTTCATTATTATGTATAAATCTAGTGTTGGTTTCGTCTTTATACTTGAGTGTTGGTTATGGTTTAATCAGTTTGTATAATCAGTTTGTATAGTATTTCGTTTCTAATTTTTTGGTCTTTAATCAGGTTGTATAATTTGCTATTCTTTAATTTAGTTTGCAG